>OV816025.1:86352204-86355136 GCA_929113105.1 Agrypnus murinus | reverse complement strand
GACTGCAAATGGTAACTTTTTGACCTTGAAACACAAAATACTATAAAACTTAATTCTGCAAGAATATACATGACGTTCAATTAAAAAAAACCCTGAAAATAAGAAAAAAATCATTTGTGCTATTTTATAGATAATTAATTAATTAATAATTATAAGGTTATGCTAAACAAGTCTCACATTTAACTCTTTCCTCTACCTTTACTATTTCAGCAGATGTAACCTGGACAATGAAACATCAGTCACCCTGTATACAATTATAAGTAGGTAACTTTTGTTAAAATAAAATGTACAATAATTAATAATAATTCATTACCGTAGAATAGTCCATAGAATGTTTTTTACCTCCAATGCTGGTTTTAAAATTTCTATTCCCAACGAACTAAAGTTTCACGAAAGCAGCCGGCGCCCTTCGGAGGGTTGCGCCCCCCCGCGTCGCAGGGTCTGCGGGGGCGGTAGTTACGCCACTGTTTTTAATGTATCATCAGCCGTTAACTATATATTTAGCAATAACCATATTGGAGAAAGTTTGGCGCGCTTTAAATATAAAGCTATGCACTATACAGAAAAAAGTTTGTAATAAAAGTTGTAGAAAATGTTATTGTCTACGAAAACATTTCATTGCATTATGAACCTACTTTTTTGCTCTTGCTCTTGGACTAATAATTTAAAAGTCATATCATAATTCTTTATGAAGTATTAAATAGCAATTTAGAGGTACACTGCCGCCCATTTGAAAGTACACGATAGACCCGATTTACCTCGGTTATGTTTTCTATAACTTACTCTAAGCTGATAAATTATTTTAAACAAGTATTTGAAAATAATAATAATAAACCTTTCATTCCGCTGCAGCTGTTATAAACACAGCCCATGGAATCCTGACTTACACGATGTCATTTTGGAATATTACATATAAAGAGTCGTGCACTTTCAAATGGGCGGCACTGTACATGGTTAGTGAATAACATAACACGAACTGGGCACCTATCTGTCAGTCTTCCCTTAGTTCCTCTGTCAGTTTGTGGATTTGTTTAGGTCGTTCTTTTTGGGGAAACGGATTTACAAGATGAAACCTTTACTGATTGAAAGCTCATATCATAATAAATTAATCTAAATCCGAAAGTCATCAAAACTTGGAACGGACAAAAAGGCAATACTGTCAAAAATTTAGACTATTCCACCGTCTCATGTAACGGGATTTTGCTTCAAAAGCTGACAAAATGTCGAAAGAATTAAACGGCTAAACTAGCGGTCTCTAATAGGTATCTCAGACATGTATTCACATGTTTTCAGCTCAGTAAGGTTTGCAAAACACCCAGTTCATTCATTTTTTCTTAAAATGTTTGCCAGTGAATCACAGTTACTTGTTTATTGTTTGATACACAGATTCACGATTTTTTCCCACATGGTTTACAGTTTTAAAAACAAAGAAAATATGAAGCAATGTGCTTTTTCAAAGCGCTTGCGACTTCTGCAGAAATTACAGAAATTAAGTCAGAGATAATTTAGTAATAGATTTGATATTATGCAAACAGTTGTATGTGGATATGAAATAAATGTTGAAAAGTTCAAGACCATTCAACCATAAAAGCTGCAGAAAATGTTTTAGTAAAATGTACCTACGGTACTCTAACTAACCTTCGAGGCATGCTGGTCCATCAAAAAGATACAGATGAACGGCTAGCGAAGAAGCGAGAAAAAAGATTTCAAGCTATTTAGAAGAAATAAATAAAGTTGATTAGTTAATTTAGAAGAGGTCATCCATGCAAATCTTCCAGAGAAGAAACTAATGAGAAAATTCTCAACTTATTTTTGGCATCTTCGAATCCACTTATAGCCAATTTTTAAGCATAGTCGAAAACAAAACTCAAATCTTCAAATCTTTTAAAGTTTTGGAAATGTCCAAACGTAGGAAACATTAATGAAAAAGAAGTTTAGATGAAAACTTCTCTGATGAAGAATGCTTTTCAAAATAACAAGAAGAAGAAACAGAACGCAATGACTCTGAAGATGATATTATACAATATGGGATTTGTCAAATAAAATAAAATTAAATCAATTTCTTTTAGTTGTATTTTCATGCAATTTCTAATAAAAAAGTTCCATTTTATTTATTTTCTATATATCTTATCTTGTCTTCAGTAACCCTAACTATTTCTAAAAATTATAAAAACACCTATAAAATTTTGCATTCAAAAGTTTTGAAAAATTTATTTTCCCCTTTGCCGAAAAACGCTGTTGAAGTGTCGCAACCAGTAAGAGCATGTAAAAAAGAATTTATTCTTCCCAAAAAAAAGCTTACTAATCAGTTTTCAAAATGTAAAGAGCACATTCTTTTTCTACGTTGCCAGAAGTAGCTGAAAAAACTAACAATGCTTTACATGTAACACAAGTAAATAATAATTAACACAATATCCTTTATTTAAATCTGACGATAAATAAAGTTTCAGACTTAAACGGAATCTGGTTAAATTATGGAGTATTAATTTATTTTAACACTATTCATACGGAATAACTCCATTCTATCAATTTGAATTTTAAATAAATAATAATTGCAACAATCTTAAAATTGTGTTAACTACTATATTAATCCATCTTAAACAAACATACAGTAGAGATTAAACATTTTGAATTTTAATCATATTTAGTTTCGGTGGCCATTTTGTGACAAGCATTTTACATCTGGGTCATTTTTTAGCTTAACAGCACAATTTGCTACTTTAAAAACCCCTTGGTACGATTTTTCATTCAAAATTTCATATATTAAAGTTTTGACACCGGCGGCCATTTTGAATTTTAGACCAATTTGGACCCCGGATTCGTAATCTACGACCCTAAAAACTTATAAGTACCCAACTTTATTCAATTATAATAAAAATTTGATGAAATGATTTAATTATTAATTAACCCCCTATGGAAAAAATAATAATTT
>OV816025.1:85947204-86347204 GCA_929113105.1 Agrypnus murinus | reverse complement strand
CAAGTAGCGAGAAAAGTTGCGAGAAAACTTTGCTTCAAGAGCGGTAACTAACAATAAAAAGGCCGTTGTAAGTTTATCACTGTTTTTCAATATTGCAGTACAGAACTTCGATCCTTTTTATACACATATAAACGGTTATTACGGTTATGAACTTCATATTTACTCACTTATTAATCAAAAGTTAGACTGATTTGTCCACTCAAAGTGTCTCTTTAATATAGAGCACGCACTCAGTAGTCCGCGACCACATCGCCGAACCACGTCTGGGACCACGTACAAGTAATGATAAAAATCAATGTTAATACAATTTTCATTTTATTTCATTATTTTTATTCAATTTTATTTATTATATTTGATTTCGTCCATTTAATTTATTTACGTATATCATTATTTTCAAGTAATATAAAAATACCAACATACAATTCATGTAACATATCAAATTTGAATTTCCGCGCGAAGCAACGTTGCCATATTATATAATAGGGTTTTGCATGTGCAGGGACTTCAGTCATCAGTTTCCGGTTACAGCTGGAATACAAAGTTATAATCGAAATATCTCAATAACTAAGAGGTAAACTGCAGTTTTTTCAACGTCAATATAAAATACAATTTCTAAACTATTGTTACATAGTTTTTCATATACATGGTGAGTTGTTTAAATATAAAACTTTCAAGTTGTTCTTGGGCATACTGTGTAAATCGATATACATCAATGTATTTGACTGCAACTTTGTTAATCGTTTTCTCGGTACATACGTGGTGAAATGCCGTTTTTCGGGTATTAATCGAAAGAGCGACATTGAATTTACCAAATCATACTTAAATTACATAATTCTTGAGTTGTAAGGTTTGAGTGACTTTCTACCTTAAGCACAACATATCTATGTTCAAAAATGAAATGTTACAAAGCTATAGACCTTCAAAATAAAAAAGTCAAAAATGCAATTTGGACAAAATTTTGTGTTCAAGGACAGTTGTTATTAGAACATACATTAGTGTTATTTTGTGCTTGTGGTAACTGTAGCGTATCCGCTACCGCTAGATACGGAATTCTGTGCTAGTGATATGTTTAATGAATACACCATTGAATGCAAAATTTAATTCTTCACAAAACAGGTATACTTGACCCAAGTCGAATAGTGACAAGTCAAATAATGCTATATAAAATGCAGAAAGAAAATAAAGGTAAAACGTCATTCAGTATGACGTACAAACGAAGTAAGAAAGATTTCAAAACAAGGTGAAATGCCCTATACATTTTGGTTTCTATAAAATAATTGTCCAGTACAGGGTATTCTCCTAAAGATATTCTTTTTCCTGCAAAATTATCATAATACTACAACCAACAATAACAACAACATCGCTTCATGAATTTGCAGAAGTGATGCTAAGGTTGCACTGCGAACTCAACATTTTTTTTCTTAGCTAAGTACTTGATGACGAATACAAGATCGCAATAAGTTATGTTCTAAAGTTGCTCCGTCAAATGTATTGGTAGAAATTGTTGATCTACATACAGGGTGTTTTACTCAACTTTCGTATAAATTGCATGTGTGATAGTATTCATCAATAGGAACAAAAAACTCTTTTTGTTTTTACGCAAATCGACAAAAATTTGCTAAAAATGTCAACTTTTGGGAACTGCTGCAAATTACAGTCAAAACAAACTGCGACATCACCTAGCAGCAGCTGCGTCAATGTATCAGATAGGCACATCCACCTCCAAGTGTGATTCTTAGACCAGTGACCTGCTACCCACTTTTCAAAAACCATTCTTTTTTCGGTTATTATGAAAGATAGACATTAATGATTTTCAGCTTTTTTGTTGCATTTTATGTGTACTACCACCTATTCAGAGGATACGCATCTTAAGTGAAACATCCTGTATGATATATATTCATGCGCAAATTAAATAAGCTTTATTTTATCTAACCCACTTAACAACCAGTCCATAAACCTAACAGTTTTTGAAAAAAAAACGACAAAAACCATCTGGGGGCGTGGTTTAATATTGATATTTTACAAAGTTCAGGATATTATCTACTCGTAAACATGAACAAATCAAGCATAAAGTCATTTTCAAGTTTAGCTGACCAAAATACACTACATTTGATTAATTTAACCTAAATTAAAATATAGCAGTTTCTATTTTTACTGTGCGTTTGTACAGTTACAAGAAAATTATGGAATGTTCGATCCCTACTTTCTGTTTAATGAATTTGAAGGTACAAAACAGTATACACTATATGGTGGTTAAGTGCCTTTAACAGAAACGTCGAAAGGTAACGAAGAAAAGAAGAAATTTTTTCAAACCTTGCTCAATTTCGTTATATTGCACTTGTTTTAAATATACCAGGCGCAAATCATATTAGTCCACCCAGATTCATTTTTGTTAAACAACGTCCCACAGAATTTATTCCGTTTATCTTTTGTTCTATGAGGTGGCCGTTTCTTGTTGCTATAGTGAAGTGCTGCTACTGCATCTACCCCATACCAATGTTCATGAAATTCAATTGGGGGTTGCAACATACACTGCCTCTCCGAACCTTTTGAGTGCCCTGTTTCCATTAAAAGTTCCATTAAGTAATCTTACAAATTAGAGACGAGAAAGTTTTCCTTCAGCGTTTTAGCAAAAAAGTCGATTTCAAAAAACTAGATATTTAATAGTACATCTTCAGCTACCTACCTTTGGCGTTCCACAAGGAACTGTATTAGGCCCTGATTTATTTGTACTATACATAAATGATATTGTTAATGTAATTAAAAAATGTAACATTCAATTATTTGCAAACGACACTTTAATATATTTTATAGGAGATGATGTTGAAAAAGTAATAAATATCATCAATGATGAATTAGTAAATGTATATAACTGGTTAGGTAAAAATAGTCTTTCTTCAAATGTAACTAAAACAAAATTCATGATAATAAAAAATAAGTTTAACGAAATTGATACATCTAGTCATGTGGGAATACAAATTAATAGTCAAAAAATAGAACAAGTTTATGAGTGGAACTACTTAGGCGTAATAATAGATTGTCACTTAAAATTTTCTAGTCATTCAAACTATGTTATGAGTAAAGTTGCAAAAAAAGTAAATTTCATGGGTAGAATAAGCCAAAATCTTAGCAAGTGGTCTAAATTATTACTATATAAAACAATAATACTTCCCCATTTTAATTATTGTGCTAGTATACTTTACCTCCTAAATAATACTGAAATTAACAATCTTAAAAAAAAACAAAATTGTGCATTAAGAATAATATTAAAATGTAGTAGGTATACTAGCATAAGAAGAATGTTGCAAATTACATCTTTGTTAAGTGTTAAGCAAAATATATTTTGTAATACGATGATAATAATATTTAAAATAAAAAACCGAATATATCCAGAGCACATTTTAAATGAATTACTATTCGTAGAATCTTCGCTAATGTAAAAAACAGTACATCTTTAACATTATTTAAGAAACAGTGTAAAAAATATGTAATAAATTACATTAATATTTAAGAAATTATAATGTATTGTATGGAATTTATCTAGTTATATGCTATAAATAAAGTATATTATTATTATTAATAAATATTAAAACCTTCAATCTTTCAAAGCCAGAGAATTATTTATAAATGTGAAAAGAACTTGCATACGAGCTGATGTAATTCTTACGTCACTTTTCTCCATGAAATATTAAATGCGAGCTATTATAACCAAACGTTTATAAAACAAATCTTAACATATGCGTCATGGCAATGTTGCCAGATCCAGGGCTTAGGAAGTCTGTAGAACATAGCGGGTTTGATAGCGTCTTGTATAAAAATATACGATATACACTTGAGAAAGGCGCGACGCCCCCTATAGTTCATTGTGATGAACTACGATTGTATAAAACTTTTTACAGACCCTACTTTTCCAAACCCAAATTGTATATTTTTTTATTGCAGTTTTAGATAAAGTTTATCATGTAGACCTCGAAAACATAAGAGAACGTTGCCAGACCCAAGCCCGGGTCTGAGAGCGTCGAAAATGGTCCGACAAGTCGGTAGAATATAGCGAAACGGGTATGTATAAGCGGTTAAACAAATATATATATATATATATATAGATATATATATATATATATATATATATATATATATATATATATATATATATATATATAGATATACATATATATATATACATATACATATACATATACATATACATATACATATACATATACATATATACATATATACGTATATACGTATATACGTATATACGTATATACGTATATACGTATATACGTATATACGTATATACGTATATACGTATATACGTATATACGTATATACGTATATACGTATATACATATATACATATATACATATATACATATATACATATATACATATATACATATACATATAGATATATATATATATATATATATATATATATATATATATATATATATATATATATATATCAATGATTAGAAGTAATAATGCGCGTAGAGATATACAAGAAAGTGTTATAATAATGGGATATCGCGCAACAGAGAAGAAAGAAATCATAAGTTGCAGCCGTCTACACGTGTTTCACACTTATTAGTGATCATCAGGACGGCATAGCAGATGGAATAAATATAAAAGCAACTAACTCAGAAAGATGTAACAACACAAGGTTTCACTGATAGCAGCCAACCGCACATTTGCAGTATCGGCCTGAAGACACTGAGTTTTCAGTGCAACAACAAACGTCACTACGGTAGTGGCTTTAGCTGCCTCCGTAGTGACGTTTGTTGTTGCACTGAAAACTCAGTGTCTTCAGGCCGATACTGCAAATGTGCGGTTGGCTGCTATCAGTGAAACCTTGTGTTGTTACATCTTTCTGAGTTAGTTGCTTTTATATTTATTCCATCTGCTATGCCGTCCTGATGATCACTAATAAGTGTGAAACACGTGTAGACGGCTGCAACTTATGATTTCTTTCTTCTCTGTTGCGCGATATCCCATTATTATAACACTTTCTTATATATATATATATATATATATATATATATATATATATATATATATATATATATATATATATATATATATATATATATTCGTTTAACCGCTTATACATACCCGTTTCGCTATATTCTACCGACTTGTCGGACCATTTTCGACGCTCTCAGACCCGGGCTTGGGTCTGGCAAAGTTTTCCTATCTTCTCGAGGTCTACAGGATAAGGTTTACCTGAAACTGCAATAAAAAAATATACAATTTGGGTTTGGAAAAGTAGGGTCTGTAAAAAGTTTTATACAACCGTAGTTCATCACAATGAACTATAGAGGGCGTCGCGCCTTTCTCAAGTGTATATTGTATATTTTTATACAAGACGCTATCAAACCCGCTATGTTCTACAGACTTCCTAAGCCCTGGATCTGGCAACATTGCCATGACGCATATGTTAGGCTTTGTTTTATAAACGTTTGGTTATAATAGCTCGCATTTAATATTTGATGGAGAAAAGTGACGTAAAAATTACATCAGCTCGTATGCGAGTTCTTTTCACATTTGTAAATTATTCTCTGGCTTTGAAAAATTGAAGGTTTTAATATTTATTAATAATAATAATATACTTTATTTATAGCATATAACTAGATAAATTCCATACAATACATTATAATTTCTTAAATATTAATGTAATTTATTACATATTTTTTACACTGTTTCTTAAATAATGTTAAAGATGTACAGTTTTTTACATTAGCTGGAAGTGAATTATATTCCACTAAATCTTTATGAAACAGATTATTTTGTCCTATATTTGTTGTTACTGTATGAACATAAAAATTATTTCTACTTCTAGTATTATGATCATGAACATCTTCGACGAATAGTTACTCATTTAAAATGTGCTCTGGATATATTCGGTTTTTTTATTTTAAATATTATCATCGTATTATAAAATATATTTTGTTTAACACTTAACAAAGATGTAACTTGCAACATTCTTCTTATGCTAGTATACCTACTACATTTTAATATTATCTTAACGCACAATTTTGTTTTTTTTTTAAGATTGTTAATTTCAGTATTATTTAGGAGGTAAAGTATACTAGCACAATAATTAAAATGGGGAAGTGTTATTGTTTTATATAGTAATAATTTAGACCACTTGCTAAGATTTTGGCTTATTCTACCCATGAAATTTACTTTTTTTGCAACTTTACTCATAACATAGTTTGAATGACTAGAAAATGTTAAGTGACAATCTATTATTACGCCTAAGTACTTCCACTCATAAACTTATTCTATTTTTTGACTATTAATTTGTATTCCCACATGACTACTATCCATTTTTTTTCTAGAGTCCTCTAACTTTGAAAGCGTATTACTCGGAAACTACTGAACCGAATTAAATATTTTAAAAACGAGCAAATAGTAAATACATTTCTACATACAACATTAAAATATTATATTTCTAACTGGTATACTTTTGTTGTTATCGGACGATACGCAATAAAAGGTACCCATTTTTAGGGACAATCTCATTGAAAGTAAGTTCACTAATTTTTTTTCTCAGAAAGTATATGTCATATATCTATGAGATTTTTTGTATGGGTTAGAAAGAAACTTTGCGGTTCTTATGCTATCAATTTTCAGACAAAAAAGCGTTTTATTTAAGATTTATGCGAAAAAATAGCAAACTATGCGTTCTTATTTATTAATAGAGATAGCGTCCAATTTTTTTCGCTAAATCAACACTTTTCATGTGTAGACATTATTTTTCTCAAAAAAATGTTCCTAATTTTAATAATAAAAATGCGGAGAACAAAAAAACGATTTTTGATGACAGGCGGTTTTGACAAAAACGGTTTTTTTGTTATTGCACTTTTATTGTTAAAATCCGGAGCATTTTTTTAAAGAAAATAATGTCTACATATGAAAAGTGTTAATTTAGCGAAAAAAATTTGACGCTATCTCCATTAATAAACAAGAACGCATAGTTCGCTATTTTTTCATATATATCTTAAATAAAACACTTTTTTGTCCGAAAATTAACAGGATAACAACCGCAAAGTTTCTTTCTAACCCCTACAAAAATCTCATAGATATATGAGATATACTTTCTGAGAAAAAAAATACTTAACTCACTCTCAATGAAATTGTCCCTAAAAATGGGTACCTTTTATTATGTATCGTCGGATAAAAATAAAAGTATACCAGTTAGAAATATAATATTTTCTGTAGCATGTAGAAATAAATTTACTATTTGCTCGTTTTCAAAATATTTAATTCGGTTAAGTAGTTCCCGAGTAATACGCTTTCAAAGTCAGAGGACTCTAGAAAAAAAATGGATAGTAGATGTATCAATTTCGTTAAACTTATTTTTTATTATCATGAATTTTGTTTTATTTACATTTAAAGGAAGACCTAATCAGTTATATACATTTACTAATTAATCATTGATGATATTTATTACTTTTTCAACATCATCTCCTATAAAATATATTAAAGTGTCATCTGCAAATAATTGAATGTTACATTTTTTTAATTACATTAACAATATCATTTATGTATAGTACAAATAAATCAGGGCCTAATACAGTTCCTTGTGGAACGCCAAAGGTAGTTTTTTTTGCTGAAGATCTACTATTAAAGTATCTAGTTTTTTGAAATCTGTTTTTGAGATATTCACTAAACTATTTTATAACTATTGGGCCGAACCCATATCTTTTTAATTTCAATAATAATAGATCTCTATTAATAGTCTCAAAAGCACGTCTAAAGTCTAGAAAAACTACACCTATCACCTTCTTTTTGTAAATAGCATTTTTCCATTTCAAAAGAATTGATTATATTGCACTTTCACATGAATTATTTTTCCGAAACCCTGATTGAAAAGGTGTTAACAGTTTGTTCACTTCAATGTAGTCGCGAAACTGGATATTTACGACGGTCTCTAATAATTTTTCATAAGTTGGCACCATGTTGATCGGTCTGTATTCTTCACATTTGTTAGTGTTGGTTATCTTCTCAATGGGGATAATATGGGATGTCTTCAAGGTTTCTGGGATGGATCCACTTCCTAGACTCATTTGAATTAGATGCAAAAATCTCTGTCCTATTACATTGAAAGCTAATTTAAGAATCTTTACTGTAATACCATCGACACTACTATTCTTATTAGGTAAATTGTTTATAATTTTTAAACTCCAAAAACTCTATTGGTAAAAACTTTTCGAACTTGCATTGATTAACATTAATGTGGCTTAAATCAGTTTGAATTTGGGTTAAATTTGTTAATGTAATAATTTGTTGTATGCTGTTAATAAAGTAAATATTGAATTTTTCTGCAATTTGAATTTCCTTTTTTTCTAACTCATTGCCAAAAATAATACCTTCCTTTTTTTGTCTGTTATCGCCTCCTTTAATTAATTCTTTAACTGTTTTCCACATTTCTGTTGAGTTATTTTTCATATCATTTATTTTTTCTTGATAATAATTTCTCTTGTGGTTCCTGATCAAACTAACAATTCCATTTCTTTGTTGTCTATACCTATTCATATCACTTTCTTCTTGTGTAAAGATTGCTCTTTTATATAATCTGCCCCTTTCTTCAATTTCCAAGGCTATTTCTGGGGTCCACCAACGCTTACAACTCCATTGACATTTAATGGTTTTTTAACAGTTGGAGCATGCCTGTTTAGTGTGTCCATTATGGTTTTAACTAATGTTTCTGCTAGTTGATTGGTGTTTGTACAGTCCGGATTCCATGGTTGATCCATTAGATCTAATTGAAATTGCATTTCATTGAAGTTGCTCATGTCTCTGTGTTGTATTGTATATTCTTCATATTTTTCTTTCACTTTTGCATTTACAGTTATTATTAAGTGATCGGTTATTTTTGGAACATGGTGTACCTGGGCATCAATGGTTTTTTCATTAGATACAAGAAGATCTATGAGTGTAGCGCTGTCCTTAGTGATTCTTGTAGGTTGGTCGATAATCTGATAATATGAATCCTTTAATAGGTCAATATTAAAGTCTCCGATAATTACTAAGGTCCCTGATCTACTAGCATATACATCAAACAAATTTTCAAGTTTCATTAGAAATTGAGCATCACTAGAGTTTGGAGAGTGATATAAATTTATAAAGTTATATTTGTATGATTGAAAGCATATATTAATACCTACAATCCATGTGTTCATATCAATGGTATCTTTAAGTAGGACTTTATAACTGAATTCATTTTTTCTATAAATGATTAGAGTAAGGTTGACAGGATTTTCGAACAAGTGAGACAACGCAATATAATACGGAAAAGTTAATTTCTGGGGAAAGTGGATGGTTTCCAAATAAGGTGGAAAAGTACATATGTCATTTTCCGTAGTAATCAAACGATAAATTTCAAGAACTTGATTAAATTTTTTAGTATAAAAGTACTGTAATATCTTCTTTGTATGTTTGTTTAAAGTTGTGGTTAATTAAAACTTTATTCTTTTACTGTTAAGATGAGAGAATGAATGCTTGAACTATTTGGTTTCTGAATTATTCTCTGATCCCTCGTTTACATTCGTTTCCTTGGATACTACAAAGAATCCATGGCAACGGTGATCATCACATTTATTGCTCCCTTGTTTTTTAGAATTTTTCCAGCAGAAAAAGTTTCCATCAGTTTGCTTGAGGACAGGATTGGAGAGAACTAGTGAATGTACGCATAAGATGCGGTTGTGATTGTAAAGCAACTTGATAGATACGTAAAAAACGCGGTTTTTTCTTTGGCTGGTTTTACAATTGATTAAAGTTAGTACAGGGCTCTTAATGTTAATGTGCGTTACAATGATAAGAACTTAACCTATAGAAATGAGCTAATAAGAATAACGTGAGAAGCGAATGAGATAATTGAAAACGGTTAAAATTAAGACAGCAGATTCTTAATTTTAGGGCTCGTTACAAAATGTAAATAACAAAAAACTACAAAACTTAACCTAAGAGGAACGTATGAGGATTATGTTGGACTTGTAGGTTGTTGGTTGGATCATAATCGTATATGCAACATAAAAGGAAAATAGTAAATGTATGTACACAAATATGTCTAACAGGTAACAAAAAGTAATTTCGAACGTTCTATACATAAACGGCACAAAAAAGATAAGAAGGATTTGTAATGGCCTGCATCCGAGTTTATCTGCTATGTATTCCCTGTGTTCTCGATCACACGAAGTAACGAATTTTTGGTACGACCGTTTATTGAAGTTCACAACAACCGATTTGTAATTATACGTTTTGCGACACACTGTTGTGTGGGTTTCTTGTAGGGTTCTGAAACTTTTTCTGGGATAAATAGGTTTAGCTCAGGCTTAAATCGACAATCTATGCGAACGAAATGGCATAATTCTTGTTGCATTCTAAGGATTGGAAAGTTATGAATAGCTTCTCCTTTTGAAATTTGTGGCTTAACTCCATCACTGTTCACTGCGTGGTCGAGACAAGTTAGTTCTTTGGCTTCAAAGATTGTTTTTTTTAATTTGATAGTAAACCGTAATGTTATAGGCTTTGAAATACTTTCTTTAAATGCTGTAGATAGTCTGCTTTGATGGCAGAAAAATCTAGAACAAAAAAACTTTATACAACCGTGACTTCAGATAGATTATGACTTCAGCAATGGAACTGCTCCATGTACTGGTAGTGGTGGTGCTGAGAGAGTATTGATGCGCTACTGGAATTATGCTAATTGATTTCTCGACATCTGCTTCATAAATAGGATCCTGATACCTTGAATGGTATGCTTGCAAGACTAAGTTTCTTGACAGATTGTTGCGTGTTCAATTAAAGTCGGCGGTCACCACATGTAATATCTTCTGTGTTTGTTTGTTTATTTGAAAGACTGTTTGTGGTTAATGAATGCTTTATTCTTTTACTGTTAAGATGAGAGAATGAATGCTTGAACTATTTGGTTTCTGAATTATTTTCTGACTCCTTGTTTATATTCGTTGCATTGGATACTACACTCACACATACATATTTATCACTGGATCACAGTACTCATTCATACTTATCGTCGACGTTAATGCATACTAGCGGAACTATTTTCTAGCAATTTTCCAGGAGCGCGGTTTAAATGCTTATAAAAACTTTGTTACAGATGGCATGATGAATTCTTTGAAATCGCAACTAGCAACATTGCTAGTTACAAAATTTCAAAGAATTAAGTTCATATGCATTAACGGCGACGATATGTACTATATACCACCAATAAATAACAACGTCGTAGACCATTCAGGGTAAAAATCGTGAGGTGTTCTTTATCAAAAATTAAAATGGGCGAACTAAGTTGAGCATCATTTGTGACTTTTTTGCTAAAACACTGAAGGAAAACTTTCTCGTCTGTAATTTGTAAGATTACTTAATGGAACTTTTAATGGAAACAGGTCACTCAAAAGGTTCGGAGGGGCAGTGTATGTTGCAACCCCCAATTGAATTTCATGAACATTGGTATGGGGTAGATGCAGTAGCAGCACTTCACTATAGCAACAAGACACGGCCACCTCATAGAACAAAAGATAGTGTATTTTGGTCAGCTAAACTTGAAAATGACTATGCTTGATTTGTTCATGTTTACGAGTAGATAATATCCTGAACTTTGTAAATTATCAATATTAAACCACGTCCCCAGATGGATTTTGTCGTTTTATTTTCAAAAACTGTTAGGTTTATGGACTGGTTGTTAAGTGGGTTAGATAAAATAAAGCTTATTTAATTGACGCATGAATATATATCATACAGGATGTTTCACTTAAGATTCGTATCCTCTGAATAGGTGGTAGTACACATAAAATGCAACAAAACAGCTGAAAATCATTAGTGTCTATCTTTCATAATAACCGAAAAAAGAATGGTTTTTGAAAAGTGGGTAGCAGGTCACTGGTCTAATAATCACACTTGGAGCTGGATGTGCATTGACGCAGCTGCTGTTAGGTGATGTCGCAGTTTGTTTTGACTATAATTTCCAGCAGTTCCCAAAAGTTGACATTTTTATCAAATTTTTGTCGATTTGCGTAAAAACGAAAAGTTTTTTGTTCCTATTGATGAATACTATCACACATGCAATTTATACGAAAGTTGAGTAAAACACCCTGTATGTAGACCAACAATTTCTACCAATACATTTGACGGAGGAACTTTAGAACATAACTTATTGCGATCTTGTATTCGTCATCAAGTACTTAGCTAAGAAAAAAAATGTTGAGTTCGCAGTGCAACCTTAGCATCACTTCTGCAAAATTCATGAAGCGATGTTGTTGTTATTGTTGGTTGTAGCATTATGATAATTTTGCAGTAAAAAGAATATCTTTAGGAGAATACCCTGTACTGGACAATTATTTTATAGAAACCAAAATGTATAGGGCATTTCACATTGTTTTGAAATCTTTCTTACTTCGTTTGTACGTCATACTGCATGACGTTTTACCTTTATTTTCTTTCTGCATTTTATAGAGCATTATTTGACTTGTCACTATTCGACTTGGGTCAAGTATACCTGTTTTGTGAAGAATTAAATTTTGCATTCAATGGTTTATTCATTAAACATATCACTAGCACAGAATTCCGTATCTAGCGGTAGCGGGTACGCTACAGCTACGACAAGCACAAAATAACACTAATGTATGTTCTAATAACAACTGTCCTTGAACTCAAAATTTTATCCAAATTGCATTTTTGACTTTTTTATTTTGAAGGTCTATAGCTTTGTAACATTTCATTTTTGAACATAGATATGTTGTGCTTAATGGCCTATTTTGATCAAAGGCATTGACCCTCAGGAATTGGCATCGTCTGCTTGAGATATCCTACATGTAAAATGGGTGAAGTCCCATTTAATGTTAAATATCTAGCTACATTTTAAAGCAGGCGTGGAATTAAGTCGTGAACTTAGAATTCCAAAACAAAAACCATTCAAGAAAAAAATTACTTGATACGAATATCAATATAAAGAACGAAGTAAGAGAGATCCAAAAATCCTTAAGTACCCTGTACGTTTTAGGTTCACCTAAAAAGATTGATTAGTACAGGGTATACCCCTAAAATGTATCTTGCCAATATGAGAATTACCATATGACTAGCCCCCAAAAATAATGATAATATCGCCTAGTAGATTTTGCTGGAGATGCTGAGATAGAAGAAGACTGAATGAGATTTCCATAGCTCACACAGCAAATCACACAAAGTTATGCTCGAAGTTTCTCGTATAATATGTACCGATACAAATTATTTGTCTGTGTGACATATGATCATTATTCGCTTACACAGAAACAAGACAACATGCACAAAGTTTTCTTAGCTTTTTGGTATGAAAGTTAAATAAAATCCTATTTCACCTAACTGGCTCCATTTTGATACACCTAATAGTTTCTGAAAAAACAGTAAAAATCATCTGGGGGCATGGCTTACCCTCATCAGCTTCTCTGGTTCACCACTTTTGAGTAGTAACTTTTAAGGGGTTATTTAACATATCACAAAGAAGGCCTATCAAAAATCCAAGGATCTACCTCAATTCCCCTCTATTTTTGCTAATTTGACTGAACTGTTACCGTGGCATTAAAATATACATATCTTAGAAACAGTTCATTTGTGCTAAAAACATAACAGTAAAATGTTCAAGAGGTCAAAAGATTTGGCTATAACATTTATTTTTTCAAAACACATATACATGACGTGTCTTCGAAACTTTTAATTGTATTCTTGTAAACAAAAATAATCATGTTAAAATAAATGATTTAAAAACAAATTATTAAAAAACAATTATTTGCATAAACCTTATGTATTTTAGAACAAAAAAGGCTCAATGCTATTTTCTCATGTTAATAATAATTTTCAGAGTTACATCGTTTTACGGAAAACGTTAATTTTTCTGCGTTTAAGGTTATTTATGGAATTTACAAACAAATCAACAAAAATAAAGATCACTTATGTTCTTAGCATCCCGAAATCATTACGTCAATCGTAATTTTATCTCTGATACATTCGGCAACGTTGCTGGGTTCGGTAGGGTAGGTAGGCTTGCTTAAAATTATACAAATGGGTCTGTAAACACTGTAATATGTATCGGGTTCAAGGACGACTGTCAAATATCACCAATATTTTTTTTTCATTTATTTTTACCCCTCGAGGATCTTAAATATTGCTTATCAGAAATAGATCAATATTATGTAAAATATACACATTTTAAAAATCAAAAAATGCGGGTCTACTAACGACCCTACCATATAGCGGGTCCGACAACGTCGATTAAACCAATATATATATATATATATATATATATATATATATATATATATATATATATATATATATATATATATATATATATATATATATATATATATATATATATATATATATATATATATATATATATATATATATATATATATATATATATATATAGGTTCGAGTCCCAGCAGAGTCGATGAAAAATTTTTCTATATGAATTTGCATTCTAAATATTATTTAATGTAAAATCATTATTCAACTTAACAAAAATTAATTTCAACTAAAATTTATATATATATATATATATATATATATATATATATATATATATATATATATATATATATATATATATATATATATATATATATATATATATATATATATATATATATATATATATATATATATATATATATATATATATATATATATATATATATATATATATATATATATATATATATATATATATATATATATATATATATATATATATATATATATATATATATATATATATATATATATATATATATATATATATATATATATATATATATATATATATATATATATATATATATATATATATATATATATATATATATATATATATATATATATATATATATATATATATATATATATATATATATATATATATATATATATATATATATATATATATATATATATATATATATATATGTTTGGGTCTTGTGTATTGTTTGTCCACGAATCAGAATTATTTCGTCTGTATTTGGTTCATTTGTAGTGAATTGTGTTGTTCATGTATAGTCCTATTTTTGTAGCTTCCTCTTGTAATTCTTCTAGCATACCTGTTAATTCCTGTTTATCCTTTGCGAACAATATAATGTCGTCAGCAAATCTCAGATTATGCAGGTGTTCTCCTTGTATATTTAATCCTTTATTATTCCATTTTAGGCTTTTTTGAAGATGTCCTCGAGTACTAGAGTGAATAAAGTTGGTGAGATTACGTCTCCTTGACGGACTCCTCTTTTGACATTTATTCTATCCGTTGTCTCATATATTTTTATCGTCATTGTGGAATTCTTATATATGTTTTCAATAATGTTTATATAACGTTGGTCTATCCTAGCATTACGTAAAGACTTTATTATAGCCCAAGTTTCTATAGTATCGAATACCTTTCTGAAATCTACAAAAGCCATCCAAACTGTTATGTTATATTCCGTAGATTTCTCTATCAACTGCCTTACTGTATGAAGATGTTGCGTCGTACTGTAATTGCTTCTAAAACCAGCCTGTGCTTTTGGTTGGTAGATCTCAAGTTTTCGGTCTAATCTATTTGTAATTATTCTAGTGAATAGTTTATATATCTGAGATAACAGACAGATCGGCCTGTAGTTTTCGAGATCAGCCGGGTCTCCTTTTTTGTATATCAGTACAACTACGGCATTCTCCCAATCCTCAGGAATGTATCCTTTAGTACTAGTTCTTCTTTTGTCTTTATGTCACTTTCTTTGAGCATCTCAGGTATTATATTGTCGTCTCCTGCCCCCTTGCCGTTTTTCATTTGAGACATCGCTTTTTCCAGCTCTTCTACGTCTATGTCGGGCATTTCCTCTGAGTTAACATTTATTATTTTTTGTCTTTGTTATCTCTTTCTTCTTGTATCTCAGCGTTTATTTTTGATTCATATAGGTCCTTGTAGTAGGATTCTACTACCTTTAATATTTGTTGTCTATCTTCAACTGTGTTACCAGCTTTGTCTTTTATTTTTGTTATTTCTTTTTTTTGTGTGTTTTGTCTTTTAAATATATTTAGACCACGGTTATTTTCTAGTATAGATTGTACTTGATTCGTTTGGTGTTTTAGGATGTCTTTCTTCACCATTTTTCTCACTGTTTTGTTAGTTTCTGTATATTCGATTGTACCTCTTTTTCCATTTTTGATCAATTCTCGTCTTTTCTCTAATAGTCGTTTAGTCTCGCCAGACAGCTTGTTTGAACTTTTCTTCTGAGATTTTGCTATATTTTCTGCTGTTTCTTTTATAATTTTTGTTATTCTCTTATTGGCCTCGTTTATAGACTCGTTTATATGCCCTGAGTTTTTTGAGAAGTTCTCTTTTAGTTGTTTCTTGTACTATTCGTTTTCTTCTCATAGTTTTTCCCTATTTACTTCTGTCGTTGCCTGTTTCATTTTTCTTTTCTCTCTGTTTTGGTATGTATGAGTATTCTGCTTCTGACCATCCTGTGATCACTTCCCGTACTAAACTGGTTGATCACGTCTACATTCTGGATTATATATTTGTGGCGGGAGATAATAAAGTCAATCTCATTTTTTGTTTCTCCATTCGGACTTCTCCATGTCCATTTACGTTTCTCCTTCTTTTTGATGAAAGTATTCATCAAATATAGTCTTTCTCTTTCTAGGAAATTTGCTAACATTTTTCCTCTTTCATTTCTGGTCCCTAGTCCGAATTTTCCTATAAATGTCACTGTTGGTTCTGCCCCTTTACCTATCTTGGCATTAAAGTCTCCCCCCACAATTATACGTGTCGTTTTGTTTTCATTTATTGCTCTTGTTATATCCTCATAGACTGTCTCAACTTCATCATCTTCATATGTGGTGGTTGGCATGTATACTTGTATGTATTTCAGAGTTATCTTCTTGTTTATATTAATTATGACATATATTACTCGATCTGATATTGCTTTCAAAATTTTTATGTTTTTATACAATTTCTTGTTTATTATTATTCCAACTCCTCCATTCCCATCTTCTTGTTTCCCTTTGCAGAAGAGGGTGTGTCCTGAGTCCAGTCGAAAATATTGTTCTCCTTTTCTTCTTGTTTCTGCTAAGCCTACAATATCCCAATTTATTCTTTCTAGTTCATATTCTAATTCGTGTAATCTTTCTCTGGTTCTTATAGACCTTGTGTTATAGGTTGCAATGTTGAATGTGCAGTTTTTGGTGTCTTTCCTGAGTCTTTTGGTGTTTTTCTGTCTGAATGTCGTTTTTTTGCCTCCCCCAGAATCCATGAGGCTGACCAGGTTTCCGGTGTGGGATTGCTGGTTGCTGGGTGTGTGTTGCGGTGCGGGGTTGCTGGTCCCCCATCGGACGCCTCCTCAGGTGGCAGATAGAGGAAAGCTTCCCAGATATGGGTGGTACCGAGGAAATCAAATACTCGGGGCGGACCAAAACCAGCAGCAGCGACTGATCCAGATTGGGCGGCTGCAAACAGCGACTGACCTAGATTAGGTGGCTGAATAATAACTCGCCAAGACGCCTGGCAAGCGTGGCGTTTAATTTGCCAAAACCTCTCAAAATAATGTTGATTTAGATGTTAATAATGCATATTTAAGGGAATATATGTATACGAAGGGTAGTTTTTGAAAATTATTCTGCTACAGGGGGGTGAGTAGTTTATGGCTGCTTCTGATATTGTAATGGACATCAATTGTAACAAAGTAGTGCAGACAAGAATAAGAAAGATTTCTTTTAACTGTTAACAACAAAAGCACAAATAAAAGAGGGGGTTCAACCTCTAAATGTGAATTTCCAAAGATGTTCCAAATCTATGTTTTTTATATACCTGCGACCTACTACTCACCTGCAAAATTGGAAAGAAATCGGAGACAGACACCAACCCAAGGTCCCTTGTGTGGGCTTTTAATGTGACTTCTATGTATCTTGTTACTTATTTAATTATGTATTAACCACCTGTGAAAATACAGTTTATTGTTTCTCGCCTGACTTGGTGAAACTCTATATTCAGGAAATAAATAAGAGCAATTAATTAAAAGTTTCACAAGTTTATTATAATATACCTAAGTTATGTAAATGAGAGGTACTACATAAAATAAACTTGAAAACTTTTAATTATTGCTTTTATTTATTACATGCAAAAATATGTAAAGTACCACATGAAGATAATTGTTACTTCTAGTACTGTACCATAAGAGAAATTAAATGACTTCTTTTTACCGCAAGAATGTTATAAATAATTTACATTATAAATGTCACAGGAATTTGTAAAACCAGGTTGATAAAGTTCAAGTCTTACAAAAAATCTGTGCTAAAATAAACATTGGATGTTTAAATTATTGAACAGATTTTTAAAAACTTCAATTGTACAACTACATCGTCCCAGTTTGTTTGTCCTCCAGCAACCATCTAGAATCAGTTATTCTTAAAATTCTAATTATTTCTTAATGTAAAATCTAAATGCGTCTTCATTTAGACTGAAAGGCATTAGTCTTTTGTAAACGTTAGTCTGTGCAGATTCTTTATTAGAATGTAAACTGTAACTGTAGTTTAAAATATCTCTTGGAATTTTCTACATCAAGAAAGATGCCTTCGATTTATATACATCAACTAGAAGAGTAAATCCAACTTTTTGAGATAAATAATCAATGATATACCTATTATCATACATTAAATAGCCAAATTACTGTTATATTAACTCTTCTTAATTTTTTTGTTGTAACATTAAATTTGCACCAAGCTGTATATTTAATGTTTTCATTTATTTATTAATATAATTTTATAAAAGACATTCAAAAGACACTTTTAAGATTACTCAAATCAAGGCGAGTGTGCGCCCTTCGATAATAATCGATTATAATTTAGTTGTAGCGGCATTAGATATTTAGCACTCAGAATTTATAGCCGTGTGGCAGATTTGTGAAGTTCGCAAAATTAATTAAATAACATTCAATTAATTCTAAGTTTGGTCATCCGCAAGTTGCAGGCGAGTCCATCATCAAAAAAAAACACATAATTGATTTGTTTTGTTTATTGAATAATAAATAATAATGTAAATATTAATACATCATATATTTTAATTCTTTCCTACAGATTTGTTGTGACCAAACATTATGGAATTTTAATTTCAATGTTTACACGCATAATCAGATAATTGAGTACATTCTGGAATCTGCAATCTGCATCCTGATATCTTGCAATCAGCAATCCGCATCCTGGTACCTTGTAATCTGCAATCAGCATCCTGGAATCTTTCAATCTGCAATCAGGCAATTTACAAGATCATCAAGTAAGATCTTTCCTTTTGTACGGAGTTTAAATTATATGCATACCATTAAATGCACATTCTATTTTTTATTAAATATCGATTTAGTTGGGTATAACATCAAAATAATTAAGAGTAGCTACAAGACAAAAAACATTATCAATAATAAAATTTTCTAAATTAAGTTTATGTATTACTTACCTTTGTTAGCTTGAGGCATAGCGCTATATCACAAGTATTTTTTATTACTATTCAACAACAGTTATATTCAAAATAATAGATAATTATTATTGAAATTAACACATTATTGAAATTTATTGTAGCCAGATATTTAAAAGGAGAAAACTTGAATTATAATAAACACTTACGATTTTCTTAAGTAGTGCTTTTTTATTTCTTATTTTATTTTTCCATGTTTTTTCCCAATTTATACAGGGAAAATTTCTATGAAAGGCAAAATTGGGTGGCGCTCATTAAATATGGCAAGTGGAAGCAAGTAAGAACAATTGACCCCTGCTCTTCAAAAAAATCTGAGCTCCCATAGCAAATTTTGGGTCCTTTTCAAAAAGAATAAGTTAAGGTCACATTGTTCAAAAAAGAAAATGTGATTTCTTTTCAGATGATCATAAATTTGATACCTGTATGGAAAGCTAGACCCCCATCGTTTTGCATGAAACTACTAAAATATCTTGAGCTATATAATATACTTTCTGATTAAAACCAGGGTACATGGAATTATTTATGTAAATCCAGTAAATTTATACTACATACTTAATATGATTAATAATGTTTCAAAACATTCTTTATTATATGGACTATATTTATATTTGTATGAAAAAAATCCGATCCAGGTCAGGTTAGGCCTAGGGCAATCCAAAATAGGTTAAAGGGAGGACGAATTTTAAGCACTGTAGTTTTAGAAATATTAAATGTTTTAAATATCTGTTTTGCGTGTATTTTATGATGGAACATAGAAAGCAATTTATGGTACCATTCGAGGTTATTTCTTATGTTTGTCCTCCAGGAACTTGATGCTTTAACAACAATCTGGATTGCCCTATTAGGTTAGGAGTTAGCAGTAGGTAACATATTAGGTTAGGTTATTTTTATTATAACAACAGTAGATGGTAGCACAGTAATGTGATTATGAAGAATATCAAAGAACACAGATCAATTGCCTGCTAATCACATAAACATCTCCCCAATTAATTTATAGCAGTAGCGTGCAGTCCATGGAAGCAATGCTTCCCTTAAAAATTTATTTAAAATAAAAACCAATTTTATAATATTATTTACCAGTGCCAGAGAGCCAAGCTTTCATAGGCACTTGCAGAAATTTGTCTAGGGTGGGGGGCAAGCCCAGAATGAGCGGTATGCTAGGGGGAGCAAGCCTAGAATAAACGACATGCTAAGGGGCCCAAGCCTAGAAAAAAACGGCATATTGTACAAAATTTTCAATAAAATTCAAATTGTTCAACTTCCAGGGGGGCAAGCTCCCCTCCTTGCCTCCCCTTCCAGGCGCCTATGAAAGCTTTGCTTGAGACAGGATACCCTTTATGAATAGTACCCCTATGAATTGAAGACACTAGTTGCAAAACAGCACATGTTCATAGGTTAATTGAAGGGTCGACCATAACGTTGTATGTAACATTTTGATTAATTAAGGTATTGCCATGGAAACATTAGTACGAGTCAAGAAAGCAATACTTTATTTTAACAATAAGGAACAGTTACTTTGATGTTACTTTGCTCTTCAATCCTTTTGTTACATACAACGTTGTTACAGCTTTGCATGTAGTGTCTTCAATTATATAATAGTTGAACTCCTCTTACCACCAGTTTTTGGAATTTAGATTATACACTGTGGCGCTGAATAATTGTTAACAACAAAGTAATCATTGACATGATACAAGTTAGTGCACGAAATGGGTTACACCACAAAACAAATACATTCATATATATTGTGAAGTGTTTTTGTGTATTGCAAATTGTCAATAAATCTTATATATCTCAGGGTCGAATTAATACTCGATATTCAATAGTAAAGGTTACCTATAAAAATTTTTATTATTTACCTTAACATGGGACTCTAATGATTATCTTTCAATATTGGGTTCAATTATTGAAAGATTAAACTTTATAAATAAAACATTTAAAATTTTCCACACTCACACAGTGGTTAGTATTCTCAATAAATAAAGTTTGGTTATTACTAATAATTATTGACACATATATCTGGAATGTCAAATCTGACAGTTATCAATTAAAATATTTCCCAAGAATGAATAAGTAAATATAGCATATATTTTTATTAGTTCTTTATTTTAGGATGTTAAAATGGAAAGAAATCTTACCCTGTCAACTTACATATTAATTTTTCCTTCAGGTAAGTCTTCCTTGTATGTCTCTCCAATAGTTTCTTAAAATTTTGACATATGTATCTTTTACTCCTTTTTCAACAATTACCTCCACTTTCACAAAACCTACAATTTCCACAATATGCACTTTCCGCCAGGAACCGTGATCACAGTTGTCGAATCTGCAGACCTCACACCACCTAAGACCTCATCACCGGACTACCTCAAAACTGCTTTCATGGTTTTCTTCTTATCTATGGCTCGAATGATGCCAGCTCCCCAACACCTCAGTAAGTATCTTCAAAATCTTTTTCTTATGATTAAGTTACTTTAATGATTCTTTTCTTTTACAGGAATATAATGAAGAATTCGAATCTTCCACACCTTGATGAGTAACAAACCCAGCTCAAAGACAGTTTTTTTTAATTTCATTTTCTTCCCTCCATTACACTTACTGTATCATAATACCTGTTAATTTTGCTTTCTGTAATTAATACACTGAAACTCTTCCTTTATTCAATAAAACGCTGGACTTTCTTTTTATGTTTATTAATTTAACAATTTTACTTCTTGAGCTTTATCATTTTACAAATTCTATTTACACATTTATTTTATTTTCTATTAATTTTACAAATTTCTTCTTTAGTAAAAAAATTTCTTTATATTTTCTCAACTAACTCAAAAATTCTCTTATTATTTTTCATCTCCCCGAGATACCCCTCTTTTCAACTATTTTGTATGTTATGTTTTCCTTTTATCAAAATACTCCTATCTTTGGTAATTCTTTCTGTTTCCTTACTAACAATGTCTATAACCATAGAAGTGATTTATACATTATTATTGAAGTACAGATATAATTTTAAATATGCTATAGAAAATCAATATACCTTTAAATTATTTTTTTTTTTATTGATGCCATATCTTTACCTAATATACATGATTTTTAATTCTCAGGTTGACCTATGGTTAGGATATCCTTTCCTTTTATTATCCTTGTTAATTTTAATATTGTATCAAAATACTATAATAAATATATGCTATTCCATTCTGTTTTATTATTTTATAATTATATACTAAATTTTTGTATTCTTGGGATATCATTATGACTTTGTATATAAGTTTATATGTTTTATTTATTGATCCTTAATAACCACATCTGTGCAATAATGATTCTTTAAATTTTTCTTTATCTTATGTACATGCTCATACTAATTTTTCCACTTCACATAAACGTGAACATCACAATATATTATTACAAATAGTATAAGTCAACATCTAAATTTGAAATAGTGTCTTTCAAGATAATGTAATCAAACAAACGTGTTGTAATTAAAACTTTTATAGAAAAGGGTTACAACTGTGCTTAAACTTGTCCTAAAGTAATAAGTTTCAGATTAATAAAATGTTAGTGTATTGCACATAAAAGTCTTACACTGAGCCCGAAGATGTCAAATTTAAAATTTTTTTCTGATAAGAAATTATTTGTTTTAGATGACATTTTCAATCAGCAAAAATAAAAATTTGTTTGTTATTGTTCTATTTATTGTAAATTATGCACTGAGATTTAGTAACAGTTATTTAGCATCACAGTGTAGAGATATAGGTGATACATACATACATACATACATACAAACTTTTCTTGTTTAATATTATAGTAGATAAAGGCACTGAACTTATTCCCAATAGGTTAGGGTAAATACTCGGGTTGTGCTGAAAATTTTTAAGTTATAAAAAGACCGTTGCATTTTTTAGCAAAAAATCTTTATTGTTTTTGAAAATAATCTCCATTCAGACTAATACACTTGTGCATTCTTTGAAACCACTTTTTAAAACATTCGGAAAATTCATTTTCTGAAAGGTCCCCAAAAATTCTTTGAAATTCTGTAACTGCTGCATCTGCGCTGGAAAATCTTTTACCTTGCATCATTTTTTTAACAGTTGGAAACAAATAAAAGTCGCACGGCGCCAGATCTGGACTATACGGAGAATGAGTTACCAATTGAACTGCCGTATCTTTCAAAAAATCCAATTACGCAAACCGGTCCTTTGGCGACCTGTCTGTAATTTTGCAAACATCTGCGGTAAAGCCACTTCGCAGTACCATTCAGAATTAACAGTTCTGCGATCTTCAAGTGGAATAACAGCAATATTGACGCTTCTGCCACGAATTACTTTTGTGGGCAAGTCTTAATCTTCGAATACCCAAACACTAGACTGCTGTTTAGTTTCAGGGTCGTAACTGTATACCCAAGATTTTACACCAGTTACAATGTATGCCACTTGCTTGGAAGCTCTTCCGTCAAATTTTTGCAATATAAATTTACACCAGTCTACTCGAGCCTGTTTTTGACTTTCTGAGAGCAAATGCGGTATCCAATGGCTTGCTAGCTTCTTTACCCCAAAATGTTTATGCAAAATTGTATTCACTGCCGAGGATCCAATCTTCACTTCCTCCTGAATCTCCCTATAAGTAATATTTCGATTGGACATTGGATTTTCTGAACAGGCAGCTTCCGCAGGTCTTCCAGGTCTTGCTTCGTCTTCTAGCAGTTCTCGCCCTCGTCGAAATTCGCGGAACCAATGACTAACAGCGGATAATGAAGGGGCAGCATCGCCAAAAGCTGCTATCAAATTTTCATGGCTTTGCTGGTATCCTAACTGTCTTTTATAGCCGTAGAAAATCATAGCTCTAAAGGCAGTTCGTGGAATGCTCATCTTAACTGAATTAAAAATGCACAACTACTTATCTTACAAAATTAACTACGTTTCACAAGGAAATCAGAACGTTTGACAATTGTGGGTAACGAATGTCAACTAATGCGACATTCAATTGTTTTTAGCCAATTGAGCTTCCATGGCCTGCTACTAACTATTAACAGAGCATCCCTCGTAGACAAATAAAAGAGATTAAATATAATAATAAACAATATCTTTATTTATTGTTGTAGTAAAGAAGAGGTACAACAAAGTAAGTACAGAAAAATTGATATGGTGGTTACAGTATGTTTTGTCTCTGAAAACATTTGTAACTGCAACTGTGATTATCAATTAGGAGTTAGATATAATAATGTAATATACACCTATATAATGTGTTTCATAATAATAAATACAAATTAAAGAAATTTATATATGTATAACATATATTTACAAATATTTTATATATTGTCAATTGATTATTAATCTATTAGGTGGATTCTGAGATAAAAGACAGTACAAAAGTCATTACATTTTCTACTACTGCTTTTCGTATTCTTTCTTTACTAGATATTTTATTAGCATTTCTTTTAAATACAAAACGATCACATATAGTTTTCATGATTTAATTTTCTTAATACTTTTATTAATAATTAGCACAAATACTTAAAGTGTTTGATGATATGGAGCAGGGGTAGGAACACTCATCAATGGTGAGTTAATGTCAATATCTATTTCCGGAGGTAAAACAGGTTCTTGTTGTGAATTAATCTTTTCTTGCAGGCTTTGATACAATGCATGAACTTTTTCTGTGTGTTGATGAGTTGGTTGTAATGCTTTCATTAAAGTATGCAAGCGAGTTGGTGGAAGACGAGGATATACATACCACAATAATTTAAGTAAATGTCTGGTAACATTATCTCTTGTAAGTCCAGCAAAAAAGAATTCATCGAATAAACCAGTACAAAAATCTGCTGTTGCGAATTCGTCCGTCATATGAATCAGTAAAGAAACCTAAACACATTAATTGATCAAATAAATAAAAGCTTCTAAAATAAAAACATTTACCATTGAATGTAGAAATGGATCCTCAAAAGCTCTATCATCTCGGCAATTTCCAAGAACAGTTAAGATACGTAATAAGCCAACACGATCTTTAATTTTAATGACATGCAAGGTGTAATACATAGCTAAGGTGCTAGCTACAGAACTCTCTTGTATGTAAGCTTCAACTGCATCGGGAAGTGGACCAGAATGTTCAATAACAGTTATAGCTGCTTCGCGTTCATCTGGAGGTAATTTACCTGATAGTCTTCTCACTTCATCATCCACCATTAATGACATTAAGGCTGGTAGAAACTTAGTAACCACTTGACTATCTAGTTTAGGCTCTTTAAAATCTTGTGAATCTATCATTATCCATGCACTTAAGCCTAATGCCAACATTCGCAGAAGCAAGATTAATATAGTATTATCCTGAAATATTTTCACTATAAATAAAACAATATTTAATATTGCATAGGGTATTATTATGTTTTTAATTTATAACATTAAAAGCATATTACTGCAGTTACTCCATGCTAAGCTCCATAATTCGCTGTGCTGCTTAAGTAGTTGGTCCCGGCAACCACCTACCTGCGGTTGTCATTAAGAATATACTTTGTCATATATCATGTGTTTACTTCTGTGTTTAGGCAATGTTAATTACAATTAACATTAATAATAATAATTAGTTCAGAATTTATACTATTCAGGGTGATTCAGAAATACGTGATATCCGTTAAATGGTAAGTAGAGGGGAGGCAGTAGTGCTAATTGACCTTGACAAGTATAAGTCAAAAACAAATAGTTTTCCAGAAAATGAATTTTAAAGTTTCATTGAATTTTGGATTCGATCCTGACATTCGTAACCAACCTAGTTACGGAAGGCAATCTTGTTTTTAAAAACAGAAATGTGATCTGTTTTGTCTGCAACTTAAAAGATCAGTTTGTTATTGTTATGTTAAGGTTGAATGACACTACAAGAAAATTTGTGTTTGTACTTTTGTCAAGTTCATGGTGACAATTTTTATTTTTCAATATAATCTCCACTAATGTCAGTACACTTATTACAACGTGGAATTAATAATTCAATGCCCTTGTAAAAATAATCTGAAGTCTTTCCTCCAAAATGTTCAATTACAACTGCTTGCAACTAGTTCTCGTCCTTAAAACGACGTCCCCTAAGGTCTTTCTTTAAATTGGAAAATAAATAATAGTCACTAAGAGCCATATTCGGACTGTATGGTGGATGATTCAATGCTTCAAAGCCGCATTCGCGAATGGCAGCTTGTGAAATTGCGGCAGTAAGAACGGGTGCATTGTCGTGTAATAATTGAACACTTCTTGTCAATTTTCCTAGTCGTTTTTCACGAATATTGTTTCTCAATTTATGCAATCAAGATGCATAATATGTACTGTTAACAGTTGTATTGCGTTCTTTGAAATCAATCAGTAAAATGCCATCACAATCCCAGAATATTGTTGCCACAACTTTCTTTGTCGTTTGAACAACTTTTGCCTTTTTGGGACGAGGCTCATCGGGTCGCCGCCATTCCATCGATTCCCTTTTGGATAGAGGATCATAATAAAGAACCATTGTTTCATCCCCAGTGACAAATGAACTCCAAAATCGGCTTTGGGTCCGTCTCCACATAAGTTTAAAAATGGTCATGAAGAATTCGGCGAACACTTGTTTCCGAAATGTCAGACATCATTGCTAACTCCTTAATTTTCAAACGGCGATCTTCTAATACCATTTCTTCAATGATTGCAACTTTTTGAGGCGTTACCGTTTCAATTGGCCGACCGGTGGGCTCATCATCTTCAAGAGATTCTTGCTCCAAACGGAAACATTTTGACCATTTTTCTACAGTGGAATATGAAGGAGATAAATCACCATAAACGCCGTCTAAACGTTGTTTGATTTGATTAGGCGTGTGCCCTTCTTTTGTTAAAAATCTAATGACCGCGCGGTACACAATTTTCGTTAGCTGCGACATTTTCATACACTCTTCATGATGCTTGAGTGGCTACTAAAATCTATTACGCTTCTAGATGTAATATATATAGTGTAGGCCTCTTACACGTTCAACTATGACGCAATTGAGTTTGAACATGTTGGCACCTGTAGAAGCCTGCCGGAACGAGAATTTATGGTGGTTACCTCGTACGTACCATACAATGTTATTATAAGATAGTATAGTAACCATTATTATTATTCCAGGAAAAGCACCAAATGGCTTTTTGTTTGACACAATCCTACAGGCCCTAAAATAAATTGTTAGTTCTTATTACAAGTTTTATTTAAGTAACATTTGTATCAATCGTTTGCATTATTATTAATCCACTATTACACACACACACACACACACACACACACACATTTCAGCACTGCGGGCCTTTAAAGCCCATGGCTAGTTTAATCACTTCTTTCCACTGATCTCTACATATTGCTTTGTTTTCCCAGTCTGTGATGGGCCAGTTCTTTTAGATCTTCTTCCACACACTGTTTCCAGTTTCGTTTAGGTCTTCCCCTGCGGTTTTTCCCATATGGGTCCTCCATCAGAACAGATTTTGCTGTTCTATTGTTCTCCATTCTCATTACATGACCTATCCATTTCATTCTACTCTGTTTTATCCTTGAAGTCAAGCTGTCATCATTGTATAGTTCCTTCAATTCTTTGTTTGTTTTCCTTCTCCATACCTCATTTTGCTATGTACCTCCGTAAATAGTCCTTAATATTTTCCTTTCCCAAACTTCTTTTTTACGTCTTTAGTTCTAAGAGTCCATTCTTCACTCGCATACGTGACCACTGGTCTTATTAGAGATTGATACACACGAATTTTTATTTTGAACGATAGATTTTTACTCTTCAATAGTTTCCTTAAAACTCCAGCTCTACTCATGCCCAGCATAAGCCTTTTTTCAATTTCCCTTCCTATATTTACATATTTTCCTATTTCGGTCCCTAGATAAGTAAATTCTTCCACTTCCTCTAAATCATATATGTCTTCGTCTACTTTTACCACTAAATCTTCTGGTTTTTTTGTTTTTTCTTGATCCCATTACCATATATTTTGATTCAGCAGCATTTACTTTGGCCCCCAATTTACTTGCTTTCTCGCTAGGATTGCAATGTCATCTGTGAAGCTAAGCATTGATGCGAGTTCTTGAAGATAGTTCCTGTCCTATTGAATTTGCAGTTTCTAATGATGGACTCTAGCACCAGATTGAAAATCGTGGCAGATAGAGGATCTCCTTGTTTTAAGCCGAGGTTTGTGTTGAATTTTAGATTTCATTTTCCCTATCCGTACTTGTGAGCTTGTTTGTTTTAGTGTCATAATGATAAGTTGTATTAGATTTTCTGGGCATTTTAATGATCTTAGGGCTTTTACTATTTCACTTCTTTTTAATAGGTCATATGCCTGTTTAAAATCAATGAAGGCTATGTAAATTGGTATCTTTTTTTGTTCGCACTTTTCGTGTGCAATTCTTAAAGTATGTATATGATCCAAAGTCGTCCTATCCTTTCTAAACCCACTTTTGATACTCTCCCAGTTCCTGTTCCGCATATAGTCTCAGTCTATTTTCCATTGTTTTTGCCAGTATTTTGTAGGTTATATTTTGTAATGATATTGGGCGATAATTTTCACATTTTAGGCTGTTGCCTTTTTTGTATATTGGCACTATTATACTTTTGGTCCATTCCGTAGGCTTTTCATATTTTTCCCATATACTTATTAAAAGTTTGTGTAATCGCTGTTAATTTCTGTCCACCGTATTTGATCAGTTCTGTCGTTATTCCATCTTCACCTGCACTCTTGTTATTTTTTAATGCTTCTATCATTTTTATTATTTCTTCTAGTGTGGGCGTATTTATTTCACTCAGATCCCAATCTTGCTGTTGTTGTGTATTTTTAATTTCAATATCTTGGGTTGATAATTGCTGTTCGTAGTATTCAGCCCAGCTCTTTAGTATCTGTTCCTCTGCACCCAAAATTTCACCTTTTTTATTATGTACTAGTATTGGACCTTTTTTCCTCTTGTTTTGTATCTCCACTGTTTTCTTATAGGATAATCTTATGTTCTGTCTATTATAACTTTCTTCCATTTCTTCTATTCTTATCCAGTGTTAAATAACGATATTTTACACATTACTGCTATACTCAATTTATTTAGTAATGTAATTTATTTAATCATGCTTTGTGAAACCGGCCATATCTGTTGTAAAATGTAAATATGCATGTTTGGCATTTTGTAACTTGTTAACTTTTGTGTATCTCGTGTTAACCGATATAATGTCATCAATAAAAGTACCTTTTACATTCTTATAGTTACGAATGGATGGACCATTCATTATTGTAACAAAGATTATTTTTCGAAAGCACTGCAAATATTTACGTAATAATATTACGTAATATGATAATGAATCTCTTCTTAAACAAATGTTTCATAACATAATTTAAATGCCTTTATTTAATTCATACTTAATTACAAAGTGATGACCTTCAATAAACACTTGTATTATATTACAGTATTTTTAAAGTGTCAACCTTTGTTATTATTATTATTATTATTATTATGTATATACAGGGTGGTCCAGACCACCCGTATACCCCTTTTAAAATGCGGGGGATTAAAAACTTTTAACAAGATGATGGGTGATCTTACTAATGTCGATGTGCTCTATCGAATGACGCCAAGATGGAACCCCCCTGACCCCCCTTGTAGGGGGTAAGAGGAGCAACTTTAAAAATTCAAATAGGAATCCCTAAATTTTATTGCATATTTAGATTCTACTCATCAAGATATGAATAATTTATTTAAATCTTTTTTTATTTTCGCAACAGGTAGCGCTGTAATCGCAAAAAAACGATTTTTTGCATTTTCCGCCGTCTCTGGTATATTTACAGGTGCAAATAACACTTTTTCATATTTTTTACTAAATAGTGATGAAAAAGCGTTGCTAATGTGTACTGAGAAAAAATGTTACGTTTCGATGAAAAACCAAAATTCTCTCATTAAGGTGTTTTCGACAAACAGATTTTTTTCTTGCGTTGTACGTGACAATTTTTTTCTGAAATTTTTATATCGTTTTTGAACCTTAACGTCTACTTATTTAGATATTGCTTAATCTTTTTAATCTTTATGTGAATATTTATTTTAAGCATATGTAATTAATGTTTACTTTTTTAACTAATAAAAATGATCGATAAAACATTCTATAAATTGTAATCTGCTCTGCATATGGCAAAATAATATTTAAATCGTACTAATTTAATATTTAATTTTAACAGAAAATAACTTGCTACACTTCTTTACTTCGCAAGTCTATTTAAATAGTATGTAATTGTTGAAAATCAACTATTCAAATAAATAATTTTTATTTCACAATTTAAAATTTTATTCGTTTAAATTATTCTTACTTTATGGCCTGAGTGGATGAGATATCCATATTTCATCATTCATTGCTATACGCTAAAAGAAAGATAACCACCGAAATTTAATAGTGAATTACAAAGTGAAATTCTCGTCGGCAGATTTTTGTAATGCACCGGTGACTTGACATGTTTTGAAGTAAAACTATCTTCCCCAGTAGAATCTTGGAAAATGTTGTTAGAATGGAACACAAATTCTAACAACATTTAACGCAAAAAAATATTGTAAAAAAAATATCACGTACAACATCGAAACACCTTAGGTAGAGAATTTGCGTTTTTCATTGTAACGTAAAATTCTTTCGCATGAAAGTACACATTAGCAAAGCTTTCTCATCACTAATTAGTAAAAAATATGAAAAACTGTTATTAGCACCTGTAAATATGCCAGAGTTGGCGGAAAATGCAAAAAATCGGTTTTTTGCGATTACAGCGCCACCTGTTGCGAAAACAAAAAAGATTTAAATAAATTATTCATATTTTGATGAGTAGAATCTAAATATGCAATAAAATTTAGGGGTTCCCATTTGAATTTTCAAAGTTGCCCCACTTACCCCTTACAAGGGGGAATCAGGGGGATTCCATTTTGGCGTCATTCGAAAGATCACATCGACATTAGTAAGATCACCCATTCTTTTGTTAAAAATTTTTAATCCCTCGCATTTTAAAAGGGCTGTACGGGTGGTCTGGACCACCCTGTAGTAGGCAGTCGAAACTGATGAAACTATTTGTTTAGTTTGTGTTTATCTTAAATGTTTTCATTTGAAAGTTTTTGTTTAGAACTTAATTGTTCGACTTATTAGTTGTAATAGCACAATTTGTCACAATTTATAGTCAATGTTTAGAGCCATTATGTTTTCTTTGTCAAGTTTGTTTTTAAAAGATTTCAAACTTGGTGTTGATATAGTGTCTTCTTGTAGAGAGTTCCAGGGAATACCACATGGTTTACTAGAAGTTTCTTCGAGGTAGCTTAGCAGTTTTTTCTTTTTCAAGTTTTTTTGAATGTCCTCTTAACTGTACTCTTTGCATATTTGTACTCGTGCATATTCTAATTTTGGCCTGATGAAACTCTTGTATAATTTTAAAATCATGTCCAGAGATTTATTCTTGAATGCTTTTTGAATGAAATAAGTGAATTAAGCTTTTTTCACAATTGCATTTATACAAATTTCTCATTTTATATCGTTGCTGATGATGACACCAAGATTTTTTTGTTGATTCACATGCTACAGTTCAATGTTGTTTAATTTAATGTGATTGGCTGTTTGTTATTTGATCCAATATTTAGTACTGTACATATATCTTTCATTTTCCAAGTAACTGTCCAATCTTCTATTATCTTCAAGGCATCATTCAGCTCTATGTATTATTCCAGAGATTTGCAAAAAGCTTGGTGTCATCAACAAAGAAGATTATATTAGTTTTGATGTTATTAGCTAAGTCGCTGACATACACGCTTACAATGAGAAGGTTTTTGTTAACTTTTGCAGTGCTGCAGTTTTACAAACGTGTTATTATTTAGCGTGAATTATTCAATAGTAAGCAACCAGACTGCCAGGACCGGTTCAGTTCCGTGAATTATTGAGGGGCCCGAAAATTTTTAATGCAAAAATTTCTTTTTGCATTTCTGTGATCTATCCACCTTCATGTTTCACTCCATACACCAGCGTGCATTATTTAAGATTCACCCTGTATACACAAAAGGCTTTCAAACAAAGTGGAAAATATTAGTTTTAGTGCACTAATACATTTCAAAAAGAAATAATTAAAATGTAGACACAACCTGCAAAGATGATGAAGTATGTGTTTATATGGGTTATGTCTACATTTTACCTACTTCTTTTCAAAATTAAAAGGCTTTGTAAAGGTTCCTAGAAATAGAGTTTTGGATATTATAGCTTGGAAAAGCATAATTTGTTATACAGTGAAATGTGTTGTTTAGACAAAGAATGTAGTAAGTTAAAAAGCAATAAATAGTATTATGATTATGCATGGTTTATAACAGCTGAGCTGTTTGGAATTTTCATAAGAGCTATATGGTTATTGTTTTCAAGTTATATTGAGCCCTTACTTCTAATAAGAGATCATCCGAAAATTCTCTGCAAAGTAGCACAGAAAAGTTCGCTATCATTTCAAAAGGATAGTGAAACGAACTTTTTTCCCTGCTACATCAACGAAATTTTCTTGACACACTCTTAATAGAAACCAGGATTTTAAATAACTATATTCATTTTCTAACCAATGCATTTCTAAATACAATTTATTGTATACACAAGCTATAATGTAATGTTAGAAATTAATAGAATTACTATACCTTGTTCATCCAACAGAAATAATTAAGTCACTCCCCACAAAACTGAGCTATATTTTAATAGAATTGGTATAGAAATACTATTGATAGTATTTCTAAAACCCGCATTACAAGCAAGCTCTGTTTCACTGCTACAAGCAGGGACTGTTTCAATACTTTGACAAGTGTGAAAGAGGCTGCCTAATTAAATTAACTGATAATTACCTACTTTATTTTATCTTTCTAATCAATTTTTACTTTTTATAACAGATTAACTGCCGTGCTAAGCGAAAACAACCTATCTGTAAAACTGCAATGTAGAAATGTACTATATAGAATGTAAATGTGAGCTAAGAAAATATATGGTATATTTCTGAGTTTATGTTTTGCAGATAGGTTGTTTTCGCTTAGCATGGCAGTATACATTTTATGATTATTGGAAATGAGTATGATTCAATGAAAACTTGACAGTTTATGCTTATAAACCACTTGTACTTGCATTAGCAGGGATGCATCTTAAATCTATTAATAACTATACGAAAACATAAGCCAGCTGGATGCAAATGGCTTCAAAATTTCAAAGAATTAAAACTGCTTTGTTTTATCAAATCTTGTGCGTTTTCAAGCGAGTATTTTTGCTTTTTTTCAGGTTTACTAGTCTGGTGTCTAATTAATTATTTCCCAACTGAATTATCTGATAATTAGTTTATATGGTAACTTTTTAATAAATTTTTACGTTTTATAACGACAGATTAAAAAAATTGTTATAACCATTTATTAAGAGATTGTAATCATTTATTTAAAAAAACATACTCTGGCAATTTGGCAAGCTTTTATTAATTTGTAGCATATGAAACTGGTAAGTTTTTGGGAAGTGGTTTAACTATTTCTTTTGGATGAACAACGTACAGCAAAAGCAGTAAATCATCAAATTTCAAAAACAATTGCAGGGATTGTCTAACCTAACCTAAGGGATTGTATAATTAATATACAATTTTATTGCTTTACCTTAAAAACAAGAAAAATATTAAATAGTTTTAAATACAGCTATAAAGAGACGGCATAATTGCTATTCAAAAAGCAAAACAGAGTAAAAAATGTTTTTCGATTGGCACAGCGCGGCATTTGATAACTTGTTGCATAGACTTGTCCGAAACGAGATCAAATCAGTAATAATTACCATAAAGGTCTATTATAATTTTAGAGCATTTTACTTTCTTTTAAAATAAAGTCAAACTTTTTAGCAAAAATACCGGCATATACAAGGGGGATACATTTTTAAAAAGTAGAATAAAATTTCCGTTTTTTTCAAAACATTTTCAAACATCTTCAACTGCGGCGCTAAGAAATAATGTTGGTAGGGGAGACTTGAAGGCTATATATTACTATTATTACCAACTGCCTGCTTGTAAAAATATGCCATTTAAAGGGGGAGGTATTTAGTTTTTCTGTCGAGGCAGCATAAACGTTAAAACAGACCCTGATATAATACTGCAATATATACAATGAATAATAACTTAGCAACCTTATATAACATAAAAATTAAATAAAGAATCGAATAGTATTTAGATTTTTAAGAATTTACCCGTGGCATTCCTTCATTATTTATCAAATAGTGCAAGATTCTAATAGCAGATGTAGCTAGGAAATTGATTGCATATGGATCACACAACGTCATAGATAAATCTCCTAAAACTTGTTCCTGGCCTTTTTTTAGATTATCCAAGAATCCTTGTAATTCTCTCGACCTTTTTATATCTACTTTTCCTTCACGAATACAAGCATCTAAACACCATGTAAATTTATGACAAGGATCTACAGATATTATGTCTTGCACTTCTAAATCATGTAGTGCCATTAACAGTTCAGCCCTCAGTGTGCAATAATGTACATTGCGAGTGCGTAAAAATAAAGTTCTTAAAAACTGTAACACCATATCATACAATTTAACACTATTTCCAATCATATGAGCTAGTTTTTGTACTACTTCTCCTTGCCTGCGTGCCTAAAAAAAACAGAAAGCTTTTAATAGGTAAAACAGAAAAGCCATATATTTTTGGAAATTACATAACGTTACATAAAATACTTAAAACAAACTTACCTTTGAAGTAGGTGAAAAAAATTGTGTTGCCACATTCTGATGGCTAAACAAGACATTTTCTTTTTCACTAATATATTGACTAAGCAGTGGGGAAACTTCATCACCAAATAACGATTGATTATCTTTCCATATCTGTCTTTTAACTTCTGTGTCTGTATCATTATAAAGATCCCTATCACGTACTAGCACTTTAAGATACTGATCATCAATTTGTGGTGTATTTCTTAAAATACACATTACAATTGGACGCAGAGCTTTAACTTTTACAACTGGAAAACTCTTTACAAGAAGTTCCTTTAGTTTACGATCTCTTTCTTTACCTTCCTTTTGACCAATCTCATTAATGTGTGCTATTAATTTTTCTCTTAGCTCCTAAAAAATAATTAAAATTCACTTTGCATTACAAATTATAGACATAAAATATTTCAATTGTATAACATGGATTCCGACTGATTAGTCTACTTAACAAGTATCGTGCTCAACAATAAACGCAACAATTAAACCTGATATTAAGATCAGCAATTCTAATGCAGTATTGAGTTTGTTGTTGTTGTAGTATCGTAGCATTACCAATTTCATGTATGTATGTATGTATGTTTATTTATAGCAAAGCCATTTCCAATACAATATAATAACGCAAGTACAACAAATTATGAATTACAATTGGTTCATGCTTTGAAACTACTTGCTCGAGTTTATTTACTTGCTGAATGAGTTTCCCATGAGATGAGATCAAGGTCCATATGTATAAGTATACATAGTACACCTACATCCATAGATCATCTCACTAACAGTTGGACAGCCATATTTGATCCCAAGTTCAATCTGTCAGTTTAGCAGCCAAAACCTTTTCCCCAAAAAATGACTGGTTGTAGTGTACCAACTGTTCTAGAAATTTCTGAAATGATGTACATTTGTTTCTTTTTTCAAAAGATATGAAAAGAAGACAAACTTGGTTAGATATGTGCAGATATCAGAATTGGACTCCTACTATCAAGAATTTTCAAAGTAAGCTTTAATAATAATACACAGACATAAATATCATTTACCCATGTAGAAATAATAGTTTTTAGATTACACACTACTTAATTGTGCTCTAGTTGCATTCTAAAGAAGCTCAATTTGAAAGAAAACGAAAAGATGAATTGAGAAAATTGAAACCAAACGCAATTCCTACGTTATTTAACGTAGTTAATAAGAAATGTAAGAGATTAGATGAAGAAATTTGTTGCAATTAGTAAGACAGTTTAAAACATTTAGAGACAATAAATAGAGCATGCTAGCTGCATGCTAGCATACAGAATGGTATGGAAAAATTTAAAGGGAGAGCTTTGACACCTTAAAGGATAATATTAAGAATGCAGATTTAACAGTTGCAGAAAGCGTTTCACTTACTGGCAACAAGCATTACTGAAAAAAGTAACAACTATGCAACTGAAATAAATAAGTTAAAAGCGGACCTTGAGCATGAAAACTGTCAATTATGAATGGTACAAAAGAAAATTCCATTTCTTCAAAAGAAACAGAAGGTTTTATTAGATAAATTTAAAAAATAATGACTAATAATACAGTCCAGTGAATGAAGGCTGAAAAGGGGGGTTATCCTGAAAAGGGAGGTTATCCTACAAAAGGTCGGGTAGTTTTCTCACTCCCTCCATGCCCCCATCTTGAAAAAACCACAAAAAATCAACACTTTTCTCAGTTTTTCATTTATAACTTTGTTCTGGTGCATTTTAGTGCAAAAAAAGTTATTTGCCGGCTTATAGAAAGCAGAATTTCCTACAAAGGGCATGGCACTATTTAAGTGTAATTTGGTCCTCTGTAAATTTTTCTGCAATTTTATATGTTGTGGCTGATACCAAAAGAAGACTTTGTTATCATTGCGCCAAAGTTCTATGTCAAACGGGTCTTCTCGAAAAGTGAGGTCAAAACTTCAAAAACGGACATTATTGAATAATGATTTTTTTGAACTATTCTACGTATGTCGAGTGACACACCAGTGACACATTAGCAAGATACAGTTTTTAGTAATTAGAGAGGAGCAGCATCTCTTCCAGTCTTGATGTCTCTCTTGTCCAGCCCCAATCCAGAGGATTTTTTTTAAAACCCATCTATGCCATGACCTCATGCTATGTCCGGAGGAACTGATATTGCGCAGCATCTGTTGTAGGTGGTAGCTGTGCCAAATTGAGTTTGATGCTGTTACTCATAAATTTGGCATAGCGGAGAGAGCTGAGGGATTGGTCATTGTCTGCACCATACAAAGCCACCAAAGTACGCTGTCCTACCTCCGAGATTTTGACACCTTTTCAAAAAAAAAACACTTTTGCGTGGGTTGCAAAGGAGACCAGGAACCCAAATTCTTTTCTAGTAGTCCCACGAGACTTCACTAACATTCACCAAACCATAATTATGTTCATTTGGCATCTATAAAGATTATTCTGTCTGAAATCAAAGGTAATACTTTTATACTTAGCATAGATTAGAACTTTATTCAATGGGTAATCTTAATATACAAACAATCAAACAGAATAATAAACCAACGAGATTTGCTGCACTAAACTTAAAAAAAACAGTTTTTCATTTTTTTCTAAATTTATCCATCCCCACTTCGTTGTACTGAGCATAATAAGAAAATTCTCTACAAGATTGGTTATGCAGACTTTTATGCTAAAATCAAGTGTTACATAGTTATCGCGATGTTAAGTGACAAGAAACTCAAAATTTTGCAAAGTATGCAATTTTACTCTTTTTTGGGAGCTTCACAGTTCTGTTGCTATTCATCGTACAAAAGAGCTTCACATACCAAATTTGTAAGAAACTTTGTTGTCTAAAAGTCGAAAAATAGATTTTTTCTGCCACTATGCACCAGAACGAATTTATAAGCAAAAAACTAAAGAAAAGTGTCGATTTTGACAGTTTTCCAAGATGGCGGAGGGAGTGAGGAAAGTTGGATTTTTCACTACCCTACCGACCTATACAACACATCAAAAATTTAGAACTACCCGACATTTTGTAGGGTTAAATCCCATCATTCACTGGACTAATATTAAGAGTGCTCTCTACCCTCCGTATCAGCAAATTACCTATCAGGTCGTTATAAATTGAGATAGAAAGATGAGGTTTTTATCAAAATCTTTTAAATTTTTTTCTTCATGTGGCAAAATATCTAAAAAAATTTAAATTAAATTTTTGATTTTTATTTTGCTTATTCTTAAGTATTTTTGGCTTTAGGACATTTTGCCACATGAAGGTATTGATTTTAAAATTTTCAAGCAAAAGATTTTGGTCAGAAACCTTTTAACAATTAAATGGCACGTAATTCCCATAAATCTTTTAAGCGGTCAATAAAGTGGCGCCATCCTGTTATATTTCGAAACTAAGCGCGGATTAATTTCATGTGGCAACGCAGGACAGCGAGCAGGTTTGCGTTGGGACACAGATAATAATTGCGTTTATCTGTGGTTGGGAGCTAAAGCAATAATAAGAGCCTGACAGACTACCTAATATGTATATTTATATATATGCAATATAAATATTATATTAAACATAATTACAATAATTTAAATGTGGTTGCAGGATCTCATTTCTTTAGTTAATTCATAACAGTTATTTAAATGTAATATCAAACAATAATTGCAGTATAATTAAGTTGGTCCATTTTCTTTAAGTTTGGTTTACTTGATCTTGTAAAATAATTCAGCTCAAAATCCATCCAAACAAGTTATTTATTTTTCTAGACTACAATTGCTTCTGCGTTATTAATTAACAAATAATCTAGATCGTATTTCAAGGCCATCCTCAAGCAGCTGTAAGTTAGTATATTCCTAAAGTTCGTGAAAATTCTTAATAAAATTAAATTTAATAATAATTACTAAAGTAAAAACCCCATATTTAACACATTTCATATTTGTTGGACATAATGGGTATATAAAGAATTTAAAATTATGAAATTGTCCCTCCTTAAACTATGTTATAATTACTTTCATTTAAAAAAAGCCATAAGGTGCAGTAGATAGTTTATTTAAAAACCATAATTTTTCTTCTCCTATTGCGTCTCGTATTAGCAATTTGCCTAGAACATGCGGTTTTCAACAAAATCTTCTAAGAAATATTGTCTATGTGGCAAAATATTTAAAAATATTCTAAATTAAATTCTTGATTTTTTGTAAATTACAATTTTTTCGTTAAAGTTATGAACGCTAAGTTTAGCAAATGAGATGAAGTCGACTGCTCCAAATAACTCATTTAGATATTGAAATCCAAGACTTTTACACCAATTCAGTGTAATACTTGCTTGTTTCATTACAAAATACAATTAAAATATTGCTGATCACAGTAAATCAACATTTATAAAAACTTCAGACATGCCAAACTGTTTCGAAGAAATGGAAACGATCCAACTCAAGCCAGACACAATTACATATGTTCTGATAATAAGTAAAATAATCAAAACAGTGAATAATCCACTTTTGCATAGGGTAGTTCGCATCGATCATCTTTAAATAACTGTCTTTTGCTTTTCTGTTTTGAATGATTTTTTAATTTATAAACTTTTGTTATATTTATAGCAAACTTATTCGTTATAATTATTGTTAGTATTAGTATTTTGTGTTAATAGTTATTATAGTGTTATTGAGTGTTGGTATAATATTATTGAAGCTGTAATATTCCGAAATGGGTAATTATACAAAACGAGAAAAAGAGGGTTCTCGCCGTCGATATAAAAATTTATCGTCTAAACAAAAAAGTCGTAAGAGAGCGGGATTAAAAGCGAGGCAAGTAAATAACATAATTACAATATTAGACATTTCAGATACAAGTATAAAAAGTCATTATTTATTGCGCGAACAAATTAAGACACGAGCAAGGTACGAGCGAGTGTTTTAAAAGACGTGAGTGTAATGAAGAAACTTTCTATATGTATATCTTACAACGTTTTATGTACGATCATAACATTTTACTTAAAAGAGTATTCATTTTAACTAATATTTTTTTTAATTTGTGACTTATGTCATGTATATCAGCGTGCTTTGACATTTACGTGCTAAGTTGTTTAGCGACCTGTTTGTAAAATATTAATAAATCATTTATCGTACATCTTTTGTTTATATTAGCGTGCAATAAAAATTTTATAACACTAACTCAATAAACATTAACTTTTTATACGAAAATCAGTGTAAAAAGTAGCCACTTTTTGTATGATTGTAGATAAAATAATAGAAAATTAGTTTTGGTACCTTGAAATCAATATTCAGTTTAAAACAAAAGAGTAACAAAATAGTCATACAATGAAAAATGAAACACAAAAACGTTCCATTAACACTGATTTGCATGGAAAAAGTTAATGTTTTTATAGAGCTAGTGTTATAAAATTTTTATTTCACGTTAATGTCAACAAGAGTGTATGTATGATAAATGATTTATGAATATCTTACAAACTGGTTGCTGAACAATCTAGCACGTAAACATATGTGCAATGAAGCACGCTGATATACGTAACTTAAGTCATGTATATCATGACATAAATCACAAATTTAAAAACTATATCAAATAGAATTAATACCTTAGCAAAGCGTTATGATCGTAGATAAAACAGTGTAAGATACACGTGTAAAAAGTCTCTTTATTGTACTCACATCCTTTAAGACACTCGCTCGTACCTCGCTCGTGTGTTAAACCGTTCCCGCAATAAAGAATAGTTTTTACATTTGTATTTTAAATTTATTAAGGCGCAATTCCGCTGAGGCAACATTTAAGCAACACGCGGCAATGACGCATGCTATACTGAGTCTTTCAACCGAAGTAACATAATGTGACAAAAAACATGCGTCTCTGCCACATGCTACACGTTGATTGTCTTTGCCAGTCACATGCGTCAAATGTTTATTATACATTAATAGACAACTACTATATTTTTTGAAAGTATAATCCCTCTTTTAGATTTTACTTTATTGTATATTTTAGAGCCACAGTGACAAATAAGGGAATAAATGCCCAAACAGTCACAACAGCTATTGATTTCGACAACATCGTTTTAGTAGAATCATCTTCTATTAGTTCTAAGGTCTGTGGTTGAGGTTAGTTATCATATTTACTGTTCTTCTATATATTACTATTTTTAGGCTAATGAACTAGATCTAACTCCAACTAACGCCACAGTGTTCCCGACAAACGAACTGTCAATAGAACAATTGCCTTCTAGTTCTAAGGTTTGCATTTGAAGTTGAAACAATCTTAATACTTGTTTTTATCTCTATAAATATTTTTAGACTAGTGAAGTAGAACTGACAAAAGTAACTGGACGAAGAATTTTTGATATTGAATATCTGTTTAGACAAGTATTTTCAAGTGGAAAACATTCACCCTTCGATTGTTCTATCAGTGACATGTATGTGGCGAAAGAGGTTTCAAAAGGCTTGCGCAGTTCATTTTACTTAAAATGTAAAAAGTGTGGAATCGAACAGAGATTAAACACCGAAGACTTTACAGACAACTCTCTAGATATAAATTCTGCAATAACGGTCGGAGCCCTATCTATTGGTGTGGGTTATTCTCAATTAGAAGAAATTGCTTCTTCTATAAATATGCCTATGATGGCTCACTCAACTTACCTTAAGTATCAGGACCGCATGTCTAGTATAGTATATGATACTGCATGGAAGTTGATGGAAGAAGCAGGCATAGAAAAAGCAGAATTGGCAAAACAATTTAACGAAGTGGACGAAGAGGGAGTACCATTCATAACTGTGGTAACTGACAGTGCTTGGTCTAAACGATCATATAATGTGAATTATGACGCAGCATCTGGAGTTGTAAGCAACTGCGTTAGTTTTCCATGCAAAAATAAAATATGTAAGTTTTTAGGGATCTATCATAAGTTTAAGGACCGGAAAGCTCCTATATATAGGAATACGAAATAAATATTGCTGCATATGTGCAAAAGCTCAAGACGCCAGTCCACCTTTGCACATATGCTTTAAAAATTGGAACGGCCCTTCAACAGGAATGGAGGGTGATATTATATTGTAAGGTTTTAAAACCAGTGTTCAACTTCATGGACTTAAATACCTACGGATGGTTGGTGATGGCGACAGTTCTGTATTTAGAAAATTATGCCAAACGAAGCCCTATGGGAATAAGATGGTTCAAAAGATTGAATGCCGAAACCACCTTTTGAGGAATATTTCTTCGAAACTGCGTGATGTAATAGGTTAGTAATGGGAGTACTGTAATAATTATTATTTGTTTATAATTCTTGTACTCTCTATAGGCCGCAAAAGGAGCATTTCAAAAAATCTTCCTATTCCACCAGGATTGAGAAAAATTCTCGAGAAGAATTCTCACAGAATGCGAAAAGATATAATAATGGCAACGCGATATAGAATTAAGGAAGAGCATTCATTTTTGCAGAAAGTAAACGCATTGGTTGAGGATATTGTTAATGTTCCTTCGCATGTATTTGGCAAGCATGCCAAATGCGAGAGATGCGTTACTTCAAATGCAACAAAAAGGAAGGCGAAACTAACTTTGTTCCAGACATGAAGCAATGCGGGTTATACCAAGACATCGAAAACTACATCCAACGTCTGGTTAACAATGCTGAGAGTCTAATTTTAAATATGGACAACAATTTAGCAGAGCATTTCAACTCCATTGTTTGCAAGTTTGTTGGAGGCAAACAGATAAATTTTACTTTGCGTCGCTCATACCAAACTAGGTGCGAAGCCGCAGCAGTGTCATTCAACGCACCTGGTGAATACTATAGACATATCCACCAAGCGATAACAAAACGTACGCCACAAAAATATGTAAAAAAAATATATCAACAAAATTATTAAAAGAAGACAAGCACGGAAACGCCTATTTACTGAAAACGTTAGAATCGTCAAAAAACCAGAAAGCCAGCTCTTCCCGACGAAGACTATGGGCCTGAAGCTGCTGCTCCTTTAGATCTAAATGAACTAGAATATAAGCAAGCTGAGGCAGTTTTTCTTAAAAAACTGAAGAAAAGTCGAGCCGAAACTAAAAGAATCGAAGAGGAGACTACATTACAGGCAGGCAGTACTCTATGGAAGCAGGAACGTTCCCTACGTATTACAGCATCAAATTTTGGTAAAATTTGTAAAATGCGCAAAACCACTTCCTGCGAAAATACTGTTAAAGCTTTATTGTATCCCACATTTATGGGCAATGCTAACACAAAATACGGACAACGAAGTGAGTCCCTCGCTATTGAGAGTTTTGAGGCTCAGTATGATAAAAAAGTTAAGAAGTGTGGTCTCTTTATCAATGAAGAGTATTATTTTTTGGGAGCAAGTCCGGATGGCTTAGTCGATGATGATGCCGTATTAGAAATAAAATGCCCGAAAACGTCTTTAGAATTGCATCCTAAAGATGCGATCGCGCAAAAGAAGATAAAATTTGCCATTTTGAAAGACGGAGAACTATTTTTAAAGAGAAATGATAGCTACTACTACCAAGTTCAGGGTCAATTGGCAATAACAAACAGGAAATTTTGCTATTTCGTGGTTTGGAGTAGAGAAGGTCTACTAGTTGAGAAAGTAAGATCACATTGATAATGTTGTTTAAATAGGTATCAATGCTTTTTTGGTTATCTTTTTTCAGATAATGCGAGATGACAACTTTTGGACAGATCAAATAGTTCCCGCTTTAAAGTCATTTTATTTTAAATGTTTACTACCGGAATTGGTAGATCCAAGGCATACAAGAGGACTACCTATTAGAAATCCCTCAAGAAACTGATTTTGTGGTGTTAGGTATACCGACAAAACAGTCGCCACAAATCAAAATAGGATCTAACTGTTGACGACAGACCTGAAACATACGATTTTAATATCTCTGTGCGCACTAACTAGATTATTTGATGGGTACAGAACTTCGCTTGTACACTATTTTCTTTAGTAATTGAAAATCTCTGTAAACATCATAGAACACGTGACTGGGCCGAAAGATCGATGTATTTATAGCTTATTGAAAGTTCAATAATTTTTAATAGTCCGTGAAAACTTGTGACTCTCATTATATGGAAGCCAAAAAACTTCCAAGTCCTTGTACAGTTTATGAAACTGACCCTTCAGTAAGCGTTGGCAGGTTATTGGATGAACCCAATATCTTCTATTTTGGTTTTTTCTACCTCTACTACTAAACTACTTCTGCCAAATTCGTTTTGAGAATGTAATATGTGAACAACATAACAGTTTAGTTCATTCGCTCAACTCGGGCAAAAAACAGTTTAGTTCGTTAATGCATCCATATCCTACTTTCACCAACCGAACTGTCGTTGAATAGTTTAGTTCATAGTTCATGCTACCCCTTAAACCATTTAAAGTAAACTGAAGATGATGCAAAGGATGACAAACAAAACAAGTTAATTTGATTTAACAAATATACAGAGAAATATGCACAAAAATCTCGTGCATCACATGCTGATAAATTACTTTGCTATGTAGTACTCGTATGTCTAGACATCTCGTACTTAAAAATGCAGTTTGTGAATTATAAATAAAAATAATAATAATTGATGATTGGTCACTAATCACTATAGAACAATAATGAGTTGAGTGTGGCTTTTTGTACAAACGCAACTTTTGTTTTAGTGAAAGCAATAGTTTTCTTCACGAGTGTGAACTTTTTTGAATCAAACAAATTTATAAAAGATGCTTTCATAAATGCTATAAGGTTTTTGCAGATTGATATCTTGTAACGCAAATTTTGGTTAAAAAGAACTTCAGAATTTAAAACTATCAATTGATAATTTACAGTTTTGCTGTTGCTTATGATTCATTTTAAAAAACTTGCATACCAACTAAAGGTAATTAAATAAAGTGTAGTAGTCCTTGATAATGAATTCCAAGGAGATAAAGATGGAAAATAATGTTCATTTAAATAGTTACAATAATCTACTGTACAACTAATTATAAGAGTCATACTTAAAAAAGAGACTTTCATAACGTGGCTGTGTATCGTTTCATAAGTTGAGAAATTTATCCAAAAAGGATTTATGCAAAATTTAAAAAATCAGAAAAACATAGTATTCTTGGATAATAATAATCTTCTAAATAGGATATTGAAGTTTGTTTTGTTACAAACATTATTAAGACATAATTCAAAAAAGTGCTCCTTTCATTACGATTTTTCGCTAAAACAAACTTTCGTAATCAATATGGAAAAAAGTTTTACTTTATGATTTTTTGTTAAAAAATGCGATCTCGTCATCAATATGTAGGAAAAAATATATTTTACAAACTTTTTGTTAGGTGCTTATTACAACTTAGATTATGTATTAAAAGGTTTTTTTATAATTTTTCTCTTGTTTTGTTTTTTGTATTATTTAATATTTAGATAATCTGGAAGAACTAGTACCTATTTGAATTCAATAAGGAGAGTACTACCACCTAAAGGAAATATGTATATATTAAAAATTGGCCAAAACTTCAAATCCCCAATACGACATCCACTAATAAAATAATTAACATAACCCTAACAAGTTCAAAGTGTTACTGAAGTTTATTGAAGGATATAAGATGCACGATTTGTAGAAGAGTCACGTGTTTGCGCTATTGCCGATGTTAACACTGACGACATAACATGCGAACAAAGAAATTTAAACGCTACGGGTCTTTAGCACTCGATAATTTAAAGAGGAAGAGAGGTGCATAATACAGCAAACGTCTTTTCTTAATTATTGTGTTTGTGGATGGTGAAGGGTGTGTTGGTGGGTTTTGATACTTTGATCAGCTGAGCTACACCGCTCTTAACACTATTCACTTCAGGCTTTAAAAAAATACCAATGTGATCACAGGAAATTTTTAAAATTGCAGTACAGATACGATTTGCAATGTATTTTTAATTACATTAATTAACATTACATTAAAAATTACAGTTTACCTTTTTACGATATTCTTAATCTTTATTTGGCTAAAAAGACCAATTGCAGTACCACTTTCACCTATTCCACTCTATATGCAGACATTTACAGTAGTTAGATATCACCTTTTGCTATAAAATTACAAGTGAGACTGTGTTCTGTTCATAGAAAAAATGGCAATTCAGAAATCCCTAGAATGTGGTAAATCATCTTCTGGCATTTAAGTATTTTTGATTCACTATTGGTTGTAATCTGCGTAGATTCTTATTCATTTTTTTTTTAAATTTTTTACAAGTGCTTTTTTTGGTTTCGTAACTCTAAGAAAAGAATTGCAAAGCCTTAGCTATCAATTAAAGGTGTTTATGTTTTGTTTAGTTTTAGATTTACGTGGCCCACCTGTGCTTTAACACGTCACTTACTTATGCGAGTGTTACTAGTTCTCATTGGTGGGAGTAAGGTTGCCTATACACCCTCTGCTAGCTCTCCGGGTTAGTGAGCTATTAACATGCTTACACGCTTACACATCGGAATCCGTCTCCTAAATTACTGATCATCTAAGAAGTTTTCACATATTTAAAAGAAAAATTACTGTATGCATGGTAAAATACCAAGCAGTATTTCATATTTATAACTTCAATTCTTTCTTCATATTTTATGTAAATATTTAACACATTCATGAGAATTTAAAACTCTCACCAAATGAAGCCATTTTCGTACCCATTTCAAAAAAACAAAAAGCTGACTATGTACAATTGTGACCAAAAATTGAAAACCAATGTCTTTTTATGTAATTGAAAATTTAAGTTTATTACATTTCAACCTGTATTTAGCGCTTTACTATAGAAATTTATATGACATTTAAATAACTTATTAGAGTCAACCATCACTTATAGTAGGTAAAATTACAGAAAATGATAACCAGATTGACGCTGTCCATTTTTTAGCTGTGATCGTGTATAATATACATATGATGGACCTTGCATGAAATTAACCAGTGTTTTTCAATGTTGCTGTTTGATCTTAGAAGCCCCAGAATGTTTTGAATAAAAATTGAAAAACATAACAAGCCTTAAAGTGAGATGTATATATCAGATAAGTGAAATCGATACCTCTGCTGGTACCAAGTAAAAGTGACAATTATACATACTCAACATTACTTTAGAACTGCAAAAAATAACTTATTCGTGTCAAGTCGATCAAAACGATATCAATCAGAATACATAATAAACGGTTCCTACGTACCCTTTTGGATGTTCCTTTTACAAAGAACAAGCATTAACTGGTTACTTCATGATCACTTACTCAGATGCAATGTTTATCGCTCGTTAATAGAACATCCAAAAGAATACATAGTAACTGCTGCTGATAACATGTGTTTATTCATCAGATCTGTCTGAAAACTAACCTCTACCACAGAAGTATGAAAATCCAAACGACGAACTCCATGTAAGTCAAGTAATGGTAGCATAGGTCTTAATGATGGTAGTAATATTCCATTAGCAATCTACGGCAAAAAAATGTTTGAAATCAAGTATTCTAATTAACACAAAGGAAGGAAAATTACCTGGAATTCTTCTATAGCTTTTAAAGGATCTGTGCAACTAGTAAGTGCATGTTTAAGAAAATTAGGACCATTTACACCAACTGCTTCTAAAGGAAAATCAGATCTTGCAGTCATTTTCTTGCATTAGAAAACCTGGTTTCTATTAGTTTACAAATTACAAAATATAACCTAAAACAATTACGATTTGTTGTGTGTGTTGTACAATTACAATTTTGACAGATAAAAATAAACAGAAAACTGTTCTACTCTAATAAATGTTTGAATTAAACTGAAAAGCAGCGTTGCCAACCTAGACGAAAACGGAAATACTGCATCTTACCAAAAATTACAGTACTCAGTCCACAACTAAAGAGAAATCTTTCCCATGTTACTATGCTTACTTATTTATTTTGGGAGTTCTTATGTAGTCAAAATAATTAATTATTTATAAGCTAAATTATTTATACCTCTTTTATTAAGTTCCTATTAAAAGAATTTTATTGTTTGTCATTAACGATAAGAGAATATTATGTAGAAATTTTTTTATTTGTTTTTGCATGATATGATATTGTTACAAACGGAAATATTTACAATTCAATATTATATACAAAACTCAACTTCTCTTCCGTTCGTACAATATAGCGTGCAAGGCCACACTCAGTTGCCCACGCTAGGGTTCCTAAATATAAACTGAGCTGTGTGTTATTTAGAGTTAAGTCACGCTTGTCAAATTTTCCTAGTGACATTTCATATTTTGAAGATATTTATCAGAAGGTTGGCGATCATGAAAATTGGTTTAATAAATTAAACTGTCAGTATGACATTTATATAAATCTGAAATTTGACGAGCGGCTAAATCACAAGTTGCGTTCCATGTTTTAATTGGTCATTTCTATTCGCTGTTTTATTGGGCAGGCTGGACATGTGGCGGTATTTTTAAATTCGTATTTCCTGGTACTTAGTGCCAGTTTTAGAAATTTTCTCAATATTTTAAAATACTATACAGGTGGTCCCGATATAATCTGCCAAACTTTGGGAAACAATTCAGGGCGTTAAAATGAATAAAAAGTTCTAGTACCATTTTTCGATCACAAGCAGTTTTGAAGGAAAAAAATAATTATATAAATAATAATAATCGGTGAGATCGATGTCACTCATGACACATATTGTTACTACGGTTATTGTTTGAAATGGCAGCAACAATAGCAACACTGAGTGTCATCGATTTCACCGATTATTATTATATATCATTATTATATATATTATATATTATTATATACAGCTAAATCAAGGAAGCATCTGAGAGCAGTGATTAATGACTCATTAATCACGACCGTGATTAATGGGTATTATTAAGGTCGAGCAAACAGACGTATAATGGGTACATTAAACAATATTCGTGGATAAACAACAATGTCGAAAAGAACTATTACAATTTATTTCCAAACACTTGTACATACATTTTGATTGATCATAAGAAACAATCTTAGGCTTGAGATTATGCACTTTTTTTAAATGTTTATTCAAATTAGACTGATTGGAAAAACACTTATCGCATACAAAACACATTACAGCCATTGTAATAAATATAATAGCAAATACTGCAGAAAACAACTAAACCATGCAGCATGCAGCATGTACAAACGAACGATGATACACGATACCTTGCACGATATAAATAAAATAAACATAACCTCAATGATTGAACAAGCACAGTGCACAATTGAAAAGAGATGGAATACGGAACGCAACTTGTGATTTAGCCGCTCGTGAAATTTGGTACAATTAATACTTTATTAAAAACTGTCGTAAAATTGATGTATATACTATAGTAGTTTTAAAAATTTTCCAAACAATAAATAAATGATAATGTGCACATTAAAAATGTTTACATGTATAAAAATAAACATGACAGCATAACCTAAAATTTATACCTGACAGTTGCTGAATGTTGTCACTAAAGTAAAAAGAGAGAAAAAAAGTATCTCTATTTCAGACAGCTTAGTTTTGGCCTAGAAAGAGATAGATTTTTCCATCCGTGTCCTAACTCTAAAATAACACAGTTGAAGTTTTCATTTAGCAACTCTAGCCCACGCTAGTTAAGCAGCTGCGGTCTCACCGTCAACAACTTGGAGCCATCTGTGCATTTTTTCGTAGAAGCGCTCCCGCTTCGCCCACAACGGATCTCAACTGTATCAGTTGGCATGCAACATATCTGCCTACGTTACTTCGTATGTGCGGGGCAACCTACGCGATTTACAAACAGCTGCACATTCCTTAAGAAGAAACCAGCACACTTCCGCTCAACCCACAGATTGGTGCCAGGCTCCGGCAGCTCGAATGCAAACTACCCACAAGCCTGCAACCAGGAAGCGTGAGCTTCCTTAGTTTCATACTTGGAACTCCAACCCACTGATTCCCTCTACGATGCTAATATCTTCCGCGTTCAGCAGTATATAAACCCGCTTGTTTGGCTTGAAAGACAGTCTGTGCCAAGACTCAGAAGAAGCCTCATCAAGAAACAAGCGGGTAAGTGTCTTTTAATTAATTATGGCTTAGTTCTGCTTAGTATGAGTGGGTTGCGCAAAGGCCCTCTCTCTCTCTCTGTTTAGTTATGGGAAGTTGTGACCAGGCTCCCACGCTTAGTTGTAGATCACCAGGAGTTTAACTCCTACGCTTAGTTTGTAGATCTGTGCTAGAGCAGGGTTGGTCCCGACCACCCTCATGATTGTGTTAGTTTTAGGAGGACATGTACGTCCTCACGATGTATAACATTTATGTATGTGAACCTTTGTACTCTCTTTATTGTTGTTAGTATATAGTTGTTTTTTACGACTTGTGTTAATTTTCCTTCTACCTCTGACTACGTCCTCCAGTCACGAAAACCCCACGTGACAATATTATTATGTGTAATATACTATTAGATATACAAAAAAATATAGTACATTTGGCGTAGGATAAATTTAGGTATCTCTCAATCTCTGTGATATAAAACTCCGTAACTCCGTGATAGTGGGTTCAGTGCCAATTTTGCCGTGTTTGGTACCATATTAAGTGCCAAAAGGTATTGGACAACGTTTATTTTATGTGTGACGTATGTGAGGAATCAGACAATAGTGATTCCGATTGAAAAGTGATAAAATAAACAGCAAATGAAACTCTGACTGTGTCATTATAGTTATTATGGTTTAAGAATTTATTTTTTCTATTTTGCGTCTATAATAAAGCTGTTAAAGCACCCAAAACAGTGCGTTAATAGCTCATTTGAGTGCTTTAATAGCCCAACTTTTTCATAGTTGGTAGCATTGAAAAATAATTTAAAAAACAGAAAATTGACAAAAACTTCACTTATTAATTTCCTGTGTCAATCAATAAATTTTTAAATGTCACATCAGTGTTGTCAACTACCACAAAAATCCCTAAATTTTAAAATTGCGATTTTTTCTATTTAAAAAGGGAATAAAAGACGCAAAATAGAAAAAAAATAACATAAAAAAACTTCATAAGTCATTATTGCACTCGGATAATGCAATTTGGACTCGTGCAATAAATCTTGCCAAATGAAACTCGTTCTTTAATATACTATTATTAATCAAAATAATTATGGTAGTCAAATACAAGTGTTCAAAATGATTACTATTAATTATAACTAGCAAAATTCTGTGATTATTTTATGTTAGATAAAGTTTTCTCATTATACTACCATTTTGTAGACTATCATGGAGTAATTTCAATAGTATCACGGAGTAATTTCGATAGTATCACGGAGTTACTTGAATATCACGGAGTTACTTGAATATCACGGAGTTACATAACTTCAGTAACCATTTTTTTTTTGTTTAATATCTCGGAAAAGTAAGAAGTTATTTCCATTATTGTAATAGTAAATTATTCCCTAGACATTCCTCTCCTACAAGAACATTATACTAATATAAAAATATTGAATTCAAGCAAACAGAAACAAAGAATGCCTAGTATCACGGAATTACCTGAATTTACCCTACTATGTACTATTGGTTTCATAATGATCTAGGACAGCAAGGCTAATACGATGCTATTTTTTATTATTTTATCCTATGCATTTACATTGAGAAAAAATTAAAAACTAGCATCATATTAACCTTGCTGTCCTAGATCATTATGAAATCAATAGTACATTTTAAAACTATATAGTACCGGTAGATCCAATTACAGAGTATAAATACTATAATTATAGTGCGATTGGCAACGCTGCTTAAAAGTTATTAGGAGTGGCGCCAACACAAATACAATTATCCCATTTGACAGTTTCCAAAAATGCAAATTGTTAATTAACCTAAAATCTTCTTTTCACACCATTTATTGATTTGTTTGACATTTCATTTGCATTTTTGCTCTTAAAATTATTTCATCCTTGATTTCATCATTTGGCGACTCAAATAAATGATTTTGAAAATATGATTAATTAATATGTTCTAGTGCAGTTTTATTATTAATTAAAAAGTATAATTGTATTAAATTTAACGTTTATAAAATACAATACAATATATAATTATAAGTTCATTGGAAGTTTTATTAAAAAAGTTATTGTAATTCTAAATATATTATTAATTTTTATAAAGATAAATTTAAATTGAAAGACATTTGAATAATGTAACTGCTGTTTATATTAGATTACGGAGAGCTTTAATAACAAAAAAGTATGTAAATTTTTAATTATCAAAAACATTGGATATGAAATCTGTATATCCTTAGAAATCTCTGTGGATTTAATATAGTTGAATTTCAATATGCACCTATAAGCAAAAGTATTATAATAAACAAAAATTTTACCGATATCTATTAGACCATTTATTATTATTTCGAAATTCATTTTTACTAAAGACCATCTCAGGGCGAGAGTTTTTGAGGTAGATAGGCACTGCTATATTCCTTATGGGAATTTCTCTCCCATGGGTGCCAGTTCAATGTAGCAAGCTATGATATGACTTAAATAAATGAAAACCAGAAGTTCCCAAGTCCTCCCGTAAAATTTGAAGTAACTTTAAATCTTTTGTTAATATTTTGTGATTAATTTACGAGTGACAACGGTAATGAAATATGGCATCGGTGAACCCCATAAGACCCTGTACACAGAACCATACACACACACAGAACCACACTCCGTCAGATGGAGTATAGCAAAGTTATACTTAATATTTAAGTAATAATAATAGTATTTAAGAATTCTATAGTTTAGTGATTGTTATTATATTTAAGGTAGGTTTACATAATTTATTCGACAGCGACCAAAAAACCTAAAACATTTGTATAAAGGAAAATATAAACTATATTATACTTGTAAATTCTTTAGTGACATCTACAGAGTCTTTTTCGATATTTTAAGACTGTAGATGTCGGTAAAGAATTTAAAAATGTAATATACATTATATTATCCGTAAATTACAAGTTATACTAATGTATCGGATTTTGAGTCGCTGTTGAAATTACGTATACCTACCTTAATGTTTTAATTTAATATTTCTATAACACGACCATACTAATAGAGAACAAGATTGTTTAAACAACTGACCACGTCAGGTTTTTAGATAAATATGTCTTAGTCATCATTTAGAAATGAATCGAAGAAATTCTCCAAGATTTTAAGCCTATAGGATACTTGGAACAGTAACACGTCATTTGGTCCCGTCGACCCATTGCAGACTGACACTTGTGTCACACTAAAGCAAAAGGTTCCACTTTGTTGTTTCTAGGTTTAGAGAAAAATGGAGATAACATGAAAAAGTCGAAAATATCAATTTTTCTTGGTTTATTTTGTATCCCTGAAGGTCCCTCTACAACTGAAACCAGTTTGCAGACAAGAAAAAAGATTATTAGCGTTGCGAGGCCACAAAGTACTACTAAACTAATTGTTTTGTTTAAATGCGTTTTTCCCAAAATTAGGTTTTTGAAATTTTATTTTTTATTCTTACATTTCTGTGTGAATTTAACACTTTGAAAGATGAGCGCCTGTTCATTCAAAAGGGTATTTTATCAAAGTCATCTTTATATGCATAACTCGATATCGACAAAGTGAGACCTTTTGCCTCAGAATAACACATTTGTCAAGTTTTAAAAAAAAATCTTATAATCTGTTTACAATAACTGTGAATTGTCAAAATGCAACTTATGCTCTAAGAAGCCTACAGAAATTTGATTGATATTTTTTATATTTCATTTTAATGTTACATTGTTAATAATAATGCAGCGGCAGCTTTGGGCAGTCCATGATGGGGCTGTAAGTCATTAAGCACATAATTTGTGCTACTTAGCCATGCGACTTAGCCTTACGATATACAGTGTTTATTTTCCGTTTTTCTCCATAATTATTACATTGTTCATTGAAATAAAGCAACCATCTGAAGTGTGAAAGTCTATACTACAAATTTTGATAAAATGCTTACTTTTTGAGCTATATCGAATTAAATGAATTAATGTTACCCATGATCAATTGCTTTTGATTTCTGTAAATTGATTTAACTCATTTTATCTAGAAAAAAAAAGCAATTTATCAAAACAATGCTTGATATAAAAGGTATAGTGTCTATTATCAGGCTTATGATGTAATTTGAATTTTAGCAGAGCCGTGGTGATGAAGAAAAACAAAAAATAAGCAATGTGTATCGCAAGAAAATCGTAAGGATGTATGTTGCGTAGCTAAGTAGCACTAATTATACGTCTTTAAAGACATGCAGCCTTATCACGGTCTGCCAACAGCTGCTGCTGTAATAGTAATATTCAGTAATAATTTAATACTAAAATTTCATAGAGGTTATAAGTAAAGATTTGTTTCATGATATTTTTTTCATATTTCGTTGTCACAGTTTTATAACTAAGCTAATGGTTAAGTTTTATGTAAATGCATGGTGTTCTATGGAATCAACAGCTTCATTAATTTTAATTAATGGTATATTGAAGAACAAGTTTCATAAGGCAAGATTTATTTTATCCTTCGCCGCAAGCAAGCACTTTGTTTTCTAAATTTGAACTCGTGCAATAATGACTTATAAAACGAGCTATTTTGCGACTTTTAAATAAAAAAATAGCAATTTCAAAATTTAGCAAACTGTGTTGTTGTTAAGTGTACAGTAGAAATCTTTAATCCGACCTTATAAATGCAAGGCAAATTTGTATTAACGAGGAATTCGGATTACTGGATATTCGAATAAAAACATTTCTATATGCCATGGTACTTTATTATAAAGAACTTGTGTTTTACTAATTTTTTACAGAACTTTTATTTCTGATTAAAAAAAATCAAGAATTTTTTGCTTTAAGCTTTCTCTTCCATAGTGTGTGTTTGCAATCAATTAAACACTAATTAAAATGCATTAAAACACTAACCCCATCATTTACTTGTTGAATAATATCCACTTTCTCCAATAATAATAATAACTACTACAACCCATAACCTAAACCAAGGCCCCAGAAGCTATAAGCTTGTGCGGGAGGGAGGGGGTGATTATTATTATGTAGGCCCAATGTGCGGCTGCAGCCGACTTACAGATGGAACAGTGCAAATCCCACATTTGTATCACAGGTAAGGAAAACTGCAGAAAACCTTAACCAGATCTGCCGGCGCCGGGAGTCGAGCGCGGGCCGCTTGGGTGAAAGTCCGGCACGCCAGGCATTACACTACCAAGGCTGTTTTACCAATAGTTTTAATGTGTTTACGTTTTGACATTTATTAAATCGGATATGCACGCCTTGTATACAAATTGTGTATAACAAACTTTAAAAAAGTTTTAAGGTAGGTGATGTCATTACATAAACAATTGCGACAAAACTGCAACGTCAAAACATTTAGGAGGGCGCCTTTGTGATGGTATCAGTTACTATATTTAGGATTTTTATTAGTCTTTATATTAATAAATAATAATAAGTGTTTATTGATCTTGTAGACTGTGTCTACATCCTATGTGTCGTAACATTATCAGTCAATAAATCGCGTTAATCTCATTTTTAATATTGACCTTCCAAGAACGCCACATATTCAATTTTAGTATGTACTAGTGCGAGATAAATAATTGGTATGTTTGAATTATAAAGTAGGCTGGTTTTTAAGAATTTTGGCATATTACATCAACTTTGACCATAACAGTTTTAAATTTTATATTTTTATTGCGGAAGAGAATATTATGGAGAAAGTTCTATTTAAACAGGAAAAATCTACCGTGCCGATTGTTCCACAATAGTACATAGAACATTCTTGTTCAGATTAAAGAAGATTTCGGATTAAAGAGGTTTGTTCAGATTATAGCTCGGAAATGTTGTTCGGATTACTGGATATTCGGACTACAATGTTTTTGGACTATGGAGTTCCTACTGTATCTTGTAAAGTATACAAAATAATGTTTAAATTACATTCATTTATAAGATACACATTAAAATAAAAATATTTTAGACATGTAATTTATTAACAGCTTTAACTTAACTATAAGGTACTATATTGTTTTAAAAAACTTTCTTCGGCTGGACTATCTTGCACTAAAATGATAAAAGATGGTGTACCACCTCGCACCATATATCTTAAACAAACAAGGAAAACAATTATTAAAATAGAATAGATAGATATTTCAACATATCTTACTTTTTATCTTTTAAAACTTCCAGAAGTGATTTGTCTACGTCAACATGATATAGCTTGGAAATCTTATGGTTCTCAAAATATACGTTAATATTTTCTGGAACATATTTCTTTTCAATATCCCATTGTGGATGATCTTCGAAAACCTGATGGAGACGATCCCTAAATCTGTAACAATAAAGTGTAGATAAATAAAATTCTAATTGGCTGTCCTATCCTATACAATAAACTTACACTTCATCTTCCTGGAAACATTGTATAAAATCCATTACTTTATATTCCGGATACATAAATATCACTGGCCACTGCAATATTCCAGCATCTGTCAGGCGTACCCGTTGGTTTGCCAATTCAGGAACATGTGGTTCTAAGTATTCCAATTTTAAACCATCTGTAGAAAAAGTAAGTGTAAATTCTTATTAAACATGATAATATGATTGCAAACCTTTTCTTCCTTCAATATTAATACCACGCTTTGTTAGTTCTTTCAACAATTCTTCATCTGCCTTATCGTTCTTTGTTTCAAGTTGTTTCTTTTTTCGTAAATCTCTATCTCGAACTTTAATTGTACTCACACATTTTTGTCTTAATTGTAATATTTGTTTATCATCTGGATTCTTACTTAAAAAATTGTCACAATATTCTATTGCTTTTTCATATTGGTTTATCTCATAACAGCAGTTTGCTGCACGGATAATAGCCTTATCATAGTCTGGTTTAATTCTTAAAGCTAATTCTGCATCTCTCAAAGCAGATCTAGAAAATCATTACAATTGAATAAATTGCAGAGACGTTTGTAAGTTAGAATACCTATAATTCTTTAAGAAATAGTTAGCAGCAGATCGATTATTATGTAAAGTAGCCTCTATTTCCCGATTATCACATTTAACTTTAATGCCTTCTGTATATGCAATAATTGCCAATCGATAATTTTTATGTTTAAAATTAAAATTTCCATCATCCTTGTAAGCAGTAGCTAATTCTAAATATTAAACTATCAAAATAAAAAAATTATAAATACAAATTTAAAACATGACAACCTTCTGGTGTATTTTCATTTGGATCATACTTTAATTGCTGAAGTCCTTCCATTAATGGGTGCACTTCATCTCCGGCCTCGGGAGCTTTTTTCATAAAGAATGGATGTTTGTCCATTTCCTATTAGAAAATAAGTCAATACTAATTCATAAATTAAGTATGTTACAATACCTGTTCCCATCGATCTTCCGGCCATCCTTCAGTGTATGGTTTCCTTTCAAGACTGTTTATAAAGTCTTCCAAATCTTGGTCAAGTTTTGCTGCTAATTCAAGTCGTTCTGCCTCAGACATAATTTTCTTTTCTTTATTTTCCATTTTGAATGCTATTTATGCAGTATAAACAATAAATGTATAAGAATGTATAACTTGTTTCTTGCAATCACATGTATAATTTGTTATGTTGAGGTTATGTAGGTTGCTTGTACGATTATGCAGCGTTGCCATATTTCTGGATTAATAAAAATAATATTTAATGTTTTATTATAAATTTATAATTATAGTTCAACACATGAACCCATTTACAGAACTAAAATATAATATATAGAATTCAAATTTGAATTAGTTTTTCCTCCTCTTTATTCTCCTGATCTAACTTCCTTTGATTTTCATTTGCTCCCAAAACCCAAAAGTTTTCTAGCTGGTAAGGGTCAACTGAAAAAGTAATAAATGCTGTGAACAGATTTCAAGGAGGAATTGTAAAATTAGAAAAACATTGGGGTAAATGTATTGAGTTTAGGAGAGATGACATAGAAAAATAAAGTACATTTTAATCGGCTAAAACTTTTTTTAATGCTAAACCAAGTTAATCTTCAAACTACCCTCGTATTAACCATGTTAATGAGGGCTCAGCCATCATTAAATTATTTTAATGAGGGCCACAGCCTTTGAGCCACCACGTAGACGGCGCCTATGTCTGCAGCTACCAATTTTTTGCAGTCCAGAATATTATACGAAAAGAACAGGTCCTAGATTCAATCCTCTGAACTGCCTGACCTTACAAAGTACTCTTAATGGTTTGTACCCATTATAGCAAACAAATTGCCTGCCATCCTTCAAATACGACTCAAAGAATCGTCATACGTTTAGATTAAACCCAAAGCTATCTAACTTCTTTTTATACTATTAATCGATAATATATAATTGTTGGAATTGCGAGAGACGTTGTTCATAGTTAACTTGAACGTAACGCTGGTGCTGAATGTAAAGTTAACGCTGACCGGCCGTTATAAATATTGCCCTGCTTGTTATGATCGTTATTTATGTATTAAAGGCATAATAAAGCTTTTATGGCCAGAAGCGTTATTTCTAGGAAAAGGCTGTAGGACCATAAAAGCAAGTTATGCCCGCGATATATACACTATTTTATGCACAGATTAAGTTTTTATGTCAAATCTATTATTGTGTAAAAATATATTTAATGAGTACGTAGGTACATCAAGCAGCTGTGTGTATACTTATGTGCTTATACGAAGTACGTTACTATAGTTACTATTCCAAAATATTTAATTTCAGCTTATTTTCAGTGGTGAGAAGTTGGCAAATTATATTAAGAACCAATCAAGTTCTACAAAAAAACTTCTGACATTTAATTGACGTTTCATTATTGCCCGTCTGACCATAAAGAGACCCTTGGGCCATAAAAAGACTTTTATGTTTAGATGAGTATTGCAATAATAGTCTAATTATAATGCATCTGTGCATAAATTTGTTTATATCACAGGTATTCGCAAAAGCACTTACCAGTAGATGGCGCTGAAGATTTTGAGGAGCGAATAACAAACTTTATGCGTAAGACTGCATAGATGTTTGTTGCACTTTGTGGAAGAAGAAGAAGCAGATGAAGATAGTGTAAACAATGTTTAGCAATAGATAGAGCTTTCTAAAGTGTTTATAGACGTGTGAACAGCAGATGACTTATTACCCAGATTATTTATATTAAATTAAATACCAGTGTGTTCTGACAGTTTTAGGTAATAATAATTCTGCTGTGAATTTCCAACTGCCAAAATATAAATACAAAAATTTATTTATTTATTAATAAACGGCAAAACGCCTTTTTTACAAAAATAACATTTTAATATTTTTAACATAACAAATTCATATAATTAATATTAACACATAATAAGACATATTAATTTCTAGAATAATCTACAACCAAAATAAATAAATAAATTTAGTAGTTTACATTTAAATAAAATTTATTATTAAATTTTTAAATTATTTATTTTAACTAGGTATAGATTATTAATATAATAAAAATATTTAAAATACAAGTCAACAGTACGGCAGAGTGGTTATAGTGGATTTCTATCGCTTAACATAGTTAAGTCGAGTTTGCGTCAGTCAGGACTCAGATGGGTAAACCACGAGCGGAGTGTACTTGCCTATATGGATCGCTGCCTCGTCTCACGCACATATCCACTCTGCGGCTCCGTGTGTCTGAGGCCTCGACACCGAAAGGTATATGAGGTTAAAGATTATATATATATATTTAAAATACAGATTGTTTTTGAAATAGCAATTGGTTACAATATTTAACAATGATGTATTTTTGTATTAATATTTTGGGAGTTGGAAGCAGCAGAATTATTATTACCTCAGAACACACCTTAGTATTTAATTTAATATATATAATTCGGGTAATAAGTCATACACTGTTCACATCTATAACACTAGAAAGCTCTATCTATTGCTAAACACTGTTTACACTATTTATCTTAAACTGCTCCTTCCTCTATGCGACCTTACCATAAAGTTATCACTCTTTATTCCGATATTTGTAAATTTCCAGCGCCATCTACTGGTACGTGATTTTCACAAATATTTCATAACCATGTTCATTCTATATCTTGAACTATAAAAAAGAACTATTCACTTAGGTGAAGTGTTTCACTCAAAATTGTTCGCCAAAGTGAAATGGACTATACAGGGTGACTCGTAGCCCCTGCACCAGACTTTACCAGCGCACTTTTCTGACGGCATTTGGAACAAAAAAAATTTTAATCAAGTTCTTTGATTAGGGAAAGTTCAAATTTTGGGTAATTTTGACCGACGTTTTTAGAAAAGTATGTATAAAATTATAAGGCGCGGATGTTGATATTGATATCATGAATAAAAAATAAAGTTTATAATTGCAAGCTTTGAAATTTTAAAACCAGACAAACATGATATAATATTTCACTGTGATTCTATGCTCCCTATCTACTTCAAACCCACCATTTTCAAGCGCCCACTTGCGTTACATTAGACTATTGCAGATTAAATTGCTTCGCTTGGTTCACATAGTGGTTTTCGCTTTACTATAAGATACATTTCAAATGATGACTAATTGTAATTCATATAATACGTATAAATAAACAAAATTGTGTAGTTAATTTTTACCAGCCATCTGTTTCTAACGGGAATTTATTTAATTTCATTTACACGTGACCTTACATATCTTCCACATTTGGCAATTTTGTTAATTAATTTTTCGATAAAGAGTAAAAGGAGATAAAAAAACGCAAATATATTAAATCCTTATCACATTAATAGCAATTTTATTAATTGTATGCATGCAGTCTTAGGTGCGTATTTACTATTAATAGAAGAAGTGAGACATTACAAACCACGTGCTTCAGATAGACATAGATACCCGAAACGACTGGCCTCGTCCCTAGACTGAAACAAGCAAGGGTAGCGCAGCATTCAGTTCTCAATTCCCTTTTATGCAATTTTATGAAGCGCAACTATCCTAGATAATTTAGATGCACCACTCATATTTTTCACGACGTATCATAACTAACTACTAAAGTTATTAATGCATTCTTGTTATTAAAAAAATGCTGGAGTACGCAATGACATTAAAAATAAATGAATAGTAAGTCATCTGGTTAACTGACCTCATAAAATTATATTGTACGCAGGATCATGTTGCAGGAACGTAAGCATAACAAAACATGAAACTTGAAATAAATTCAAGGACTATAACAGAATATCTTACCTGATTTTTTAGAAAACATATGAATTCCTAATCACATAAATTAATTAGATTAAAGGGAGTTTTCATTAGTGTGTGCGACTTTGAATTTAATTTAAAAAACAAACACCATTGACTTGACATACGCCAATATTCATTTCTTAATTATCGGCGTTCTGGGAATTATCATTTGACTGACTGACATAAAATTCTATTGTAAAAGGATCAGGTTACAAACGTAAACATAACAAACCATAAAATATCTTTACTGTCTCCAGCCTTACTTTGTGGAACTCCATAATCATGAAATATAATATAAATACAAAGATTAGTTAAAGTTTCACAAGTTTTATTAATATCTTAACCTGACAATATTGTTTCGACACTTTGTGTCATTATCAAAGGTAGATAAGATTGATAAACAAACACGTTGCTAAGGATAAATACATACAGAAAATAGGTAACTAGATACAATACATAACAAAAACTAAATATCTAACACTTCTAATAAAGGAGAATTACTAAGCTCAGTTTGTTCATTCATTAAAGGTACTGTGCGTTTATGTCTGTATATTTCAAAAGCTTCTAAAATGTCTAATTTGTGTTTGTTGTTGCAAAAATGTAAGAATTTAATGTTGTTTTGAGGTGTCATTGGGTGGTTCTGTTCCAAAATGTGTTTGGCATAATTCGATTTTTCTGGATGTTTAAGTCTATAATAGCGTACGTGTTACAATTCAAACGGTAAATGCCGGATTTCATGATATCTTGTGTTTTGTCTTTAGCATTGAATAAAAATGAAAAGGTGTTGGTGTTAGTTTTATAGGTTATTTTGTAACTGGTGGTTTTTCTTAGTATAGTTGCAATTTGTTCTGATATCTTGCCAAAGTATGGTATTGATATGTAGTTTGTGTCTTGTATTTAAGTGTCAATTGGAAATATTCTTTTGATAGCTAACCTATAATCTTTTTGTTGAATTAAAGTGTCAATCATGTTATGGTTATAATGGTTTGCATATGCTAATTGTTTGATGATTGAAATTTCTTTATCAAAATGTGATCGTTTCATTGGAGTAGTTAAAGCTCGGTGTACTAAAGATCTATAAGCCGCTAGTTTATGCATTTTATGATGACATGAATCGTTAGGTATAGTGACGTCTGTGCTTGTGGGTTTTCTGTATATGGAAAAATCAAATTCATTGTTTGTATTAATTATAACATGATTGACACTTTAATTCAACAAAAAGATTATAGGTTAGCTATCAAAAGAATATTTCCAATTGACACTCAAATACAAGACACAAACTACATATCAATACCATACTTTGGCAAGATATCAGAACAAATTGCAACTATACTAAGAAAAACCACCAGTTACAAAATAACCTATAAAACTAACACCAACACCTTTTCATTTTTATTCAATGCTAAAGACAAAACACAAGATATCATGAAATCCGGCATTTACCGTTTAAATTGTTCTTTTTGTAACTCGGTTTATATTGGCCAAACACTTAGAAATTTCGACATAAGATACAAAGAACACGTGCGCTCTTATAGACTTAAACATCCAGAAAAATCGAATTATGCCAAACACATTTTGGAACAGAACCACCCAATGACACCTCAAAACAACATTAAATTCTTACATTTTTGCAACAACAAACACAAATTAGACATTTTAGAAGCTTTTGAAATATACAGACATAAACGCACAGTACCTTTAATGAATGAACAAACTGAGCTTAGTAATTCTCCTTTATTAGAAGTGTTAGATATTTAGTTTTTGTTATGTATTGTATCTAGTTACCTATTTTCTGTGTGTATTTATCCTTAGCAACGTGTTTGTTTATCAATATTATCTACCTTTGATAATGACACAAAGTGTCAAAACAATATTGTCAGGTTAAGATATTAATAAAACTTGTGAAACTTTAACTAATCTTTGTATTTATATTATATTTCATAAAATATTTCATAAAACATTATACCCGTCTTTATTTGCATTTTTTCCAAAAACCACACTTCTGAGAAAAAAATGTTATAGGGATTTTTTGTTCTTATCGATGTCTAACTACCTGCTGTGTTTGATGTCCTTGTTATGAGACACCCTGTATAGGTGATGAGTTGTTACAGTGAAAAGCTTGAAATTTTTTTAAATATTGTATTGGACAGACTTTGCCAATTTTGTGAACTGACAAAGTTGATAATGATAATTTTTACCACAACCCATGACAAGCAGATTTAAGCATTAGAGTGCTCTAGGTTCAAATCATCTTTACTTCTTTACAGTTCTTCAACTTTCACTTTCTTTGAGTGCTAATTCTACTGTACAATATCTGGCCTTAAAATATTGAGTATAAAAATGGTTTCGTAGTTTGCTAAATGCTACATTCTTCTAATATTTTTTCATTAATGTAATTTTAATGGCAGACAATTTGTTTATCTTCTCGAGATATTTGAATGAATAAATTGTGCTGGAAATGGAACAAAACAAGCTGCAACATAGAAGTTTACACTGGCAATGAAGCATTGAAAATTGAGTTGAAAAATGGAATAATTTTTTTGCCATTTTTTGTGAAAGCTTACAACATGAAGATCTGCATACATTCAATAAATCTAAAAATTTTTAAAATCAACTATAATTATATTACAATAATTCATAATATTATCAAAAAATAACATGTTATCTATTTTACAAGCTTTTGCAATAACGTAAACGATCCCGTTCCTGTATTGCATGGTTTACCTATAATAAGACAACTAGATGGATTTTGCAGTTGATCTTGCTTTCCTGTAACAAAGTTTCTTAAATATAGAACATTTTAAAAATAAAAATTAATAATAACCTTTAATGGTAGCAGATTTTAAGAAGTTAAGTGAAGCTTCAAAAGACATTTGTTGTAATGGTGAAGCACTACTGTTCATTCCTGTACGATTCAAAGGTTCAAATTTACCATTGGAAGTCATATAATCAGCTACGACAAGTAGATGACGTGGGTCAACAGTAATACCATATACTTTGAATACTTCTTGAACTTCCTAAAATATGAACATTTAAATTAGAAAATGCTGTTAGTTAGAAATATTTATAGAAATCTACCTTGACAATTACTTTTGTAGCTGCTTCAATACCATATGTTTCAGCAACTTTATGAATATCATTTGAATAAAGTTTATTTAAATCTAAGATCTTGCTATATTTAAACATTTCCTACAAATTAAATTTTAATTAATATCACTGTGTTATAGAGTTTTAAGGTAATTTACAATTATATTGATTCCATCAGTTCTTAATGTTAAACAGTCATCTTTCATATATGTTATTGCTCTTTTTATATTGGATGTTTCCCATATCACAGATTTATTTGCTACTTCTTTCAGAATTGCTGTCAAATCAAGCTTCTTCTGTGAACATGGCAGCTGAAAAATCAAACAATTAGGAAGCATGTTACAGTTTACAAACGCAGATACTAACAGCAAATATTATTTCACACCAAAGATACGATTTTGTGTCATATCTATAATTCTGGGCGTAGTTATATTTATTCAGTACTTCTGTTGTGGTTTCTTCTTCACTATCATGTTGTTCATCATCATTCTTTTTAACATCAACTCTACTTTTATTATTATTGTCTGTATTATCTTCTACAATAAATGAATATTAAAAAATATTTTGTTTAATTTTTGGTTAACAAACCGTTATCTGATATTTCATTTTCTTCTTCTTCTGGTTCCTGATCATCATGAACTTGTTGAAATTTAGAGGTTAACTTGGCATCTTCAGCATCTTCAGGTTCATCATCAGAATTATCAGAATTTTCTTCTTTTATGTTCTTTGTTGATTTGTCAGCAGAATCTGGAACATCTCTGTCTTCATCCTCATCATCACCATTTTTTCTATGTTGTACTTTTTCTCCTTGTTTTTCTATAACAATACTTGAAAGAAAATATAAAAGTTTGTTAACTTAAATGTCTAGGTTTTAAACTACTTACACACTTGTATTAACTTTTGAGTATTTCCTGACTGTTATAAACATTTGTTTAAAGAAATCCTTAGTCATATGTTTTAAAACTTCTTTTGCCTTTCTCACATTATATTTGGATTTATAAAAATGATGTGGTATGAAGAAAAATTTCACTGTATAAACCATTTGACTAAAAAAGAATAAAGACTTCTAAATCATTTTATAAGACCAAAATAATGGTATTAAAACAAACCGATAATGTCCTGTTTCCATTTTACCACAAACGTCTATTTTTTGTAAAACATCAGCTACAGTGACTCTTGTCAAAATTTTCTTTAAACGCTCAGCCTCTTTCTCTAAATTTGGAATATTATGGAATGGTATCTCTAATGATGGTGTCTTTAAATTTTTGGATGCCATCATTAGAATTTCCCGAAGACGTGGTATTCCTAAAGTAACATTCATTTCACCTCTACCAGCAAAGTGGAACGTGTTCAATGTCATCTGAGTTGATGGTTCTCCAATAGACTAACATAAAAAGCAATCAGATTTTGTTTAACACTAATTAACTTGATAAAAACTACCTGAGCTGCAAGTAAACCAACAGGTTCACCAGGAGCACACAGTGACTGCATTGCTTTGAATTTTAGCATACTTTCAAATTCCCTTCGTTGCTTTTTTTTTTGATGCCCTTTGTAATTTTCCATTAGTGCAGTTAAGTGGTCATTCAATGCACCGTAATATATATCAGGTTGGAAATTGGCATTCAAGTTATCCGGACAAGCTTGGCATTTCTTTTTAAATCTAAAACAATGACATATTTGCACTTGTGCCCATGTCGTCAGTGTAACTTAAAATTTGAGCTAGAGACAGAAATCTAAAATAGTCCCTTTTCATTTGTGTGAGCAACGGAATTTTGATTCAGAGTTGACCTTAAAAGAAAGAGATAGACATATCGGTCATGTGAAATTTTGAATCGTATGAATTAGTTTATTTAAACTGTCACTTGTTGAAAAGAGCTGCCAGATTAACTGTTTTTGAAAAAAAAAAACAGAAAAAATCAGTTTTTAATAATGACAGTCATATTTACTGAAGTACAAAGCAGAAATTTATCTGAGAAATAGAAAAATTAATTGAGCTTGGGTTTATTTTCCGAGGGATGCCTTTGCGGATTATTAAGAAATGCTACGCGTGCGTGCCATTTAAAGTAGGTCTGTCAGTTAGTGACTGAGAGTAGTTCTCAATGATCTGTAGTAGTTCTACTACCTACTTAAAATTAATATCAGAATGAATCAGAATTCCGTTGCTCACACGTTATATACAGTGAAGCTTGCTAATTCAGATTAATTAAAACATGGGCAATCCGAATTATTGCGATTTCCGTTTTTTTTTAACTTTGTTATAGACCCTTCAAATTTTGTAACAAATCTGGAAATTTATAATATTTAAAGTTACCATGCATTCTTTTTAAATTTAGCACAAAATCTTTTTATGTATGCAGGAGATTAAAGTCGTAATTCATAAAAGAAGTATCAATACTTTTTTAACTTAAATATTTGTAATTAATACGAATTGTAAAACTGCAATGTAATCACTTTTAAAAAATACTGACTTTATAATAAGAATTTGTAATAACACATGACGCAAACATAAATAAAATAAAATCTTATTTATATTATCTCAAAGAGTGGTTTTGTATCAAATTACACAGCTGAATACCCATTGCATTTGTTACTATAAACAAAACTTGAAAGTAAAAACAAATAATTCTAGAGAAACGCATTGCAAACCATAGGGTTAACCATAGTTTAAAAATGGGTCGCATAAATATTTAATTTTTATTATGACTAATTTCATGCCAAATCAACTAGAGCCATGTGCTTCAATGTCTCAGATTTTGTTCAAATTTTTTCCTTGCATATATACATATGAAATGACATTAAATTATTTTTTCCAGATTTTTTGGATGAAAATGACTGAAGTAAAAGTTTTTGAAAATTCCGATTTTTTGCACATTCTGCTACCCGACACTCTACATCATCTAATTAAACTTGTCATAACTCCCTTATTTTTTATGTTATCTAGCTTATCCAGATGTTATATTAATGCTAGTTCTTGGGTCTTTCAGAGTATATCATGAAATATACAAAGACATTTGCACAATAGAAAAGTAGCAGGCTCCAAATGCAAATTTTAGTGTTTTTACAAATTTTGACGTAGCTCCTGTGTTACAACTATTTACAACTATCATCCCTTTGAAACTTTTTTTATAGAATCATCATAGTATATGCTTGATGTGGTTAAAAAATAAAAGGGGTTTTTTTTGTAGTTTAGAGAAAAAAAATTATTTTCGAAAAACTTGCTTTCAGAGCCTGCTACTTTTTTACTAATGTAATGTATTTGCATAGATTATGTTTTATTTAATAAGACTAAAAGATAACACCTTTCCTTTTGCTAGTCTTTTAGTGAGACAGGTAGTGTTTTTAACAAGTAATGTCTAAAAATGCATTAAATTCAAATTTACGAGTTTTCTAAGTGCTTATTTTCATTTCCGATGAATAGCTACTCTGAAATTAAACACACAAAAAAATAGTCTGCAATCTTCTGTAAATATCAGGTTTCTCGCTACAAAGCAAGATGTAGTCGCTGTAAATTCCCCATCAAAGGTTCTGGAACACATCTCTCATTGGTTTAAAATGTGTCAGTGGAGCTTTTGATAGGATATTTATGTTTCTCTCTTAAATACTAACACAAACATAGACTTGCATCCCCAAAGTGGACAGTTAAAAAAGTTCAGTTGAAGACAGTACAGGGGTCTGCTGTCAGTTCAGTTCAGTACAGTACAGTAGTCTATTGTCCGTCTCATGTTGGGACTGCAGTGAAGGAAAGATAGCTAATGTATTTCTTATGGGAGTTTGTGCTTTGTTGTTGCCACCTATTTCACTGTATGAATCTATAGAAATGTAGATTAAGAGTCCAGAAGTTCTAAACCTTTGAAAACAGTAACCGAAAAAGTGTAATCGTAACCATAAAAAAGAAGCATTTAAAAGAAAGTCTTATTAACATGTATTTGTTATTTTATTAAACATTACTTGGGATTTTTACATCATACATGTATCTAATATCCGATATTTTATTACTTACACTTTTTTGTTTAATTCTTTCGTCTTCAAATTCTTTCAACATAAAAATAACGGCTGGTTAGCTTCTGTATGATCTTTTTAATCTTTTAATTCACAGGTAAATACAGGAAGTTCCAAACGTAATTTTAACGGTAAAATGATTTCCTCATGATAAAATCATTCATTTCTTCAACTTGTTTCAAAAGAAACTTGCAAAAACGGAAATTTAGGATTAGCAGCAAATGCAAAGGATTTTAGTAAACATTATAAACATTAATAAACATTATAATACATTATAATAAACTCTTCTGGTTTTTTCTACTTTTACTTCGCGGAACTACATAATACAGTTTGTACTTATTATAGTTAGAAATTATAGTATAACGTTTTTTGTCGGCACTATTATTTGTCACCGAATGCATATAAGCCAATTTCTTAATACAGAAATAATTATTTGGTTTCAAATTTTGATAGCTTGTGCGTCTATAGATCTTTGCTTAGTTGTTTGGCTTTTATAGTTTGTAATTATTGTTAACATTGTCGTGTTGTTTGTTGTAATTATTCGTATTGTAGTATTACATAACGCACATAGTACATTATACATAAGTATGGCGGATATTGTTAAAAACAGAATGGGTTGTTTACTAAAGGTTGGTGCAAAACAGATTTTGTCAAATTTGATAAAATATCGTCTTACTGAGACCCGGCAGTCATTATCAGTAATTATTCGACAAGTTTCTAAAGAAACAGGTATTAGCGAAAAAACTTTGTTCTCAGTATGTCAAGAAAGTATTTCACCTGATGGAATAAAGTCTCCAAGAAAAAAAGCGAAGAATAAAAATACTTCAAAATCGCGCAATATAACCTACTGTGATGGAATTAGGAGTGAAATTAGAAGAAAGGCGGACGAGTTTTTTTCGCAAAATATACCACCAACGATGAACAATATTGTAGCAGCTGTAAATGACCATCAAAACTTGCCCAACTTTAGTAAAGTACATTGAATAGATTATTACGTGATATGAATTTCCAGTATGTTAAGAGAGGACGACGATCTTATTTAATTGAAAGAGAAGAGATAATTGCATGGCTTCATCGTTTTTTAAGACAAATTAAAAAATATAGAGAAGAGGATTACAATATAGTTTATATTGATGAATCTTGGATCAATCTTGGCCACAGCGTCAAAGCTCAATGGGTAGATATGTCAATTAAATCATATCGGGACGCCTTCATTCGAGAATTAACCACTGGTTTGAAAGCTCCCACAAAGCATGGCCCTCGTTTTATTTTACTTCGTGCTGGCAGCAAACAAGGTTTTATAAATGGAGCAGAGTTGACCTTTCTAGCAAAGAACAGTGCGGATTATCATAATGAAATGAATGGAGCTACTTTTGAGACTTGGTTTGGAAATTCTTTGTTGCCCAAGTTACCTGCATAGAGGATGCACAATCCAAACCCATCTCTTCAACTTCAGGGCAGACTTATAGTCAAACCCTGACCGCGAAAAAGATGGCAATTGTAATTGAAACCTTCCCTGAGGGCAAACTAACCCCAGAACAGGCTAAACAATTACAACAGGGTCTCACAAAGTTGATCTTTGCAAGTGATCCTGATACCGGGCCTCAGTTTACAGGCAGCTATTACCACGCGGGGGTACTCTATGTGACATGTGCCAACGAAAAAGCACAAAGCTGGTTACAAGATAAGGCACCTACACTACAGCCGTGGGAAGGTGCAAAACTTAGAGTAGGTCTGGCAAAAGACATTGTCAAAACCTCCAGGGTCGTAGTGTGGATTCCCACAGACCTTCTGGAGGCTAAAGAACCTGCAAAAATACTGGGGATGCTCAAGACCCAGAACAACAATTTAAACATTGACGACTGGAGAATTATCTCCAGCAAGGCTGAATCCCAGGGGGTAACTCTGGTTTTAGCAATAAACGAGGGCTCCATGAAGGAACTGAGCAGAGCAGGATATAAAGCCTACCTTGGATTAGTTCAGGTAACCTTCAGAACCTCGAAAAAACCTGAGGAAACCGTCAATGCTGGAGCTAGTACAAGTGAACCTCCAGCACAGTAAAGCGGCATCTGCCGCTTTCTGTAGACTATGGGCAACAAACAACATCAATGTTGCCCTAATTCAAGAACCCTGGTTATTCAGGGGGAAAGTTTCAGGCCTGGGCACTGTCAAGGGCCAATTGCTGTATAATAGAAACCTTGACAATGTAAGAACCTGTATACTTGTGGGGGAAGGACTACAAGCTCTAAAACTGACAAATCTTTGTTACAGAGATCAAACAGTGATTCAACTGAAAACGCAATTGGAAGGAAATCTGAGAGACATTATAATCGCCTCAGTATACCTTCCATTTGACTCACCCAATCCCCCACCATCTGAGGAGCTCCAGTCACTGGTTGACCACTGCAGGCTCTCTAACCTGCAGCTCATTGTGGGGGCCGACTCCAACTCTCATCATGAGGCATGGAGAAGCAGCAATAACAACAGTAGGGGTGAGTATCTCTTAGATTTTATTGTCTCGAATGACTTGGAGATCTTGAATCGAGGGAACAAACCCACTTTTGTTACACGAAATCGCAAAGAGATAATAGACATCACTTTGTCTACCTCTTGTATAAGCTCCCAGATAATCCGATGGCATGTGTCAGAGGAACCGTCACTCTCGGACCATAGATACATTCGGATGGAAATCAATAATATTGATAAGCCACCCGTACAGTATCGCAATCCGAGAAACACGGACTGGGAGAAATATAGGCAGGACCTTCAAATTAATCTAGTAGATTTAAAGAAATCTATCAAAGATAGTACTGATATAGAGGTAACTTCTGCACATATACAGGAAGCAATCAACCTCTCTTACCAGAACAACTGCCGGGTTATCCGAAAATCCACCAGTAAGGAGGTGAGGTGGTGGAATAATGATCTGGCAGAGCATAGGAAAAACACGCGTAAATTGTTTAATAATGCGAAAAGAACAGGGAAATGGGATGAATACTACCAATCCCTGACAGCATACAATAAACAAATGCGTAAGGCCAAAAGAAACTCATGGAGGGAATTCTGCCAGGAGGTTGAGAACACTTCTGAGGCAGCACAACTCCAGAGAATTCTGGCCAAAGATACGGTTGAACCAGTAGGCACCATCCTAAAATCAGATGGGAAATACACCGAGACTAGCAGGGAAACCCTGGAGTTATTGCTTCAGGTACACCTTCCTGGCTCCCACATTCTTCAAGAGAATGAAGATCTGCACAATGTTCCACTCCCACCTGTAAGGGCGGAGAAAACAGATTGGCAGATCTCGAACAGTATTATAACCCACCAGAGCATTGAGTGGGCAATAGACTCTTTCAACTCATACAAGGCTCCTGGCCCGGATGGGATTATACCCGTGCTATTACAGCAGGGGAAACCTATTCTGGTGCCCATCCTTTGTAGAGTACTAAGAGCAAGCTTGGCCACGGGCTATATTCCCCACGCCTGGAAGAGCTCAAGAATGGTCTTCATTCCCAAACCTGGAAGGGATCCCTCCCAGGCGAAGGCTTATAGACCTATCAACCTATCATCTTTTGTGCTGAAGATAATGGAGAAACTTATAGATAAACATATCAGAGAGAGTCTGCCCTCGGGTAGCTTGTTCCATCCCCATCAATATGCTTATCAAGCGGGGAAATCATGCGAGACCGCTCTTCATCACTTAGTGAGGAAGATCGAGGAGGCAACTGCACAACAAGAAACAGAGCTAACAGCTTTCCTTGATATTGAGGGGGCGTTTGACCACACTTCTTATAGATCAATGATAGCAGTAGCGAGAAAGCGCGGCATAGGAGACACCCTATGTAGGTGGATCAACAACATGCTGCAAGGTCGTAAGATCCTATCTACCCTATCAGGGGAAACAATGGAGATTGAGGCTGTCAAAGGGTGTCCACAGGGGGGAGTTCTATCACCCCTATTGTGGAACATGGTAGTGGATGAGCTCCTTGTTGACCTGAATAGGCAAGGATATTATACCCAGGGATATGCGGATGATGTGGTCATTCTTATCTCTGGGAAATTTGACAATACGATCTCAGAGCTTATGCAAAATGCTTTAAGCGCTGTGGAAAGATGGTGTGCCAAGGAGAACCTTAGTGTAAATCCCCAAAAAACGGCACTAGTTCCATTTACCAGAAGGAGAGACCTGGGCAGGATTAAACTGCCAAACTTCTTCAACAAGAAACTTGAATTGAGCCAGGAAGCAAAATATTTAGGTATCATCCTAGATTCGAAGCTAACCTGGAACCCGCAAATCAGAAATGCCATTAAAAAGGGCAAAAGAACCCTCATGGCAACAAAGCGAGCCCTGGGCAAAACCTGGGGACTTCGACCACGCTTAGTACACTGGCTGTACACGGCTGTGGTTAGACCTAGAATAACCTATGGATCGCTGGTTTGGTGGACAAAAGTAGAACAGAGGCTAGCCAAGAAGGAGCTATCAAAACTTCAGAGACTGGCCTGCCTGTATATTACGGGGGTGATGAGAAGTACCCCGACAGCAGCTCTGGAAATACTTCTAAACCTGCCACCGTTAAACATTTATATTACGGCAGAGGCAAGAATGGCGGCTTTCAGACTGAACTACAATGGAAATTGGAAACCCAGTCATCTTGATGGGCACACCAAAATTACTTCCATTGTAACCAGCTCACTGCTAGACATGAACAGTGATACTATGCCTGCTAGGCAAAACCACACTAAACCCTTCACCACTCTCCTTGAGTGGAACAAAGGGCTATTACAACAAAGTCGTCAGGCAAACAAGCTAATCTGGTATACGGATGGCTCCAAAACTGACAGTGGCACAGGTGCAGGAATATTTGGGGAATCACCTCAGTTTGCTGCCTATGCATCGCTGGGGAGGTTCGCCACTATCTTCCAAGCCGAAACTCATGCCATAGACATCTGTGTACATGAGAATTTAAAAAGGAACTACCAAGGTAAAGAAATCCTTATCCTTACAGATAGCCAGGCCGCCATAAAAGCCATAGCTAGCAATCGTACTAACTCAAAATTAGTATGGGAATGCCGACAAAACCTAATAACCCTTTCAACCCACAATAGAGTAACCCTGATGTGGGTCCCGGGGCATAAGGGGATTAGTGGCAACGAGAAAGCTGACTCCTTGGCTAAGAAAGGAGCAGAATTACCATTTATGGGGCCAGAACCCGTCTTTGGAATTACCAACAACTTTGCTCGAAACTGGTTGAAAAGCTGGACAAAAAGACAGCACCACAACCACTGGAATGCAATTGAGGGGCAAAGACAGCAAACTGATGCTAAAAACAACATCTGACAAATTGACTGATGACATACTGCAATTAAGCAGACAACAGATTAGGCTGGTGACAGGCCTTATAACTGGACACTGCAACCTAAGGAAGCATATGCATAGAATGGGGATTGGTAATGAAGATCCCATCTGCAGACTCTGCAATGAAGCGGACGAAACAGCCTCACATGTTATTTTCGATTGTGAAGCCCTGTACCGATGGAGGTTTGCACTCCTCGAAGGAGCTTTCTCTCGTGAGACTCTCATAAGGGAGGACCTGGTAAGGAGGTTACTAAGCCTAATCAGGATCACTAAACTCTTTACCGACTAAGTGACAAGATGAGAGTACAATAAGCCTAAGGGCCGCGGTGCTGGGTTCTTAACCCCTTCATATGTCACACATAAACAAACAAACAAACAAACAAGTTACCTGCAAAATCAGTAGTATTGGTAATGCACCATACCATTGCCGAAAAATTGAAAAGATACTAAATCAGTCTTGGAAAAAAGAAGAAATACGATCATGGCTTTGGTCAAAAGATATATATTTTGACGATGATTACTTGAAAGCAGATCTATTGGACGTGGAGAAGGCTTTCAAATCTAATTATGACAAATACATTCTTGAAGAATGTGCAAAAGAATACGGCATTCCAATAGTAAGATTACCTCCGTACCATTGCGAGTTAAATGCCATTGAATTGGTTTGGGGTGATGTAAAACAGTGTATCGGTAAAAAAATACCACATTTAAAGAAGGAGATGTTCGAAATTTAATTAGTGAAGCGTACGTTCAAGTAACAGTGGAAGAATGGAACAATTATGTTAACCATGTAATTAACACAGAAGATAACATGTGGCAAATTGATGGACGATATTGAGCCAATACTTATAAATTTGGAAAGTGATAGTGAAAGTGACGTAGAAGATGAAAGTGATTTCGAGTGATTTGTGATAATGCTGAACTTTTTGCTGTTGTACTTTTTATACTCATATTATTTGTTTTCAATTTATCACTGCTTTATATAAAAGCTGTACAATTAAAAAAGAGTAGTTTGATAGTATACAATTTGATAGTATATAATAATTTATTAGTATTAATGTTTCTTTATTTAATAAAAACCAAATAACTATAACTTGTGTTGTACTTTCTTATTTACCTAAAATTCAAAAACTCGAAATAAAACGTTTGACTTTTAATTATACTCAAAATTATTAGTTTTGTAATAGTACTGGCGTTAACTCATAAAGTATGGAACTATCAAAATAAATCTTTTATTAAATATTTTTGAGAAAAATCCTCGAACACGTCGATTTTAATAATAATAATAATATGTTTATTAATGCCAAATAGCAATTACAAAATTAATAGATAAATAAGTAACTTGAGAAGTGTGATTAAATATTAAATAATAAATAATATTAATACCAACATAAACTAAAACAACAAGAACATCAGAAAGCTAAATATCACAATTATCGAATTACCTTTAGAAGTCCCCATATGCCACTCTCATCCCTACGCCATCACATCCCAGCCTTCATATGTAGGTATTAAGTTATAGAATTTAATTGTCTTTTAAAACAGTTATGGCGATAGCGAAAATATTTTTAAATGGAAACCCAAATTTTTTATGAAAAAATTTATGTCAAAAATTCATTAGAATTAGTAGAAAAACTACAGAACATAAATCTTCCAGCACATTCAAAACTTGTAAGCTTTGACATTTGTAACATGTTTTCAAAGATTCCACCACAAGACTGTATTCCTTTGTTAGATAATTTCCTAGTTAATAGTAATGTAGAATTAGTAAAAAGATTAGAGTTAATTCAATTATTTGATCTTTGTATCAGTCAAAATTATTTCACTTTTAATAATATAATTTATTTACAGAAAGATGGTTTACCTATGGGTAATTCTCTAAGTCCTCTATTAGCTAACATATTTATGGATAATTTGGAAGATTGAATATTTGAATTAGATCTTTCTAAACACATTATTTTTTGGTTTCGTTACGTTGATGACATTTTAGCTTGTTTTGACAGTTCTTTTGAGGTTATCAATGAGTTTTTAATTCTTATTAACAGTCTTCACACAAACATCACGTTTACACTAGAAACAGAACAAAATAGAGCTATTAATTTTTTGGATTTAACTATTACAATTAATACAAACAATGAATTTGATTTTTCTATATACAGAAAACCAACAAGCACAGACGTCACTATACCTAACGATTCATGTCATCATAAAATGCATAAACTAGCGGCTTATAGATCTTTAGTACACCGAGCTTTAACTACTCCAATGAAACGATCACATTTTGATAAAGAAATTTCAATCATCAAACAATTAGCATATGCAAACCATTATAACCATAACATGATTGACACTTTAATTCAACAAAAAGATTATAGGTTAGCTATCAAAAGAATATTTCCAATTGACACTCAAATACAAGACACAAACTACATATCAATACCATACTTTGGCAAGATATCAGAACAAATTGCAACTATACTAAGAAAAACCACCAGTTACAAAATAACCTATAAAACTAACACCAACACCTTTTCATTTTTATTCAATGCTAAAGACAAAACACAAGATATCATGAAATCCGGCATTTACCGTTTGAATTGTTCTTTTTGTAACTCGGTTTATATTTGGCCAAACACTTAGAAATTTCGACATAAGATACAAAGAACACGTACGCTCTTATAGACTTAAACATCCAGAAAAATCGAATTATGCCAAACACATTTTGGAACAGAACCACCCAATGACACCTCAAAACAACATTAAATTCTTACATTTTTGCAACAACAAACACAAATTAGACATTTTAGAAGCTTTTGAAATATACAGACATAAACGCACAGTACCTTTAATGAATGAACAAACTGAGCTTAGCAATTCTCCTTTATTAGAAGTGTTAGATATTTAGTTTTTGTTATGTATTGTATCTAGTTACCTATTTTCTGTGTGTATTTATCCTTAGCAACGTGTTTGTTTATCAATCTTATCTAACTTTGATAATGACACAAAGTGTCGAAACAATATTGTCAGGTTAAGATATTAATAAAACTTGTGAAACTTTAACTAATCTTTGTATTTATATTATATTTCATGATTATGGAGTTCCACAAAGTAACGCTGGAGACAGTAAATTTCCGAGATAATTGTTTTTAAAGTTTTAAAACAAAAATTAAAAAACAATCAAGAGTTCAAAGTTTTAATAAAAAAAAATTCTTTTAAGAACTCCCATAAATTTAACGCTAAGTCAATTGTTACATGGCTACTTGATTTTTTATCAAAAAATTTGAACTCTTGATTTGAACTTTGAATAACAATCAAGAGTTTAATTTTCTTAATAAAAAAATCAAGTATCCATGTAACAAGTGACTTAGTGTTATGAAATAAATAAAGATTATTAAAAGTTTCACAGTTTTATTAAAATATACCTGACAATATTGTTTCGACAGCTATGCTGTCATTATCAAAGGTAATATAATTATAAACAAACACGTCGCTAAGGTAGATACAAAATAGGTAACTAGATACAATAATAATAATAATAATAAAAATTAATAATAAAAATCATAATTAAACATCTAATACTTCCAGTAACGGAGAATTACTGAGCTCAAGTTGTTCATTCATTAAAGGTACCCTGAGTTTGTGTTTGTATATCTCAAAGGCTTCTAAAATGTCTAATTTGCGTTTGTTATTACAAAAATGTAGGAATTTAATATTATTTTGAGGAGTCATTGTGTGATTTTGTTCTAAAAGGTGTTTGGCGTAATTCGATTTTTCAGGATGTTTATTTTTGTAATGACGTACGTGTTCTTTATATCTTATGTCAAAATTTCGAAGTGTTTGTCCAATATATACCGAACTACAAAAAGAACAATTTAAACGGTAAATGCCCGATTTCATGATATCATGTGTTCTGTCTTTAGCATTAAATAAAAATGAAAAAGTGTTAGTGTTGGTTTTAAACGTTATTTTATAATTGTTGGTTTTTCTTAGTATATGTGCAATTTTTTCTGATATTTTGCCAAAATATGGTATAGATATGTAATTTGTGTCTTCTGTTTGATTGTCAATGGGATATATTCTTTTGATAGCTAACCTATAATCTTTTTGTTTAATTAAAGTGTCAATCATGTTCGGATTATAATGATTTGCATGTGCTAGTTGTTTAATGGTTGATATCTCTTTGCTAAAATCTGATTTTGTTAGTGGAATAGTTAAAGCTCTGTGTACTAATGATCTGTATGTTGCTATTTTATGTGTATTGTGGTGACAAGATTCATTTGGTATTGTTATGTCTGTTTGTGTTGGTTTTCTGTATATGGAAAATTCAAAAAGATTGTCTGCGTTAATCTTGATATTTAAGTCTAGAAAGTTTATAGCCCTGTTTTGTTCTGTTTCTAGTGTAAATTTTATATTAGGATGGATATTGTTTATAAGAATTAAAAATTCATTGATAACCTCAAAAGAACTGTCAAAACAAGCTAAAATGTCATCAACATAACGAAACCAGAAGATAATGTGTTTAGAGAGGTTTAATTCAAATATTCGATCTTCAAATTTGTCCATAAATATGTTAGCTAATAGAGGACTTAGAGAATTACCCATAGGTAAACCATCCTTTTGTAAATAAATTATGTTATTAAAAGTGAAATAATTTTGACTTATACAAAGGTCAAATAATTGAATTAACTCTAACCTTTTAACTAATTCTATATTACTATTGATCAAGAAACTATCTAATAAAGGAATACATTCTTGTGGTGGTATTCTGGAGAACATGTTGCAAATATCAAAACTAACAAGTTTTGAATGTGGTGGAAGATGTATGTTTTGCAGCTTATCTACTAATTCTAATGAATTTCTAACAGAGTATTTCGATTTGTAACCTATCGTGTTAATAATCTGGTTCAGTTTTTTGGATAAAATGTGATTAGGTGCATTGATGTATGATACAACTGGTCTTATTGGCATATTCTGTTTGTGGGTCTTCACTAATCCATACAGTTTAGGTATTTGTGGGTTTTTATTAATGATTTGTTGCTTTTCTAATTCTGAAAAGCAGATATTGCAGTTTTCTAAACCTTGTTTTATTTCTTTTTGGAATTTTGTGGTTGGGTTTTTGTTTAACGTTTCAAAATTTTCTTTATTAATAAATTCATTAACTTTTTGTATGTAAATATCTTTAGAAAGAATTACCAAAGTGCTACCCTTATCTGCTTTAACAGAAATTAGATTGTTCTCTGTGATTTTCTGTTTTATAGATTGAAGAAGTGATATGTTAGATGTGTTGTACATTTTGTCCTGTTTCAAAGACATCTCTTTTAACAAATTCGAAATTTGGAATTTTGCATAGTTATTATGATCTTTCTTAAGTATATAGTTTCATATAGTTTATATATTTTATATATTTATATATAAAATATATTTCATATATTTTATATAGTTTCGCATTCAACGGCCAAAATTTCTTTAATTTTGTTGGTAAATTTTGGAAAAGGACAAAATTTGAAACCTTTGTTAAGAAATCGTGTTTCTCTGTCATTGAATGTTATATTCGACAAGTTTATGAAACGAGGATAAAAGTTTGCAGTGTTCTGACAATTATGGTTATTTTGTAGTGTACGTTTTTGTTGTACAAGTCGATGAAGTTTATTTTTCTGTGTGGTGTATTTTTTGAATTTAATGTGACTGACGGTTTCTCTAATGTCAAAATCTAAGATGTCAAATTGGATATTGTGTAATTTATGAGTAAGTTCTGTATAGAGTACCTTTATATAAACGTGCATATAACGCAGACAATCTTTTTGAATTTTCCATATACAGAAAACCAACACAAACAGACATAACAATACCAAATGAATCTTGTCACCACAATACACATAAAATAGCAGCATACAGATCATTAGTACACAGAGCTTTAACTATTCCACTAACAAAATCAGATTTTAGCAAAGAGATATCAACCATTAAACAACTAGCACATGCAAATCATTATAATCCGAACATGATTGACACTTTAATTAAACAAAAAGATTATAGGTTAGCTATCAAAAGAATATATCCCATTGACAATCAAACAGAAGACACAAATTACATATCTATACCATATTTTGGCAAAATATCAGAAAAAATTGCACATATACTAAGAAAAACCAACAATTATAAAATAACGTTTAAAACCAACACTAACACTTTTTCATTTTTATTTAATGCTAAAGACAGAACACATGATATCATGAAATCGGGCATTTACCGTTTAAATTGTTCTTTTTGTAGTTCGGTATATATTGGACAAACACTTCGAAATTTTGACATAAGATATAAAGAACACGTACGTCAAAAATCACACAATGACTCCTCAAAATAATATTAAATTCCTACATTTTTGTAATAACAAACGCAAATTAGACATTTTAGAAGCCTTTGAGATATACAAACACAAACTCAGGGTACCTTTAATGAATGAACAACTTGAGCTCAGTAATTCTCCGTTACTGGAAGTATTAGATGTTTAATTATGATTTTTATTATTAATTTTTATTATTATTATTATTATTTTATCTAGTTACCTATTTTGTATCTACCTTAGCGACGTGTTTGTTTATAATTATATTACCTTTGATAATGACAGCATAGCTGTCGAAACAATATTGTCAGGTATATTTTAATAAAACTGTGAAACTTTTAATAATCTTTATTTATTTCATGATTATGGAGTTCCACAAAATAAGGCTGGAAACAATAAACAAGACTTAGTGTTAAACTTATGACAGTTCTTCAAAGAATTCTTTTTTTTATTAAAACTTGGAACTCTTGATTGTTTTTTAATTTTTGTTTTAAAACTTTAAAAGCAATTATCTCAGAAATTTCTTAATACAATATCATACTTTTCTAGCATATTTGATCTTAGCATTACATTATCTTTCCAAATCCATCATAAAAAATTAGGGTTTCCATTTAAAGAAAAATTCGTTATCGTCATAACACGGAAACAAAAGATGATCTACAAATAACGATTACACTAAAATATGTCTCCTTTAAGATAAAAATCGACGTGTTCGAGGATTTTTCTCAAAAATATTTAATAAAAGATTTATTTCGATAGTTCCAGACTTTATATGCGCACTACATGAACAGCAGCAAATTTTGAAATATTGTTTAACTACCGCTGTCAGAAGAAGTGACTACCTGCAATATAACTTGCTCGAACAATAGGGATTATAAAGGTTTATGCAGTTACAACTGCAATACTTAAAGTGTTTTTAAAAGTTGCTTGCAAGATGTTTGGCAAACCCATTGACCATAAGAACACATACTGTAGTCTCAACGTGAGACGATCAATAGTCAGTTGATTAGATAGGTGATAAAAAGTTTGAAATAATTTGTGAAGCAAAACGCACGTAAGAGTTGAAATCAGTTTGCAGGGTCGAACACATATAGAAGGCTGAAAGTGAATTCGTCAAGTACCACGAGATTTTGGTGTGGTCTGTTATGTGACAATAATTGAGATTTGAGTTTGTTTTGTGATCATTTTTCTCATTTCGTTTATCGTAGAATTATATGCTAATAGCTTATAATACTGAGTGTGGTTCTTCGATTTAATAGATTTAACAATAAATTAAAGAATGTATAGTACAGTACAGAAATTTAAAAATTTAAAAGTAAAGCTTAATGTTTTCTTGTAGTAACAATAAAAAGTAATCCAGGATGCCGTAGTTTAAGAATTATGAAGTGAATTCAACAATTAATTGAATCTTGAAGATAAAGAATTTACCTTTTCTGTCGGATTATAATTATTAATGAAATGATAATGCAACATTCTGAGAAATAAACTTGTGTCCACGTGGTAATTTTTCTTAATTGATGAAACCCTCTTTTGAAATTATATGGGTTCATTTCTTTATTAACAAAATGTGAGTGCAGATATGACATAACTACCATAAACTTCAGTTCATCAACCTTGGTTATAATTCCTGCATCGACAACAATATTTCAAAGTTCTACAGTTTTAAAATGTGAGGTATTCTGTACCTAATGTTAAGTGAATTTAAAGGCATTATTGTGAAAGTGATATTGGTGAAATTTAAAGGATTGTAAAACTCTACCGATTTAGCAAGGATTAATGGATAAACTGTATAATAGAAGTAAGTTCAATATTTTATTCACAATCATATTGCAATATGTACATTTCATATGTTGTAAAAACCTTGGAAAGTAAGCTATTGCTATAGCAACACCAAAGTGGTTAACAATTTCCTTTACATGTCTGTAAAACTGACATGTAAAGTTATGGCCAACTTTTTTTTTGAATAATTTAAAACAGAACGTTTTATCCGATTTAAATTTAAGTTTTTATAAATATATTTAACGCTAAAAACATAATTTTTATTTAATATTAGTTTTATTTTTATTTTCCCGTATTTTATATTTAATAATTACAATGGAATTAATTAATTTCTAATTTTAAAATACTGAGCGCATACATCGCCATCTAGCGGCGAAGAATGAAACCTTACTTAAAATTTTTTTTTGGTCGATAGATGGCTCTCATTGAATTTATGACAGTTTATAAAAAATTTATTTTAAAATTTAAAATTACTTTTTATTTTGATTATCTTAAGTCTAATTATTGTGAATAAAATAGTATACATGTTTCGTTGGTAAATTTTCCACACCTCGCGATATTGTTTGACCTCGACGTACCGTCTTGATCAAACAATTATCGCTTGGCTTGTAAAGATATCCTTTACCAACTCAACATGTAATATACTAACTAACTTTATTTGTACCATTTCTATGAAAACTGTTTGTTAATTATGCAACCATTTTCTTCTCAATAAGGATCCTTATTAGAACATGATTACGACTGTTCTTATTATTGTCATTTTGGATAAAAGATTATTTTATCTACGAATAAATGAATCTTTAAATTAAATATTATTGTGATAGTATCGCAAATATACCGTGTGATAGTATTGGACCGTTTACTTGTGAAAGTTATTAAAATACATTAATCGGCCTAACATTAACTTAACTAACTATGATTAGTAATTGAATTCAATCAATATAATCAGAAGCCTTTTTTGCTTGCGGATTTTGAGTATTATAATGATTTGCGAGCAAATGGCGCCCATATCCTTATTATTTCTACAAACCTTGTTTTTCTTTACAATCTATAAGCTGTAGAGACCAGTACCAATGCCTGTGAGATAATTTGTCATTAGAGATCTTAAGTCAATGCATTAAAGTACAGTAAGTATCGTTCTTAGTGTGAAGTAAGCAATTTGTGAGTAAGTATTCTGTATTTTCAGTGCTTAGAATTTTGTTACAATTGACATTCCAATCGTGGGGCTTTTGTGCTATAGAGAAAAAACTAATGTGTTACAAGAAATCGGATTATCGACCCATCAAAGCAGTCCTGTAGCTATCAAAGTAGTCAACTGGGGCTGACAGTATTACATGTTGTTTTTTTTTAATGTTCTTCTACTTGTGACAATGGTACTTTTACATAAACAGAAAATACAGTCGAACTTCTATATAACAAAGTCGGTAAATCCCAAAAAAAAAATTCGTCATAGGGAAATATCGTTATAAAGAAATATCATCTTTTGTAAATATTATTTTAATGCTTTAATTTTAATTCGAGTGATTCCGCAAACTGTAACGACTTTTGTTTAATTAATTGTCTTGATAATGGTGCATTTTTGTCGCCAATTAAATGCACCCACTTTAAAACTGCTTCATCTACATCGTCGTAAACATAAGTTCTAGCATGTTTTGCTGTAAGTTCACTAACTGATTTTAAAATTGATTCGGGATTTTTTATAATAATCTATAAGCTACTGGCAGGAATTCCAAACTTTGCCGTGATGTGTGCCGCAACACGTTGATTTTCTCAGTAATGGTTTAACACTTTCGCTGTGACTTTTTGTACTACAGTGTAGGGCTGTTCACCCACAAAACTAAAGTTAAAATAAAAATTTGCAATGCAAGTTTTTAATTTTACGTAAATGCTAATTGAAAATTAATCTTTCTTATCTCCATTTAGACAAGTAACAATGTGTATAATGCATCAGTTGAATCTTTACTAGAACTCTCATTCAGGTAAATTTTCGGAAATCCCCTGAAAAAGTAAGAATGTAAAGATAAACCAGTTATAGGAGACCTTAATGACAATTTTAACTCTTCTTAGAACTTCCATTTAAAAAATTTACAAAATCCTTTTGAAAGGTTTACAAATTTTTAAAAATGTGTGCAGGCTTCTTGGAAGATGGGTTAAATTTATAATCTTTTACTGCTGCTAAGAAAGAAAGGTTGATGCATAATACATACATTTACCTTGAAAAATTAATTTTAGTTTGCCTAAAAAATTCGTTATATAGAAATTTTACTTTGTTATTTAGAGACACTTTTATATGTATTTTTTTTAAAAGGGCAGTGTACAGCACAAAAATTCGCTATATAGAGAAATTCGCTATATAGAAGTTCGTAATATGAAAGTTTGACTGTAATTTTTATTCGCGACCCACTTTAAATCTTTCATGATTTGGGTTGTGATTCATGGGTTGATAAACATTGTGTTGTATGGTTATAGCAATGCTATCGATATGTTGATGAAGATAACACTGGTTATGACTGCTTTAAATTCAATTGCACGTCATTGTTGTAGGAGCTAAATAATAAGCATTTCTTGAGTAGAATATTTTCGATCTCAATTTAATAATGGTAGTTTTAGATCAATGTTACTATGCCATGTCCTGTCTCTGAACCTCATGGTAGTTATGCCACTTCCTGTTTTGGTTTTACACTTTATCACTCACCTATCACAAATATCACTTTCTGCTGAATGCCACAATTCAATTGTTTGTCGAGTTAGTTTGCTTCGACCATTTTTTATACTTAGTTTTTTAGGACCGTTAGCTTCCAATCTATCTTTTACATAAGTAGAGAAAATAGAGAAAGGGCTAACACGACGTTTTTTTAAAGGTTCTCCATACTGAGCTTTCCATTTTTCATGCTGGTAAAAAAAACTATTTGAGATGATAATTATTGATGTTGACATTTTTTAACTTACCTTTGCAGCATAGTCTTCGATTACTGCTGTTTCATCTGATTTTTGTAAATTCTTTATTATAGTTTTATCAATAATTGCTTTGGAGTTTTCTGCTAAGAACTGAATATGTTTTGAGTTTAAGAATTGTGCTTTAGAAACGTCCATTCCATCTTCTCCATAGAAAAACTAAAATTGAAACATTTCTGATTAAAAAACTATGGACTTTTAGCTAACTATACCCAAATATTTTATTGTTATTAATATGAGTCCTCTCAATATGACTCAAAACCCGCTACAGTCATATCACTTAACTTTTCAGGAGAACTAATATTCAAAACTGATATAAAATACTGCCTATATGATCTATATGAAGAATAGTGGTTTTTGCGTTTAAACTTAAATGCAGTTTTATTAAAGATATAGCTGGTGTTTTTAACTTAATTCTACTAAATATACAAGCGTTTTCTGTACCTAGAACCACATTTAGTTCAAAACCGCCAAAAATGTGCTATAGGAGGTATTGAATCTAGACGACTTGTATGAGAAACTAATTTTGGCAGATGGGCAGCACAATTAAAGTAACAACACTTGAATTCCTAAATTTAAGATTTGTAGAATTTAATAGTCATTGTAATGAATGATTAAATAATTTAGATAAGTTTTAAAGGTTAGGCCGCTATTATACTATAAAAGATCTTTGACAAATATCTTTTATAAAAGTTATTTGATAAGAAATATGACAGTGTAATAGGCTATGTTTTATAACATATTTCTTTAACAAAAGATCATTTATAAAAAGTAACAATAGAGTATTACCTTTTATCAAAGTTTTAACAGGTGCTTATTAAAGCACAATACAGGCTTTTCACAGTTATTGGCGCACTATTGCTATTTCCTTTATTATTGGAGCTACAAAGTCAGTTAATAACAAATTAGCAGTATTTCTTCTGCTGATTAACATGGCGAAGATAAAAAAACAATTAAACGTCACGCTTTCGAGCTTATTTTTCAAAGAAAGATTTTTTAAATGGGGCATATTATAAATGCATATCATAAATGCAAAAGTTTATGTTTATTACCTCTTTAAAGTGAAAAATATAGAAGATATAGGACGCTCTTCCTGTTTTTCATCTAATGCATATTTACACTGAACTATTACAAAAGCTTTTCAACAGTGTAACAGTGGCGTTGTTCAACAATGCCTCCTTGAGATTCTTCAACAAAAGTTCTTAAAATAAATCCTATAAAACATTTGACAAAAGATCTTTGCCAAAGATATTTTATGTTGTCATATCGGCCTTAATGTAGGCTAGCAGGTATATTATGTCACATGACAGCAGGCACATTCTATATTACAAACTAATACCTATCAATTTGACCAAAAAAAGTCATTAAAAAAACTGATTTACTAATTGTACATTTCCTTCAGCCAAGGATATAAAGTCCAAGCCATAAAGCAAATTATTATAATCCAAAAATTACAATGGTAACATTTATTTTCCTCCCCTCTTCTGTCCTTCACTTGTGTCCTCACGAACATTAGTTCATTTGGGACAATTTTGTTTTTGTAGGTTTTCAATTATTTCTCGTTTTAATGTGTTGCAGCATTGAATGAGAAATTCTGAATTTTTTGGCCACATCTTGCGTTGACACAGACTTTTCTTTTTAAAATTCTTTATTTATCTTAACATCAATTTTTTTACAGAAGGGCCCTTTTAGACTATGCTAATTGACATTTTGGCTATGCTTAATATTGATTTCATTGGTTTTTGAATTGAATAACGACTATTTAAACTGTTCAATACTTTAATACGTATTTAATAGAAATATAGCAAAAAACATAAAAGTAAAATGCACAATGTTAATTGCCTATGGTTGATTGACTTTGAGAGTGGACACCCGGTATATATATTTACTTAACAGTTATGTACATTTTTGTCCATGACTGACGACCAAATTAAGGAAGTTGTTCCACTGTGTGCTGCGGGGTACGGGCGGGGAATAACTGACGTCGATAGTAGGAACTATTTTTTTTAAGTTGGTAACGTCTTTGGTCAATTAGGTTAGATCGTTATTTTCGATTATTTTATATTCATTTTATTATTCATCGATTATTTTATTCAAATATTGTTTGTTCCAAACATTTGAAACAAAAAATAGCTAATATAAAATAGTTTCAAAAGTAAAAAGATTGCACGTATACATTAAATATAAATATGCGTAAAAACAAAATTTTTGTTCGTACATTCACGAAATAATTTCATATTCCCGCAGCGCATGCGCGATGCGACATCTATGGCAACATGGTTACTAGCCACTGTCATTTCTCTAGATTCTTGTCACACGCTACTATATTTTGATAATATCTTTGGATCGTGCTGTGAATCTTCGCGATATTTTGCAGCATGAATTCTGAACGATTCAGAGAATACAAAGGTTAGTTTTTTTTACGCTGGCACTATTTGCGAAGAGATATAAGACATGACACTTCACCGATTTCACGTGACGCCATAAGAGAGTGTGTATTTCAGTGGTCAATTGAAATATTAGTATCTCAGTAACTGTGCTGTCAAAATTGCTAAAATTTGGCCAGCTCATTCCTTAAATACTTTTCTTTACAACAGTGCAAATTTTAATTAGCTCTCACTTTTTTAAGTTTACGGAACAACCTCCTTAAACAAATCAGTAATATTATGTATAAATATATACTTGTACGTGATATAGAGTGGTGTTATTTTTAATAACAACCACAGGTAGGTGTTTGTGTGATTGTCGGGACTGACTGCTTAACGTGCCCATCCGTCAGCACGGGGAAGTGTAGTGATGCTTTGTATATCGATGAAAAAAATCTTAATCAATCTTTAGTTTTCCAATAATACTTTTGATGAAGTCTGGTCTTATTTCAACATCAATAATTGATGTTGTTGAAATATATATATTAATTATTGATGAAAACTCAACAATATTACAGAACTCATGAGCATTGGAACTGTTACTATTTTAATATCATTTTTTTTTGTCTCACAAATATGAAAACTGATTAATTTAACTTCAGAGAAAACAGTATCATTTAAGGATATTTTTTCAAAAATTTTAATTATGAATGATCAAAGCCATATACTACTATATAATAAGCATTAGTGCTAACGACTGAAGTAATGATCATTTTCTTTTCAAATCCGAAGGAGAACAATAAATAATGGTTATTGACACATTAGTTTATTTTTTTGCTAGAGATAAAACAAGCTCTTATCTTGTATTCGAATACAACTGGTTTGTTTTGTCTTTGATGTGGTATCATTAGTTATCAAAAAAATTAAGTATAATTTGATTCAAAAATATTTTTTATCTATACGAATGATAATGATAATCTTCAAACCTTTTACAAGGCCAGTGGCGGGGGCCACCTCCCACGGCCTCGCGCCCCGAGGGGGCCTCGCACCGCGATATAACAAATACTATTTATTCTGAAACTCGGACACTTCGCCTACATGTCTTTTAGTACCATATTGCCAAACGGGAAGTCCACTTCGCCCAATTTTTTAAATGTATCACATTGCCCAACACGACCGCTTCGCCAAACTTCCGTATAGACCCACAACGCCCAAAATGGGACCACAACTCCAAAAATCCATTCGTTAGAAATCGGTTAAAGCATACATACCTAAAGTGTTGCATAATAGTAGCGAAGTTGTGCGACCACAATTTAACCAAATCAATTATTTGTATATCAAGCCACGAAATGTCTTTTTAACGTACCGAGAAAATCATTGTCGCCGAGGCCGCTTGCGGCCAAAGCAGGGCAATCTCGATGACGCTAAAGAGTTTCGCAAGCAAATTATACACAATAGTTTTTGTAAAATCGTAAAAAATATATGTAATTACAAATTCAATTACTTTAAAAACCCAACAGTTTGATTCATTGCAAATAGAAAGGCAGCTTTCATTTTGCAGCATTTCTATGGAAACACAAATAAACAATTTGTAAAAAATCATAAAAGTAGATGGAGATACAGGCGCTAAGTTACTTCGCGGCCGTTACTTTTTGTGAAATCCAATTTCGTGGTCTGTATTGCGCACGCAAAGTGTTTACTTCACGTACGGTTACACAAAATAGTTATTTGTATATTAAGGCCACGAAATCTGTTTTTAACGTATCGAGTGAATAATTTGTCAGTCGTCGAGACCCCTTGCTGCCGAGGCATAACAATCTCAATAACGCTAAAGAATTTTGCGGACAAGGTATACACAACATTTTTTACTTCGCAGGTGTAACTAAGAGCAACGACCTCAAAATTGGATTGCTTATGAGAAGTGTGCACTTAACGTACGGTTGCACAAAAACGTAATTTTTAATTGACATAAATTATATCATATATATAATATTTTTATTAATAAAAAATATTAATCTGTTCGTTTTAGCTTGTATAGTGTGCCTAAAATATCTGATGTTAAATTGCTAAATTGTAGTCGTACAATGTCGATACTATTATTCAACACTTTATTCTTTGTGTGCATTAACCTATTTCTAACAAACGGATTTTCGGCGTTGTAGTGCTATTTTGTGTGTTGTGAGTCTAAACTAAAGGTGGGCAAAGTGGTCCTGTTGGGAATTGTGCCCCTCGTGGAAAGTTGGGCAATGTGGTACATTTCAAAAATTGTATTTATTTTATTATATTACGAGTATATTATTTTATTCTGTAATATAATAATATAATCATATTCCCAAAATACTTCTGATATACCGCATGAAACCGGATTAACATCGCCACTTCGTCATCGTTTAGTCCAGAGTGGATTAACATCCAGTACATGTGAATGCCTGCTTAAAGCAGTAATTATCATGAGGGTATGGTTTAGATAGGTCATTTAAACAAAAACTATTACATAACGGATGAAAATATAGCTAATCTCCGTTTACCCAACAGATATAGTAATGAAAAACCATAGACATTCAGATGCAACTTGAAACTTGAATATCCATTGGTTGAAATAAATGGGGCGGTACTCCATAAAAGTCTCATTCACACATACAAACACAAACGGCAAACGCCAGCTTATTACGCATGCGTTTACGTCAGTTATTTTGAAAATTTGAGTTGGTTAATTTGTAGAATTTTTCTTACTGCAAAATTGTTAATTAAAATGGATGATGAAAACGTCAACAATATTCAGTTGTCACCACCAAAAAAACGGCAAAAAAGCACTTTTCTGTAGAGGCGAAACAAATAATTATGAACGCGTTTAAAGTGTGTGAAGAGCAGAATCCTCAGTGGAAAAAACACGACAAAGTGGAAAATGTTGCTAGATTGATAGGTAATGTTTTAATTTGCCTTCCAATCCACCTGCTTATATACTATAATTTTAGGAATTGGTGTGGCCAGTGTTTACAACATACTTCGTGAGCACAAGCAACATCCTGATTATTTTGATGCTCCTAAGGCGTATCATAGACCAAGAGCTATTTTGGACAATGTTTCCGAAGAAGTCAAAAATGGCATCAGAAGGCTTGTTCATAGTTTTTTCTTTTAAATGAACCTTCCACTCTCGATAAAGTTTTAATGAAATTAAATGAAAATAAAGATCTTCCCAATTTTAAACGGTCTACTTTAAGAAAACTTTTAAAAGAAATTAACTTTAGGTAATTAAAACAACTACTTTTTACGGTATATAAAAAAGCTTGTTGTAGTTTCACAGCAAGATCTAGAAACAGCATTTTGAAAGAGAAGGATGATATCATTTCATGGAGAAGACGATATCTTCGCGAAATCAAGAAATTCCGAGAAGATGGGAAGAAAATCTATTATTTAGATGAAACGTGGATTAATGCGGGTCACATTGTAAAAAAAGTGTGGGCTGACATGTCCATAACAAATCCACGAGATGCATTTTTAAGAGGGTTATCGACTGGCTTGAGAAATCCATCGGGGAAAGGAAAGCGGCTCATCACCCTTCATATAGGATCTGATGACGGTTTTGTAGATAATGGATTACTGTTATTGGAATCCAAGAAAACAAATGACTACCATGAAGAAATGAACGCAGATACATTTGAACAATGGTTTAAAAATATTTTGCCCAGTCTTGAAGAAGGTTGCGTTATCGTCTTGGATAACGCAAGTTATCACACAAGAAAAATTGAAAAAATTCCGTCTAGCAACACAAGGAAAGCTGACATACAAAACTGGCTGCAGAAAAAAACTGTCCCCTACGAAGACAATATGGTGAGAGCTGAATTGTTATCTTTAGTAAAACAGTATGCACCTAAACACAGTGCTAACGTAATCGACGAATTAACACAGGAAAGCAACAGAACCGTTTTGAGGTTGCCACCTTACCACTGCGAGTTGAACCCAATTGAGTTAATATGGGCGCAAAGTAAAGGTGAAGTAGCTCGAAAAAACACCACATTTAAATTACAGGATGTAAAAAATCTCTTCCTTGAAGCTATTACAAATGTCACTCCCGACAACTGGAGCAATGCCTGTAGGCATGTGAAAGATGTTGAAGAACAGATGTGGCAAGTGGATATTGCAATGGACATAGTAGTCGAACCCTTCATAATTCATTTAGGCGACGATACATCGTCATCTGATTTTTCTTCTGAAAGTGAATAAGATTTGCTGGTAATTGTAAATATTTTCTACAAAATTTATAGATTTTCCAGATATTCTTCATTTGTTTGTATGTTTAGTTTCCCCGTTTTTCTGTTTGAAATATTCCATTTTTCCTGCATCTTTTTTTGCATTTTGTCATTCGTTTGTTATTTGTATTTGTTATTTACTGTTGTTTTGTACGCATTGTGTTATTACTTTAATGTCAATATAAGACTGACCATAAATTCAAGCCACCAAAGTCTTATCATTGAAGTAAACCCATTTTGGACAAATATTAATGAACATATAAAAAGCGGAGTCAGACGAATCATTCACCAATTTTACCTACGAAATGAACCACCAACAATAGCAAGAATAATGCTTACTATTAATGATAACGAAGAACTGGCGAGTTCAAAAGCACTACTTTGATAACATTGCTGAAGGAAATTGGATTTCAGTAAATATATATTTTATATGCTGTAAGTAATGTCATTATATCTAAATTTTTTATTGTTGAAGGTATAGCAAAAGAAAAAGAAGTGTTAATGGCTAATGTTAAAGGAAAAAAAATGAAATTGTGACTTAAAGACAACATTACCTCCGGAACGGGTGTCATGAAGAAATGAACGCCGAAGTCTTTGAAAAGTGGTTCCAAGCAGTATTGCCGGCTTTGGAGGAAGGAGCAATGATAATTATGAATAATTCCCCATATCACAGCACAAAAGTATAAAAAAAATCCTTTTTCAGCAAAATAGGCAGAAATTCACGCTTGGTTACGGAAGAACTCTATTCCATATGAAGGCGATATGGTTAGAGCTGAATTATTAACTCTGGTACAAAAACACGCACCGGCGAAAAAGAAATATGCTATTGACGAATTAGCTACAGCAGTTGGTCGTAAAAGTTAACGATTGCCACCATATCAATGCGAAGTTAATCCTATATAGAATTAATTTGGGTCTAATTAAAACGAGAAGTAGCAAGAAATAATACCACCTTTAAAATCCAAGATGTACAGAACTTACTAAATATTTACTGGAGTTGCTATGTTTCCTCCGAAAACTGGAAGAAAGCGGTATCACATATAATAATAATAATAATAAAAACAAACTCAGATTCTGATTAATATCTATTTTTTAATTCAACCAAAAATTATATCCAGTTTGCCGAATTGTTCTCGTGTGTACATATTTTATAGTTTTCCTGTGTATCCTGTATTTGTTTAGTATAGTTTCAGTTACAGTTCTATATTTTGCATATCGTATATTTTTATGTATTTTGGAATCTGCATTTTCTATTTTGTATAAAACATTTTTTGTTACAGACGTATATATAGTATGTTTGTATGTAATTTCTTTGTTTTATTGTAAAAAATATTTATTATATATGTATTATAATATGTGTAAACACATATCACCCGTGAACTTTTCATGGCTTTTTTATTAAATGAATAAAATGCAATTTTTTAAAATGTATGGTTATTATTTATACTAGCATAAATTTCGCGAAGTGACATTATTTATAATGCATAATGAATTTATAATTTATATGAATGAACAATTCATATGCAAAAATGTTCTATTGTAAATTTAACTTTCACATAAAACCAATCAGAACAATCTGTGCTGCCTTGATTTTTTTTTAACTATATCTGTTCAGTGTCCGGAGTATAGTATTCTAACAGAAGTGGATGCACTTGCACAAAATAATCAATATTAATAATGGCCCCGAAGGATTAACTTCGGAACTAAGAACAAAGTTTACAAGCGTTTATTTTAATGAAGAATGGAATAAAGTTCAAAAAACGAAAGACTTTTGTAAGGATTATTCATGTCACCATTCAAAAGGCCATCTAAACGAGCATTAAATTATTATTTGTTTAGTAATCCATAGTGCTTTTATTTTATTGAAATCTCCTTAAAAGCTATATAAATAAGCAATTTCTTATTTCCATTCAATAGTATATCTTCTATTAATTTAAAGTGCGGAGTATGTCTAGCAAATGCAAGTAATATCTAAACTACAAACCCTATGTAGTTTTGGCACTACAGGTGCCGGATGTTATCAAACAGTATAGTGTTTGAGCACGTCTGTCATCTCTAGTACCCTACAGACATTTCCATTCAATATGTGGTCTTAGCACTGTGGTGCCACAACGGTATAGTTGTAAAAAATAAATAAAAATTATATAGTGTAAAAATGCTGGCCGGTCTCTAAATTCACCATGCCAAAAATGACATCAGCCGAAAGAAAACGAATTATTTCCGCAACACAAGCGTTACTTATTTTATGTGAATGTAGTATGTACAATATGTATACAGAGTGTAACTAATATAACTACAAACCTCGTAATGACTTAGAAGATATTTTCCTTATAAACATGTGGTCGGTTCCTGCTAGTTTTCGAGAAATCGCATTTTAAATCTTAAAGTACGCACATTACATTAAATTATATTAGTTACACCCTGTAGGTATATTTTAATTTTTTGCTGTAAACTGACAAAAAGTATATTCTTTTCAAAAAGCGGGAGGAGGGACAAATTGTTAAAAATCGGAACTGTCCAGCCATAAGGTCACCTTAGAAATGCAGCCTGCAATCGAAGGGGGTCCTCGGAAAACTAATCTTACCCACATCCAATTTTGGTTTTGCCCTGCCACTGCAAGGAACTGTTTATTTCCCGCCATCCTATAACCCGAAATCTGTATTTAAAATTTTAAAGGTTAGATTGGATGGTTACAGGAGTGAGAATAAATAATTCACCTATTCTCTCTATAAACTTTAAATACATTTTATATGGATTATTTAGTTCTAATTGCAGAATTAACTATGCATTTGCATGCACGAAATTGGTTCTCTGTAGCAACCCTTTCTGAACAGAGGTTAAAAATAATTTAACAACTACACCAATTAATTCGCAAAGCCGTGGACAAAAAGCTAGTTATATAAACTTATAAAAAACACATATCTTACCTGAATAACACTGCGATCACTATCCCTTACAGTCAAGTCATAATTAACAATAAGTCCTTCAAGATGCTTAATCAAACAACGTTGTAAATAACCACTACGACTAGTCTTTACAGCTGTATCAATCAAACCCTAAAATTTCTTTATTTCAACAAAGTCTATTACATTTTAACTTAATTTGTATACCTCACGACCAGCCATACAATGAAAAAAGAATTCCTGAGGCTGTATACCCGTCATAAAACGTCCATCAATGAAACCACCAGCACGTGGAGCAAATTCAAAAATAGGAAAGCTTGGTAAAGACTTTCCAGATATCATTACAGGTGGTCGTTTACCTTCTAATTCTATTTGTCCAAGTAAACAGGAGATCTGCGTAGTATTTACAGTGGAACCTTTAGCACCTGATTGAACCATAAGTTGTAAGTTGTTATTGGGAAACTTACAGATTAATCCAGCAGGCAAACATGTTCTATGAAAAAATAAAACATAGAATTTGGTAAATATAATTGAAGAAATAAGTTTTACCTGTTGATATCATTAGTGTAAGAATCTAATGCAGATTTATATTGCCGATCAATTATAGCACGCATCTTTGGATTTCTGAAAGTAGCTTCTTCCATTTTCTCTACTATGTCTTTAATGTCTGTATCTTCAGGTACATCTAATGCAGCTGCCATTACATAGACTCCAATTTTACGAGAACTTTTTACAATTTTATTCCTTTTTTTATCAGCCTTTTCGAGAACTAATATGTCATGCACACCAAGAGTAAATCCTTCCCATTGTAAAAAGTATGTGAAAAGCTTTGCAAATGAACTGAGCAGCTTTGTTGCATAACTACCACCATATAGCTAGAAGAAACACTTTTTAAATATAAAAAATCCTATCTATTAATGGAAAATAAATTATTCAATCAAAAGAGTGTTAAAATTTGCTAAATCTATAATTTGAAATTATTGTTAAGAATATGAATAACTAGTATATTAAGAGTTCCTAAAGCTTTTCCGATGAACAAGTATATCAGAAAATTCAAACTCAACAATCACATCTACAAGCTCTAATCAACTTAACTAATCAAAAATATTATTTAAAAATTCTCAAAAAGTATAATTACCTCATACATACAATGCACAAGACCATAAGGTGTTGCTCCATAATGAGTTTTATCAAGTACACCAACCAGCAATTCTCCATTTCTTATGATGACCTCAGCCTCCGACATTACACTATCAGCAGGGAACGGTGTTCCACCAGCCTTCCATGGCCTTGCTGGTTCTGTTTGCCATTCCTGTATGAACAGATATATTAAGAATAAATTAAAGTAGAGGCGGACATCTTACTTAATTCTATTTCTAAATCAGAATTTTAAGAAAAATCATTGTTCACTATAGTTCACATACGAGAGGGCGTTTTTATATTATAGCTGAGGGGCGGGGCTTGGTCAACCAATCGTAGCGTCTAGCTTGATGTCTTATTACTATAAATACCGAACTGGATTATTATTGAATTAGTGGTATTTGAGTTATTGTCATTTACTCAAGTCAGAACGTGAAGAGATTTCCAATATGAGTACAAGGAAAATCAGTGCAAACCATTATAGAAGAGATGTTAGAGTGGCAACAGGCTTCCAGGAATTAAATCATCAGTCCAGATCTGGCTCCCAGTGATTACTATTTGTTCCCGGATATGAAAAAGAACTCTGAGGAAAAAATTTTCGTCCGATGATGAAGTAAAAGCTGCAGTTTCAGCAGATTTTGATGACAAAAATAAATTATTTTTTTTCACTGGTATAAATAGATTAATTACTAGATCTGAGAAATGTATTAGAGGGAGAATATATTGAAAAAGAAAAATAATTCTGTTTTTATTTACTTTCCTTATCTTCCATTCCGCGAATATAAAAATGCACCCTCGTATAAGAAAGAAATTGTATATTTATGTAAAAGTATTGATATAGCTTAAAGCTAATACTTAAATACTTTAATAACTATAAGGTTCCAGTTAATGACAAAGTAAGTTTTGTCTGATTTATATTAAAGACCATCTTATCAGTAATCGACATAGGTAGAAATTATTTTTAATATAATTATGCTCATATATTCTCTGGCAAAAAATCTTCTTTTGTTTGAAATTGACATCTTTAAATAAATTATTGCTTAGATTGTAAATTGTGCAAGTCCAAACTATGGATGCTCAGATTTTACATTGAACCAATAAGTGGGAACTAAGACAGCCTGACCATGTCAATCGTCCGTTCAAGATTTCAAACACATGTAAGCATACAGTAAACATCACATTGAGCCGACCGACTGCTATAATGCATAGTCCTCCTCCATTGAGTAGTTTAAAATTTGAGTTTCTTAGAGATTTGGTGGTCTGATCAAAGAGGTCGATCATAAGTGAGGTTATGTGTAACTATTTATTACTATAAAAAAGACTAATAAAAAGTGCCGTCAGTCAGTCTTCAAGAAACATAATATACTTTATCTCTACTTTATGTCAGCAGCCAGCAACTGATGGTCCTCGGACTACTGGTCTGCCAGAGAATTTTGGTGATCTGCAGAAAAATTTGGACATTTTTCTTTTTAAAAAATTCGTATTAGCGATCCGCAGGATTTAAAATTATGAATTGAGTGGCCCATCAAGTCTGAAAAGTTGGTGATTGCTGCTTTATGTTATTTATTTTATTGCTTAAACTTTTTCTGAGGGTAAATAAGACCTTCTTTTACGTATGTCATAATTTTTGAAATAGGAAAACTTTTGAATTGGACTGTATGGCCCCCAACTCCCTAAGTAATTGGGAATCTTGCAATTACCCCAAACAAATATTCAAAATTAACATATTATGTTCTACTTTTTATTAAAAATGAAGCAACTATATATTTCCATATATTACTAATTGGTAGAGAAAACACATACAGCCCCAATTAATAATCTCTAATGAGTAAATCATGTGGTCGGTTGAACAGATGTCAATGTGCCAACCTTATTTTATTTAAATTTATACAATCTTTTAAATAAAAAAAACCCATACATGACATCTACAAAATTTAAAACAATCATATCTCAATCAATATTTTTAGACTCTCATTTTATTTAAAACAGAAATACTTGTAATTTGTCACTAATTGGGACATCTACCTCAAATTATTTTATTAACGTTAACATCATTCTGTGACAGGTCTTGTTATTGCAATATTGTATGATAAACCTTAATCATTATGCCTTCTTGCATTTTACCTCCCTATATCTTCTAATATGTGACTTTTTCTGTTCATAGGCGGTAATATTTTGTGACAATATAAATGTTGTTATTTGTGTTGCCATGAAACCGAAGAAATGGCCTTTTCCCCCCACTAGATCGTTAGTACATATTTCTTGTACAGGAAAAGAAAAACTGCAGTTCATGGCAAATAATAGTATTATTTTAATATTTGATTTTTTTTTAATATATTGCATGAGGTTCATTTACAAGATATTATGTCATTAACTAAAAAATCGAATGTAAAAGAATAGCTAGTTTGTAGATTTTTAAAGTTTATGAGTATAACAGTTAAACATAGTCTTTTCGAGAATTATTTCATAGATTCATATATTATGCTAATGCAAAAATGTTTCAAGTTGCTTAATTGAAGTGGGTCGCAAAAACTGCAGCAGGTCATAAGTAAATAATTGGCAGGCCACATGTGGGTTGCATGTCGCTCACCACATCTGGTGTAAATAATATAAAAAAATGTGCTCAATATTGTGATTTCTTCAGTAATTACCTTTGCTTTAATTTTACTAGATGATGTCAAATTAATTGGATGACGACCTTGAGGTATTATATTTATAATAACGGTAGACAAAACTTGTTTACCTGACCACATGCAAACAGGTTTTATTATACTCGGCGGCAATAATGTTATTTCTGTTGTTTTATGAGCAAGTGCTTGAAAGGCCAACTGTTGATAATCATCCCTAAAAAATAACAATTTAAATTTTTTTAAATAAAACATGGAATTGAATGTACTTTGAAAAAAATCTTCCCCTAATTGATAATCGCACTCCTGATATAACGTGATCTTGAATTAAACCACTTAATGGTGTGCCATCCTTTGGTACCAAATACTGATTGCATACATGTGCTAGAAAGTTAATAAATTTAGTTATTGAAAAAAATATATTGATTAAATAGTACCTAATGTGTATCCTTCACTGCGAGCAATTTCATTTTGTGGAAAGTGAGCATTCATTTCATCACCATCAAAATCAGCATTGTAAGCTTTACAGTTAGCATAATGCAAGCGCAACGTTTTTTCACCTCTCAATATACGAGCTGTATGTGCCATTATACTTGGTTTATGCAAAGTTGGTTGACGATTTAATAATAGTATATCACCATTACACAAATGCCTGTACACCTACCAACAGCAAGAATTCCATTTATTTGCTAATGAGCTATAAATAAAATTTACCCTTTTTATGCCGGTGAAACCTTTTTCTTTATCATCAGGAGTTAATAAACGCTTAATGATACTTTTTTGTTGTGTTACGTCATCTGGATTTATTCTCGTTATACTACCATCTTCAAGCTCAACTTGTACAGCTCTAAGATAAAAAAAATTCAAAATCAATAAAAAATAAATAAATATTAATTACCCTGGATGAACATGTGGCCCATTCAAAATCATCTTTCTTAATTCTGTAACATTCCAAGATGTTACAGGTACAGGATATGTAAGACTCTTGGCAAATTCTTCTGGAATACCAATTTCTTCAATATTGAGATTAGGATCTGGTGTTATAACAGATCGAGCAGAAAAATTAACCCTTTTTCCCATCATATGCATACGAATTAATCCAGCTTTTTTCTCTATTATCTGTAATTTATTTTAGACATAATTTAAGATAACTTTAAAATTCAAGACTTCATTTACCTGTTTTAAACCTAATCCAATAGCATTTCGGCCATTAGTTTCTTTATCTATAAGCCCATCTACACTTAATTGCAATGTTTCCCATGTGTTATTTAATTTTTCTATAGGAGTCTTCCCTTGAGTCAATGAATACGCACCCTAACATATAAAATAATTTCAACTTCACCAATTTGTTGATTAAAAAATGTTTACCTTTGCTTCCACAGGAAGAGCGTTGATATCACCATCATTTTGTACTACTTGTATAATTGTTCTTAGTAACATGCTATTTTGCAATATACTTTTATACAACTGTGTTTGGTCATGTTCCACCATTCTACCTCTGATCAGATTTACCTAGAAAGCGATGCATAATCAACATAAGTACCTTCAAAAATAATTTATTGAAATGCTTAACATACCGGTCTAACATTAGCTGGTGTAACAGGTATAACTTCAAAGTAAAAGATATTTGTTGGATTTTCAGTATTACCATTTTTTAAAACCGGTACTAAATGTTTAAGGAAGTCACTTTCATTTTCCCAAACTTTTTGTATATATTTTCTAAAAAAAAGTTAATTTATGAAAATTCATATGCAGAATAATATTTTTCAATTACACAAAAGACTGCTACTATTAAAACTACTATTAAAATCGTTATGATTCCAGGGTAGATAATTATAGTTCAGTTAAATTAGAAAAAAATAGCGGAAAATTGAGGTACGTCCTTGGATTTTTGCATAGGCTTTCCTTGTGGGTTGTTAAATAACCTCCTAAAAGTCATGGCCGTAGGTGGTAAGCTTGAAAAAATAATGAGGGTAGAGATCCTCTATAATAAATTATAATATAAAGATTTGGGACATGTGTGATGCCTGTTTTTAATCGATTGGATCCAATGTCATGGAGTATATGTTCTAAATAATCTGACAAAGTTTTTTATTTATTTATTTTTGGGCGAGGAATCAGGATTGCGGAGCATCATTTGTATCTCATGGCACCAATTACTATGAACATTTGGCCGACCCTACTAGAATTTAGCCAAATCTGGGAGAGTAGAGATTTTTATCATACCAAACATTGCACTGACACAAAACCTATAGTTTTACTTCTTATCCCAGAAGAAGGTATGTTTTTAATTTTTCTCTGCTATGAAAAATTTCCGGCTCGGCTGGGGATCAACCCTGCGACCCTTGGATTCCAATGGTTCCCAAACTTATTTTTACAATAAGTTTAATTATAATTTTTATACAATATTTTACGTATCGTGGAGCCCTAGCCATGTTTGCAAACATCCTAATCTTAACTAGGCATTTATTCAAACATGCACGTATAAGATACACAAGACATGCAATGAATAATTATACAAAATAAGAATACAAATACATAAATTGTACAAAATAAACTAAAATATAGAAAAACTTTATGAAGAAACCAAATGATCAATGAGAAGAATGTAGTTGTATTTTGGACTTCAATGTTCTCTGAAAATTTGGTTTAATATTTGATAGTTGAATTCGCATATTATATGGTGCAGCATCCAATTTATTGGGATATTTCGTTTTTCTATTTACATATTTCGAAAATCCCAATTCAGTATGTGGTAGCAAAAGGCAACAACAAATAAAATAGTAATTAAATTGTTATTGTAAGAAAGTATGAAGCTTTGCAAGCGGCATGCTTTTGTTATATTACAGGACTGATAATTTGATATTTCAACACTAAAATAATATAAAAAATTATTTTCTATAACTACGTTTCATGAAATTATTGTGCATTATCTTCCTAATATTATGATAACTCGTCCTGCGAAACCCCAAAATGGAACCCACTCCACTAATCCACCTTACAGGCTGACATTCGTTTTTTAAATTGAATAACAAAATTTTCGACTTTATTTATTGTCAGCAATTAATTTTAAAAGTCAGAAAATTCAGAATTAAAAGAAATTTGGAAAAACAGCAACTTTTTTAAATACAGCGATGGATCTAGTTTATGGATGTAGGTAATCATCATTGTGTAATTGAGAAACAAAACTCTGAAATCTTCAGATTATTGTTCTCCAAGTAATTTTCTACAACTTAGTTCATTGGTTTAACTCGGTTCAGTGAGGGCTGACTATCAAATAAATAATCAAGGAGTAATATGCCTGCGATATTTCTCATAAAAATGGTTTTAATGACATAATTTTAGAAAAGTTTCATACAATGCAATTCAAGATTTTAGTGATAACATGTATGAAATTGTACTCGCAAAGTTCAGAAGATTAGTATTTTATAGCATAATAACAAGATTTTTAGTAAGAAGCTGGCAACGAAAAGAAAGAACAAAAATATAAATTTTGAAAATGTTTCTAATCCTGATCAGATTAAAACTATTCAGTCAAACCAACTGTTTCATTCCCATGGTTCAATAAACTGCCATAACTGGTTTAGGCAGTGGCGTGCGGTCCATGGAAGCAATGCTTCCCTTGAGAATTTATTAAAAATAAAAATCAATGCTAACAAAAATATTTTTATAAAATTATGGTTATCGTTTATTTCAATTTGTAATATTTAATCAACTTAAAGCTCGATATCAATTCCGTACAGCAAAAAGTATAATTATTTAGAGTACTATTTTAACTTAAGCTTGTAGTGGTCAGACCTACAGTCAACCAAAATTATCAAAGTAGCTGTAGCAAGTCATTTTGTCACAAAACAATTTTCATAATAATCAATTTACCTAGTTCTGTTATTACATACAAGTTCAGGCAAAATATGTAATTTATTTTAAAAATAACAACTGTTTGCTTCAATATAAAATGTGGGGGGTGTTTATTACAGTTTCTTTGGGGTTGGTAACTTGATTTTATGTTTAGGGATAGTTATTACAGGTTCTTTAATGTTGGTAGTTTGGGTTGCTAAGTGGTAGTTAAGGGACGTTGGGTTTTTGTTTTTAAAAACAGAGAGGAGGTTTTGGGAAAACAGAGAGGAAGTAGCCATATTGGCTTGGTTTGTAAAACTGAATATAAATTCATGTAAGTGTTTCTGTTAATTGAATTTATGTTGATTCTAGTTGTGTGGTGTAATTTTTGTATTGTTTAATTAATCTGAAACCCAAATCTCTCGTTTGAATATATATATAAATCCAGCTCTAGGCAGTAACTAGATTCGTTTGATACTTTTTAATAATTCATAAATTTATCCTTTTGATGTGTAAATATTACTAGAAAATAATGTCTTATAACGTGAGTCGTAGCATTACAGCTAATTATTGCCAATTTGATATTTTATTAGTGGGTAAATACGACTACTGCTGTTATGTGTTTTACTGTCAGTTGTTATTGAGTTTTTAGGTTAATATTTATAACCTAACAAAACATTTTACTTTGTGACTAAAAAAATGAAGGGATAATCTTTTGGTCCGGAACAAGAGATTATGTTACCCTAAGGTTAGAATTATTATTATTTAAAAGTGTATTAATCTGCACGGTGGTAATAAAACCCATGATAGGCCGTGTAAGAGAAAATCTGAATTAGTATTTAAGAGACGAAGGCTCCACGGTGGCTTAAGTCCATTGATCAGCCGGGTTGTAGAACCGTCCAAAGACTGTTGGGTACGAAGGCTCCCCGGTGGCTTAAGTCCATTTGATAGGCCGTGTCGTAGAACCGTCAAACTGTTATTTAAGAGACGAAGGCTCCACGGTGGCTTAAGTCCATTGATCAGCCGGGTTGTAGAACCGTCCAAAGACTGTTGGGTACGAAGGCTCCCCGGTGGCTTAAGTCCATTTGATAGGCCGTGTCGTAGAACCGTCAAACTGTTTTGTTTTGCATATTTATATTATTTATATGTGCTATGTTATTCTTTTCAGTGCTTATAACACACTCTCGCTTATCTAGATACGAGCTTTCCCTGTTGTTGACAGTAAAACTATGTCTTGCAAAAGACGTGTTCTGATATAACCATATATGGTTTGGTCACAACGTATATGTTGCTATGTCAAATATGATCTAATTTTTGTTCAGCAGTCCTTGTGTATTCATTTTAATCTGGCACGTTTACCTTGCCTAGTTTATCTGTAAATCTTTTTGATTGACTCTGTTTCACTCATTTTTGATGTTTTATGTCATTGAGAGATTTGCGTTTGTCTATTTATAAATGCCTGGTATAATCACACAACTGTATCAACTTGATAAATTGATTTATTGACCTGTATTGTTTAATGTAACCAAACTAAATAATCAGTTGATCACATATAAAACTTGCAGCGTGTACGTATTTAAGCTGGGCTAGCATATAATTTCAAGGAGGTTTTTAGAGAACTAGCCATTATTTGTATCAGTTTAAATACGTCCCTCCTCGCTCAAGATTAAGAATAAATTAATAAAATAATACAATCATAATTAATTGTTCTTTTATTTGTGTTCTTTTACTTGTGATTTCTCTTTCTCCGTCCGTATGAAGTGGATCAATCGTTATCAACCTTGGTCACATGGTATAAAAAATAATCACAACGTAGGATCCAGTTTGTTAAATATCAAGTTTGTTCTTTTTGTTATATTTATCTTTATAAAGTTTGTCATTTGTAAGGTTGGTATATTTGAATTTTGCGCGGGTAGAGTAAGATGGGCCGTGATCGTCTAGTGGGTAGGGACCCCGGCTCATTACAAGCTCATTATTAATATTGCACGGAAAGGTAATACCAATTCAAATGTGTTACATACACTGCATATAAGCACTGATTTCATTGCTTATAAGTGCTCTTCTCCTAGCCTTGATTAGCGGATGTGGCGATATACAGACGATGTGGTTAACATTGTTTGGTCGTTATTTTTGGTGTGCTTCGTGCCCAAATGTTTATTTATTATAATTTGGTTATTTGGTCGATTTAGTGTTTGTTAAATTTAATGTTACTTAAGTAATGTAAATCTGCGAATGAGACTGTATTTTGTCACACTTTATTATTTCAATTTATATAAGTTGGATTCTTTTTAAAGACAAATAATTCCTATTTAGTTTGCGCTGTATGCAAATTTAAAATTGCATTATCGTCATGACCGCAAATTCAGCTGCTTTGGTAGAAGGTTCGAGTACCGCCGGATACATCCAAATCATGACGGTTTTTTTGTTCAGGTTGTAAATTATTAATAAAGAATTTTCTGCATACAGTTTTGGAGAGAAACTACAAATTATTGAGAAAGGCATTTCAAAACCAGAACTTTCAAACTTAACAACAAAGTTTAAAACCTGCACCGATATTTTGCTAAAAAAGACCGGAAAATTGAGTTGCATTATAAATACATAGTAGTAGTTTTTTTAAAATAAAGAATAATAGTCAACAAATTCCATAACTATAAAGTGTAAAAGTTCTTCTTTGAAAATCTTTTAAGTTTAATAATTATAACACTGTTCTTTATTGTACCTAGCAGGGGCGGATCCAGAGAATTATTTTGAAGGAGAAATTTTTGGAAAAATAATTGTTTTAATAAATAATAATTAAGCAAACATTATTTGTTTCTATTCTATGTACATTTATTTCTAAATTTGGGGGTATTTCCCCCATCCCCCCGTGAATCCGCGCCTGTACCTAGGTATATTAAAATTAAAATCGTGATTGCTTCCCTAGCCTAAATTATCACCGCACGCCACTAGGTATAGGACTTAAATTTACTTATGAAACAAGTGGTTAGAATAACTTATTAAAGTTGCATATACCATATCCATTAATGCCCCCTTAAGTCATTGAATAAGAATAAAAGAAATTAATTTGTCAAAACGGTTTGTTTAAAATACATACAGTGAAGCCTCTTTGATCACGAATCTACGTTAATCCCAATATCACGACAATCCGGACCAGCAATTTATTTACATTGGTTTTATTGTAATTGGGATTTAAGGTTTTGATAATCCGAACTTTAGAATTAATTGTTTTTATTTATCAAGTTTTGATTATAGTAACAAATGCAATGGGTTTTCAGATGTGTAATTTGATACAAAACTACCATTGTAGATAAGATAAATAAGATTTTATTTTATTTATGTTTACGTTATATTTATATCTGATGGTAGATTCTTATTATAAAAAGGCACGTATTTTTTGAAAGTGGTTACATTGTAACTTCACAATTCATATTAGTTACAAAGGTTTAAGTTAAAAAAGAATTGATATTCACGAATTACGACTTTATGTATCTCCGGCATACATAAAACGATTTTGTGCAAAATTTAAAAGTTGTTAAATGTAAAAAGACCACATTGTAACTTTAAGTAGTATACATTTCCAGATTTGTTACAAAATCTGAAGGATCATTAACAAAGTTAAAAAAAACGATAAAACCTGCGGAATATCCGGAGATGGAAGAAAAGTTGTTTGCATGGTTTTAGATATGTCACTGATATCCTCCGAAATTTTGGCCGAAAATGCGAAGCATCTTTTTCCAGTACCGTGCGGTGCATACGAAACAGTAGAAGCAGTCGCGATATGACGTATGCGCTATCACGCTCGTACACATATGTCGGAGTCATATCACGACTGGTTCCACTGTTTCGTATACTCTGCACGCTACTGTGACTTTATAAAAGATGTTTTCAAAACGACGACGTCAGGGCAAGTAAAGATTGGATACTTAATTTTAAAAAAGACACAATTTGTGAGTGCTAAAAATTGCGGGAGAAAAGCTGTTCAGTGATTCGCACGCAGTGAAGCCATTTAAGAAACAGTTGCTAAACGGTGGTTTTGCACTGGGCGGTAAAATAATTGAAACAATTGTGATGCCGGAAGATTTAAAAAAAATCATATCTAACGTATTAAGTTCAAAAAAACACTAAAGTGTCCTCTTATAGGGAGTGTCCGTAATGGTACACTTCACTGTATATCTGAGTTCTTATTATTTGGAAATGATATCGCTAAAGCAGGTATCAATTGAAATCTCAGAAAATTTAAATAGATCTCCCCATTTAATGGACCATCAAAAAATAAGGACCCAAAATGTTAGACCTTGTAAAACCTGCCCAAACATTCAATATTTGTGTATAGCTTTCTTGCATCCAGTGGGGATCTTGAGTGACCCAGTATCTATATTTGTGCCTTTGCACTTGTCCATTTATACAAAACATAGCTTCATCACTAAAAATCAGGTAATTAAGAAAATCGGGTTGATCACTGTGTTTGTCATTCATCACTTCACAAAATTCAAGTCGACGATCACTTGAAGAACAATTCAAGAACTTGGGTCAGTTTGCACGGATGGTATTTATCTTTTTTTAAAACATTAAAAACGCTTTGATCGCAAACATTTTGATTTGCCGCAATTTGCTTTATTGATTGTTTAGGATTTTGTTCAATTTCTAATCAAATTCCAAGTGTTGTATCACCATCCAGGCCTAGGCCTTCCTTATGTTGAATATCATGAACGTTACCATGTTCTTCAAATTTTGCTGACACAAGATTCAGTTATGGAACGATCAGGATATTTCTCATTAAAGAGATGAACAACTTCGTTTTGTGATCTAACATTTTCATCATATTGAATCATCATTAATATTTCAAACCTTTGTCTTTCTGACAAACGCGCCATTGTAGAGATTACAAATACAGTCGAACTTCTATATAACGAAGTCGGTAAATCCTGAGAAAAAATTCGCTATAGGGAAATTTTGTTATAAAGAAATATCACCTTTTGTAAATATTATTTTACTGCTTTAATTTTAATTCGAGTGATTCCGCAAACTGTAACGTCTTGTGTTTAATTAATTGTCTTGATAATGGTGCATTTTTGTTGCCAATTAAATGCACCCACTTTAAAACTGCTTTATCTACGTCGTCGTAAACATAAGTTCCAGCACGTTTTGCTGTAAGTTCACCAACTGATTTTAAAATTGATTCGCGATTTTTTATTATAGTCGCTAAACTACCAGCAGGAATTCCAAACTTTGCCGCGAGGTCTTTCGTTTTTATATACAGTTATCAATTTCCCGCAACACGTTTATTTTTTCAGTAATGGTTAAACACTTTCGCTTTGACTTTTTTTTGTACTACAGTGTAGGGCTGTTCACTCACAAATCACAAAATGTGTATAATGCATTGAAGTTTAATCTTTCCTAGAACTCTCATTCAGGTAGATTTTCGGAAATCCCCTGATAAACTAAGAAAGTAAAGGTACCTGTTGTAGGAGGCCTTTTAATGACAATTTTAATCCTTAGAACTTCTATTTAAAAAATTTACAAAATCCTTTTGCAAGGTTTACAGGTTTTTAAGAATGTGTGTAGGGTTCTTGGAAGATGGGTAAATTTATAATCTTTTACTGCTGCTTTTATGTGAAAAATTTATTTTAGTTTGGCCTAAAAAATTCGTTATAGTATAGAAATTTTAGTTCGTTATTTAGACATATTTATATGTATTTTTTCTAAAAGGTTAGTGTACAGCACAAAAATTCGTTATATAGAGAAATTCGCTATATAGAAGTTCGTAATATGGAAGTTTGACTGTATTACTTACATATATGCACTAATTGAAAGTGTGTTGAAAGATATGCAAATTTTTCCAAAAGCCTTTCTAATAGGGTTTGAACAGACCATTACTAATTGTAAGTAATGTAACAAAGTTACTGAATTTTATTAATTATTCTGGATGTAAAAATAAAAGTGCTTATGGACTATTGCAATCAGTCGCCACTCGGATAAGCAAACAACTCAAGCGAGAGTATGTGTCCCTTCCCTAACCGATATTTGGCATGTGCCGTTCCGTCTTATTCCTACTATTTCCCCCATGCTCCGAGAGCAGTTAGATAAGAAGGTTAGATAAGAAGATAAGCACCGATTTATTCAGTCAGCCCAGACAGTCCAGCAGACCGGACCAATCCAAGGGAACAGTGTAGTAATTGTGTGTTTATGTTATTTGTTAGTATCAACACCCTCTTGTTTTCTGAAAGCTTTAGAGACAGGCGAAGTGATCCAGACAGGGCCGACATCAGCAACACCAGCAGTTCCCTGGATTACCTTTTCTCCACTCTACCTACCCGGATCCGTAGAGCATACCACGTTAAAATAACTGGCGCCCGAGAGTTACTGCCGAGCACTGAAAACCACACTGCGCCACTTTCATGATATCCAATAATCAAATGGCATGCACATTTTAATACCGTATGTTGATTGGAAGCTCAATTGTATTCCAAATTTACACCCTTGATTCTCAAAAAAATACTAATTTTAAATACCATATATGGAGTATTGCTGAACTCAGAAAATTATATAGGCCAGTCATTTTTTGGGATGTTGTTAGTATAGATGCCAATAGTGTAAAACCAAGCTTGCAGCTTCGGAAGACCTATGCTAACTCCGTGATGCTCGAAAAACTTCGAAATTTTCGGATCTTTTTCATTTTTTGGCTTATAACTTCTAAAAGGTGCATCATTCGAGAAAAGTCACCCTTTACACTTTTAAAGTAAACAAGATTTACTGAAATTTGCGTGCAACCGCAGCTCAGTAGGTCCAATAGGTCCCGAGATACAGCACTTCAAAGATTGCCCATTTTTTTCCAAAAAGTTCCTTGTCCACCCCCAGTTGATGGGCTCTTTCTCTATCCCCCACCACTTCTGCACCTGGTGGTAGGTTCTGTAGAAATGTTGGGCAGCAGCCGCTTCGGTTGGGACCAGACGGGACAGCGAGGTGGACTTTGGCATTGGCAACAGATCGGAGAAATATCCCGTAACGCAGGGCGTTTTCAAGAAATGGAGCCAGAGGTTCTACTCTGCCTTCACGCCCCTCCCAGAAAATGTTGCTGTTGGAGAAAGTACGTTTGTTGTAGTGAATGGACGATACTTGCTGCACAAGGTTATATGGCAACAGAACACCTCAGTGAGGGAAACTGCAGCTGCTTACATTACCTACACGTTGAATCATTTTGGGCAAAATGATGGCAGAAGTAAACAAGAAATAGTAAGCAGAATACAACAGGCAAAAATGGCATTCTATAAAAAGAAAAACCTACTAACCTCCACCAGTGTGTCATTAAAAACAAGGAAAAGATTCTTGAAGACGTACATCTGGAGCATTGTGCTGGAAGTGAATCATGGACAATAGGAAAGCAAGAAAAGAAAAGACTAGCCTTCGAAATATGGTGTCTCAGAAGAATGCTAAAAGTCGCATGGGTTGATCACGTAACAAACGAGGAAGTTTGTAATAGAGCACAAAAACACCCAACATCTGGAAAACAATTACAAACAGACGAGACAATTTTATAGGACATATGCTAAGATGCCAGAACCTAATACTTACAGTAATCGAAGGAATAATAGAGGCCACAAACGCAAGAGGAAGGCCGAGACTAAGTTACATAAAACAAATAATGCTAGATACAAAATGTAGTAGCTACGTGGAGATGAAGAGACTACCACAAGAAAGAAAATTATGGTGCATTGCAGCAAACCAATCGCAAGATTGAAAACCAAGAGAGAGTGTCGGTTGTATTTTTGAAGAATCGACACTGATCAAAGTGCCCCAAGAAAAGTTATTGTCCAACCAAAAAAACAAAAAGCGCTTAATCAACTTTATCTGCACTGGACTGGATATACAAGGGATCGAAACGAAACAATCCCCAGAGGACGCCGACTGCCTAATTGTGAGGACAGCATTGGAGAAGAGCGAGGAGTGGGAGCACGTCATAATCGCTGGAGAGGATGTTTATCTCTTGGTGCTCCTTAATGGATTGGGCTCCAGCATACAAAATGTTTTCTTCCAGAAAAGTGGCAGAGGTGGAACAGGTTGTGACCAGTTCTCTTCCACATCATTCATTCGAGAAGAGCCATTCCCCCCTGAAATAGTGTTGTTCCTTCACGCCTTCACTGGTTGCGACACCACCTGTGCCCATTTCTAGCAAGGGAAAATGAAGATGTTGTACGTCCTTTCAAAACAGCCAGACCTACTAGAAGCGGCTACCACGTTTCTCAACCATGACGCCACTCATGAGGAGATAACCTCTGCTGGCAACAAATGTCTCGTGGCGCTGTATGGCGGGGGAGAAGACGACTCCCTCAACGCACTGCGGTACGGGATATTTTTCCGATCTGCTGCCAACGCCAAAGTCCACCTTGCTAGTCTGCCCCCAACCGAAGCGGCTGCTGCCCAACATTCCTACAGAACCTACCACCAGGTGCAGAAGTGGTGGGGAGTAGAGAAAGAGCCCATCAACTCGGAGTGGACAAGGAACTTTTTGGAAAAAATGAGCAATCTTTGAAGTGCTGTATCTCGGGACCTATTGGACCTACTGAGCTGCGGTTGCACGCAAATTTTGTTTACTTTAAAAGTGTACGTGGTGACTTTTTTCGAATGATGCACCTTTTAGAAGTTATAAGCCAAAAAATGAAAAAAACCCGAAAATTTCGAGGTTTTTCGAGCATCACGGAGTTAGCACAGGTCTTTCGAAGCTGCAAACTTGGTTTTACACTATTGGTATCTATACTACAGTGGCGTGCGGTCCATGGAAGCAAGGGAAGCGATGCTTCCCTTAAGAATTTATTAAAATTAAAAAACAATGCTAACAAAAATAGTTTTATAAAATTATGGTTATCGTTTATTTAAATATAATATTTAAATATTTTATTTTAATATCAATTCCGTACAGCAAAAAGTATAATTATTTAGAGTACTATTTTAAATTAGGCTCATTAAACTTGCGCGGAAAGGTAATACCGATTCAAATGTGTTACTCCATATAAGCACAGATTTCGTTGCTTCCTGCACTTCTTACTTTCGGTAGCGGGTGAGCCGCGGGTGCGTTGTGGGCTACAGTTAACATCGTACAAGGTCGAGTTATTTGTATTAGCGTACTTCGTGATCAGATGTTTATTATAATTTCGTTATTTGTTCGATTTCTCGTGTTTGTTAAATGTTACTTAAGCAATGTAAATCTGCGAATGAGACTGTATTTTGGAACATTTTATTATTTCAATTTATATAAGTTGCGATTTTTTTAAAGACAAATAATTCTATTTGGTTTGTTCTGTATGCAACATTTAAACTTGCTTTATCGTCATGACTGCAAATTCAGCTGCTTCGGAGGAAGGTTCGAGTACGTCCGAACATCCGAATCACAATGATTTTGTTGTTCAATTTGTATTATTATTTGATAAAAAATTTCCTTCGTTCAGTTTCGTAGGGAATTATTGAGAAAGGCAGACCAAAACCAGAACTTTTAAATTTAACAACAAAGATTAAAACCTGCTCCAGGTGTATTGCTAAAAAAGACCGGAAAATCGAGTTGCATTATAAATAAATAGTAGTACTTTTTTTTTAAATAAAGAATAATAGTCAACAAATTCCATAAGTATAAAAGACGTATTCTTTTGCACATTATCATTAAATCTAAACAATCATAAAAATTTGAAAATGCTTTGTCACAAAAGAATGTTGGCAATAGTTACAAGTTTCGTCACAGCACTTTTTATGCTTCAATCATATCAATCACAGAATTTCTACGATTCAAAGGGGTAAGGGGATTACCAATCATGCTAAAAATATCTTACTAGGTGGGGATTAATCAGTATTTGAAAAACGAGATGTGCTAAAAAATTACCAATCCAATTAATCATTATAGAGTAAAAGAATACTACTGAAGTGTAAATGTTCTTCTTTAAAAGACTTTTAAGCTTAATAATTATACCACTGTTTTTATTGTACCTAGGTGTATTAAAATTTAAATCGTGGTTGCTTCCCTAGCCTAAATTCTCACCGCACGCCACTGTTATACTAACAACATCCCAAAAAATTAGCACAGTGCAATTCTTTGCGACCTAACGCGATTTTTGTGTCTACAGTGACTGGTCTAATATACTTTCAATTAAAAATTAAAATTGACTTCCATACAATCTGCAGGAAAAAATAAATTGACGTGTCTGAGCTTTTCTTCCAAACAGTGATAACACAAAAAATCTGAATTTTATTCCTTACTTTACTTACACATTATTACGTATACAATATTATGATGTATATTGCTAGCGTAATACCCAGTGAAAAAGCAACAGTCCCCCTCTGAGCATGTCAGCTATCCATGAAGTAAGAAAACAGCTCTACTTATAAAAGTTGATTTTTTGGGATCCCTTAGCTCAGGATGTGCTGCTGCAGTAGAGTTTCTATTTTCCTTAATAATAATGTCAATCGGATCATAACATGTAACTATAATTTAATATAATCACGTTTGATTCATAATTAGCAATGCCTTTTTTCATAATTACTAATAAGTCCCACACTTTTTTTGCTCAAATAAATGCTATAAAAACACATAAGTTGGTCTTTTTTCAAAAAAACTTTAAACGAATGGTAGGCGTGTTCAAAGAAAATACATAATATAGTTACTTTATATACCTATGTAGTTTATTATTAATATATTATGTACTTCATATAGCATAATATTCGTTGGAAAATCAACGGTGTGTGGAGGCACCGCAGCTGACAACGCGCCAGTCGCTGGCAATCTGTGCGTGCCCCCATTAACTTTGTAGTTTTTGTAAGCCCAGTTTTTGTCAAAACTGGTGAATCTCGAGAACCACTGCATAGATTTTGATGCCGTTTTTAGCATTTGATAGCTTATTTCTTAGCAAAGGTTTCTATATATACAGATTATTCTGAGGATTTTTCGAGAGTCCAGTAATGAGCAAAGTATGAAATGCATAATTATTTACGAAGACATATCCGGAACAAATTATGGTCGCAAACCACTGTACATATCAATTACAAAATACAAGTTCTGTGCACATAGCAGAACTTAAATCAATTAAAAGATTGAAAATTTACAAAAAGTTAACAATGTGGATGGTGATTTGATAAAACAGCTAAAACAGTTAGCAGAGATGTAATTGAAGATTTGAGAGAAGAATTGCTAAAAAGGAGCTCGCCCATTGCTGGTAGATAAACTATCTTGGATAAATAATTAAAAATTGTCTTTCTAAAAACAATGTCTTTTACTGGCCATACCTTTTTACTTTCTCATAAATGTAGAACTACATGTTACTGACTTAGTGCAAAAACCTAACTCGAGTGTTAGAGCCTAAACATAGTGAGATACTGTCAGTTCACAATTGCTGAAATTGCACCTTGACTTAAAGTCAGTTACAGCAGTATCCAGAACATTATTCAAATTGTGCAAAAGAAGACATCAACCCATAAAAAAACATCATTTTGCTACATGACAATGCCAAGCCACATATGACGAACCAAACTTCACACAAATTGGAGGAAATGGGCTGAGATGTACTTGAACACCCTTTTATAGTCCAGACCTCTGTCCTTGCGATTTCCACATGTTTGGGTACCTGAAAGAGGCACAGGGAGGACAGTATTTTCAACATCGTTAAAATAATTTAATCTGCATTTTTATACATCAATATGTGAATTCAAGATGGCAGCGAATGGTGTAGACACAAAAGAGTTCGCATGCAAAAGTAAGTAATTGTAATAAAGGTCCAATTACTAGTGCAAAGTGTATGAAATGTGTTACGTGTAGTGCTGTTTTGCATCCAAGTTGTGCTAAACATTATAAGAACACCACAATTATTGACGAAAAACAAATGAACTGTTGTTGTCAATTGCAATTGCAAGAATTTCCAGATTTAGAAGAAAATGCATTAACTGCAAATTTGATGGATGAAAATTCAATACTGATTTTCCAAATAGAAAATAGATATTTAAAACAATTATTAACACAAAAAGACGCGATGATAGCTAACCAGCAAATAACAATTAATGCTTTACAAAATCAAATTACTTTGCTATACAACCAAGTGAGTAACAAAAGTATTAAAATGACAAAAGAGGAGGATCGCGCATGGAAAAGTAAACAACTTCAGCCATGCATAAGTCAAGCAAGCAGTACAGATTCTACCTTACTTAAACAAGTTCAGCAACCAAAAGAAAAACTTATAGATAATCAAAATGGTAAAAAATCCTAATTACGAGAAAATAATAAATCAACAGATAAAGACAGCGAATACTTTGGCAGAAACAGAAAAAAAGACGAGTGAAATAATTCACCTATCTATTAAAGATGCAAATAAAGAAAATTATAGTACTGTAACGAATAGTAAACCCACATATGACGTCATCAAACATTCTAGATGTATGAGTCATCAACTGTATGACTCATCAATAAAACATGCATGTATGACTCATCGACACGCCTCACCGACGTGACTCATCAACACGTCATGGAACATTCTAGATGTATGAGTCATCGTATGAAAGATATAAATTAAGATCGCGAGTAGAAGGGAGTTAGTTAATGTTTGATCTGCATAGTGAAATGTACTCTGAATAAATAAATGTTAATAATTATTGTAATACATAAATAGTTTTTATATAAATAGTCCTCAAATACATTTGTAAATACCTAGCATTTTAATAGTTTGCTAAATAGTTTATAGTTATAGTGTTTTTAATTAAGTGCATTTTAAATAATCTTTTCTTTATTAATAGACGATTTAAACAGCATTTTGGTTATTATTTTAATAAGAACGTAACAGTGGTGTCAGGTGTGGGTTTTAAAATAAATAAAATCGCGTAATAAATAAAGTGCTGTCAGAATAAACTTTGAGTGTTAAAAATAATTCCAACGAATAATTAAAATGGCGATGAAATTGTTAAAAGATCTCTTAGTGATAGATTTAAAACGGGAATTGGACGAGAGAGACTTAGATATTATTGGAAAGAAAGAGGTTCTAATGAATCGGCTAAAAAAATGGCTTCTAGAACATAACAAGGACCCCGAAAGTTTCCTCTTCGAAATACCTGGACCCACAATTGATACTAGTTTGTTGTTAAGTAAAATGGAAGAGAATTCTAGAAGGTTAAAAGAGGAATTACTGGAAAAGTCGGAAGAGAATTGTAGAATTTTAAAAGAGGAATTACTGGAAAGTTCTAGAAAGTCCGAAGAGAATTCTAGAAAGCTAATGGAAAACACTAAAGCATTGGAAGAAAAAGTTTTGGAAAATTCTAGAAAGTCCGAAGAAAATGTTAGAATGCTAAAGGAAGAAATACTAGAGAATTCCAGGAAATCTGAAGAAAATTCCAGAAGGCTTAAAGAAGAATTGCAGTACAATGTCAACGCGTTAGAAGATAAAGTTTTAGAAGAATTTTTTGAGAATGCCAGTGCGTTAGGACTGTTGGAAGGTAGATTGGCGGAACAAGATAGGGTAATAAAGATGGTAGAAGAGAAAATAGCCCAAATGCAACTACCACCAACAACTAAGAAAGACGACATAACCGAAATATTGGAAGATAGAATGAGTCAACTACGGTTTCCCTCAACTTCTGAGTGGCCGTTTAATGAAGTAAAGAAACAATTTAAAGAAGAAAAGGGTCCTACCGTAGGGATAAAAGTAAAACCACCCACGTTCGATGGAAAGATACCTTGGTCCACCTACTACAAACAATTTGAGGCGGCTGCTGGGGCCAACGGATGGACAGGCAAGGAAAAGGCCGTTTCTTTAACTGTGGCTTTGCGTGGAGACGCGTTGAACGTCCTGCAAACAATCCCAGCAGGACAGGAAAATGATTACCAATTGTTAGTGTCTAGATTGGAGATGAGATATGGAGACGCGCATCTTCAACAAGTGTATCACGCGCAAGTGAAGAATCGTGTCCAGAAGAATGGAGAAAGCCTGCAAGAGTTTGAAGCCGATGTTGCGCGGCTTGTTCGATTGGCGTACGCTACAGCACCCGAATCATTTCTGGGACAACTTGCTGTGCAGACCTTCATTGATGGACTAAGAGACGGGGAAACACAACAATCATTGAGGCTGGCACGACCAAGAACAACTGATGATGCGCTTGCTCACGCCTTAGAATTTGAAGCCGCCCAACAAGCGTCCCGAAGTCACGGGCGTGTTCGGGCCGTTGTGGAAGAAGAAGAAGAAGGTTCTAAAGATCACCTAGAGGAGTTAGTTCTGAGAGTTCTTTGAAAGGAAGAGAACCGTAAGAAGAATTCTCAAGAAGTTCGAAGGCTCCGTTGCTGGAACTGCGGCGAACAAGGACATGTACAACGCCGTTGTCCCAAAATAAGAAAAGTACAACCGTCGGAAAAGTTAAAGGGGGTTGGCAAGAGAAGGCGAACGTTGACAGTTAGTAAAGATGCCCCAGAGATCACCGTCCATGCCGTAACATCAGACAATAGTTTGTCCATAGATGGGAAAATTGCTAATCCAACTGTTCCGCTACAAGGATACGATTTTGACACGGAACATCGAGCGAGCACTAGTCATCGAAATGCCGATGCTCTTTCAAGAAGACCCTGTCCAACGGATTGCCGTCATTGTTCTCGTTTGGAAGAGAAGGTTTGCCAAGTATTAAGAACTACTATCGTCAACGACAATTGGTTGCCGGAAGAATTGCAACGACAGCAGGAGGCTGATCCCGAATTAAAAATGGTACTGGAATGTAAGCGCGTGGGAGGAAGGCCTGCCTGGGAGGCCGTTCAACAAAACCCTCAAAGCATATTGGGCCCAATGGGAGTCCTTGAAGGTGGAAGACAATCTCCTAAAGCGAGTAGTGGAGAGTGAAGATGGCACCACCATCAGGTCTCAGTTCGTGGTTCCAAGGAGCCGAGTGGCTACAGTATTGCGACATCTCCATGACGGTGCCTCAGGAGGACACTTCGGTGTGAAGAAAACTCTGGAGAAAGTTAGGGAGCGTTTTTATTGGGTCAACTTGTAAAGAAGACGTGAAGGAGTGGTGCCAGAAATGCGAACTATGTGCCACTGGTAACGGACCCTTGGGGAAACAAACAGCACCTATGAGGCAGTACAATGTGGGTAGTCCTCTGGAAAGGATAGCTATAGATATTGCCGGACCATTTCCCGAAACCGACGATGAGAATAAATACATCTTAGTGGCAATGGACTATTTTACCAAATGGCCAGAAGCATATGCCCTACCAAACCAGGAAGCTGCGACTGTTGTTGACGTACTAGTCAAAGAGTTTTTCAGTCGTTTCGGAGTGCCAATTTAGCTGCATTCGGATCAAAGCCGCAATTTTGAGTCTGTACTCTTTGGAGAAGTCTGTCGATTGTTGGGCATTCGCAAGACTCGGACCACACCGTTACATCCGCAGTCCGATGGAATGGTAGAACGCATGAATCGGACAATGGGCAAATATTTGGCCAAGGTCGTCTCCGATCATCAACGAGACTGGGACCAATACCTACATCTGTTCCTGATGGCTTATCGTGCATCGGTTCACGAAACAACCGGTCAGTCACCAGCGTCTGTGATGTTTGGACGTGAGCTACGGTTACCGTGTGATCTGGAATTTAGATGCCCACCCGCAGAACAGGAGGTAGCCGGAAATGATTACGTTGTCAACTTAAAGAAGTTGGAGGATATTCACGACCGAACCCGAAACACTAGCCGAATCGCGAGTGACCGGATGAAGACTACGTACGATGTGAGAGCCCAAGAGGGTTTCAACCTGGAGAGCTTGTCTGGTTATACAACCCACAAAGACGTCGTGGCTATTCTCCAAAGTTACAGCGAAATTGGGAGAGCCCGTACCAGGTGAAGAAACGAATAAATGACTTGATTTATCGCATCCAGAAATTGCCAAGAGGGAAACCAAAGGTGGTACACTCCAATCATCTGGTGCACTATGAGGGAAACAATAATGTAGTCCCGGATCGAGAAGATGATGCTGAGGTGGCTGTCAATACCGTAAGGCCTGAAGATGATCAGCCAACCTTTGGAGAATTTATGGCTGCGTTTTCCGGAACTAGAAAAGCCCGATTCGGAGTCACGACCGAGATGCAACAAGACCTCTTCCGGGTCCCTGGTGATTATTCCATTGCCCACTGTGTCTCCGAGGATCTCCGCATGTCCAGGGGGATCGCAGTAGTGTTTAGAAATAAATTTGGACGGCTGAATGAACTTCGAGAACAAAATCCCTCTGTTGGGAAATCCTTACGCTTGCCTGATCATGACCGCTCCATTTACTACTTGGTAACCAAGCAGTTTTACTACCAGAAACCGAGTTACGCCGACTTGTGGAGGGCATTATGGGATTTGAAGACCGAGTTGCTTACCAGAGGTATTAACAAATTGGCAGTTCCCAAACTCGGCTGTGGGCAGGACCAGTTGGATTGGAGAATTGTTCGGAACATGCTGGAAGTTATTTTTAGAGATAAGGATGTGAAGATCTTAGTCTGTAGCTTCGATCCACAGCCCGCATCAAGGCCAACAAAGAGTGTCGACTGTTATTTCTACCGTAATGGAACATGTAGTCGAGGTGAAGACTGTCGATACCGTCATGACCCTTTCTACAGAAACCAGAAAATAAAACCTGTTCTGGGACAGAACAGACTTGAAGAGGGGGGCAGTGTAACGAATAGTAAACCCACATATGACGTCATCAAACATTCTAGATGTATGAGTCATCAACTGTATGACTCATCAATAACACGTGCATGTATGACTCATCGACACGCCTCATCGACATGACTCATCAACATGTCATCGCACATTCTAGATGTATGAGTCATCGTATGAAAGATATAAATTGAGATCGCGAGTGGAAGGGAGTTAGTTAATGTTTGATCTGCATAGTGAAATGTACTCTGAATAAATAAATGATGTATGAGTCAACTGTATGACTCATCAATAACACGTGCATGTATGACTCATCGACACGCCTCATCGACATGACTCATCAACACGTCATGGAACATTCTAGATGTATGAGTCATCGTATGAAAGATATAAATTGAGATCGCGAGTAGAAGGGAGTTAGTTAATGTTTGATCTGCATAGTGAAATGTACTCTGAATAAATAAATGTTAATAATTATTGTAATACATAAATAGTTTTTATATAAATAGTCCTCAAATAAATTTGTAAATACCTAGCATTTTAATAGTTTGTTAAATAGTTTATAGTTATAGTGTTTTTAATTAAGTGAATTGTAAATAATCTTTTCTTTATTAATAGACGATTTAAACAGCATTTTGGTTATTATTTTAATAAGAACGTAACAGTACAAATGAATTTCAATGAAAAAAATTCAAGAAAAATATAATACATGGAAATAAACAAGTGGTAGATAACAAAGAATTGAAAATAAAAGCCGCACCTACAAAGGCCTATCTTTTCGTTTCACGTTTAGATAAATCCATAACTTGCGACTACCTGATGAAATTTTTAACGCCTGATTTTCCGGAAGTGAGCTGCGAAATAATAACAAAAAGTAATTTTTACGTTTCTTTTAAGGTAATAATAAATTTACAAAATCTAGATCAAGCTATGGACGGTAGCAGTTGGGACACAAGTCAGCCGTTTCTTCCATCGGCGATCATTGAACAACGCCTGGACCTTGTGAAAAATAGTGAAACGTGATAAACCGCCTCATAATGTACAAAATGAGCAAAACTATTTCAACATTTTATGTATAAATGTGCATGGTATTACAAGCAAGCTAGAACAAATAGAAGTGCTATTAAATGAAAATAATGTAGATATATTTAATGCAGTAGAAAGTTGAACTATAGAAATCCAGATGGAATGTGGTACGTGCAAAATACCAGGCTATAACATAGCAGGTTATTATTGTAGAACAAACACAACTCGAGGTGGAGTAATAACCTATATCAAAGAAAATATCAGGAAATAAAACGTTTTAGAGGACTGATAGTCGAAAAGGTATTAGAATTTACTTATACAATGCTAACTGATTTAAAGATTATTATTGTAACTTTATACAGTCCTCCCAAACTGGAGAATCTGGAAATTTTTATGAAAAGTTTTCAACTATTATTGCAAAACCTTAACAAACTAGAATGTAACGTAATAATAGCTGCAGATCATAACATTGATCTACGTAATTCACTAACCAAAACTAAAAATTTCATTGATTTAATACAATGTTATGGTATGCGTTTTTGCATTTCAGGTTATACAAAAATAAATAAAAACATAACACAAGTTTAGATAACTTTATAACCAATATTGATAAAAATTATCTAGTAGCAAAAGTCTATGAACTGCGTAGCTGATCACTTAGGACTTTTGGGCAAATTATTACTACCGGCAAATCAAAAGCAAAATAATGTAAGTAAAAAATTGATAAGGTTGACTTCAATAAAACATCTACAAAACCTCTATCATTCTTTGTTAGGTTATAATTGGCTAGAAGTCTACAATCAAGAGTCAACGGAAGAATCATGGAATCTTTTTCTTAACATCTTTATCAAGAATTTTAATTTAAATTGCCCTGAAAGGCATGTGATTATCAAATCTAACAAACATAAAAATTGTAACTGGCTCACAGAAGAAATAAAGCTGTTAAGAAATAAGGTAGATGCAGCAAATGTTATTAAAACGGTAAATAACACCCCAGAAGCCAGAGAGCTTTATAAATCATTAAGTACTTTGTATAAAAACAAAATTATAGAAGCCAAACGATTATCGAATATAATATATATAGAAAACGCTTCATGTAAGATGAAAGCTGCTTGGAATTTAATAAAAGGTACTATAAACACTCCAGATAATAAAATATAGAAGTAGCTTCTACAATTCATGGTTCCATAGAAATACCTGTGACACATTTTCATCAATATTTAAAAAATAATTTGCAAATAACTACCCCTTCATCATCTTTTTATTTGAGACCAACTAGTGATTATGAAGTAAAATGTGCCATAAAAAAAACTCAAGAATTCAGTCAGTAAGGACTACTACGGAATTACAAATAACATTATCAAACACGTCAGTGAAGTTATAGCAGAACCTATCGCCTACTTATTTAATAAAAGTATAGAAAGCAGTATCTTTCCTAACTGGTTAAAAATTGCAAAAGTAACTCCAATACTTAAAAAAGGTAATAAAGATATTTTAGACAACTATAGGCCTATATCTGTGTTACCAATATTTTCTAAGAGCTTTGAAATAATTATAAAAGAAAGGTTAGTTCTTTATTTCGAAACAAATAAACTTTGGAGCAATAATCAATTTGGTTACAGGAAATGGAAGTCCACTACAGAAGCAATCATAGGTGTAATCAATAAAGTTTTTGAAGCTCTAGATAAAGGCAATCAAGTATGTGCGACCTTTGTCGATCTTAAGCATTTGAGTAAACCATTTGACTGTGCGACCTTTGTCGATCTTAAGCATTTGAGTAAACCATTTGACTGTGTTAAACATGGGTACCTTCTACAGAAGTTGGAATTTTATGGTATATGAAGACATGCGTATAATTTTTTCAGGTCCTTCTTATCAAACAGAGAGCAAGTCGTAATTCTCAATCAAGAAACACCTATTAAATTGCCACAAAAACAAGGTGTAGTACAGGGCTCAATTGTAGGTCCAATTTTCTTCCTAATTTTTATAAATGATATGACCTTCTCGGTAAGCGCTGACAAAACAATATTATTTGCAGAAGTACCACTTTTATAAATACAAGTATCATGAATGAAACCCTGCAAAACAAAGCAACATCTAGTTTAAAACAGGCATCAGAGTGGTTTTCCTCTAATAGTTTAAAAATAAATCAGGAAAAAACACATCAGTTATTTTTTACAACACACACGTCGGTGGAAAACACAGAAATAAAATACTTAGGGATAACAATTGACAATAAATTAACTTGGAAATCTCAGGTAAATGTGCTTTTAATAAAATTGAACAAAGTTTTATTTCAATTTCGAAAATTGATTAAAATTACTTCATTTCATACATGCAAACTATTTTATCATAGTAATTTTCAGTTTATTATCCTATGGAACTATATTGTGGGGCCAGTCAACAAACGCAGATCGAATTTTCATAGCACAAAAACAAGCAGTACGTATCCTATGTTCAGTAGGAGTAGTTGAACACTGTAAACCTCTTTTTATAAAATTACGAATAATGACATTTTCAGGCATCTTGATCTATAACTGTATCGATTACATAAAAACGAAACCAGACGAATTAATGTGCGTATCCTATGTTCAGTAGGAGTAGTTGAACACTGTAAACCTCTTTTTATAAAATTACGAATAATGACATTTTCAGACATCTTGATCTATAACTGTATCGATTACATAAAAACGAAACCAGATGAATAAAAAACTCTTACTTTCACAATTACCCCACAACAGGGACGATCTAAGCATGCCGTATCATAGACTAGCTGCAACTCAGCAATCAATCAATTATTTAGCAATAAAACTGTACAACAAATTGCCGCCCTCTCAAAGAGAGCTACCTACTCTAAAACTAAGACGATGGCTTAAAGAGTTTTTGTTAGAAAAAGCCTTCTATAATGTCAATGAATTTTTAAATTACGATTTTAATAAGGCTTGATCTAATAAATTGTTTTTTTTTATAATGAGGCATTTTTCTGTAATAAGCTGTACTTTACCTGTAATATTTTATAATCTGTTACTGTAATTATTAAGTACTAGTGTATTATTTTGATATGACGATCTCAATAATGTATGTACATTTTAAAGAGTAATAAATATCTATCTATAGTTTTGTATAAAGCGGAAAATTTACAGGGTTCCAATGGTTTGTTTTAGCAAGTTTTACTGTATTTGGTTAGTGTTGCTACCTATGTCTTTCATTTTTATAGATCATAATCATTATCAAAAATTAAAAACAGCATTTTCTTTTACCTAGATTCTTCAGGATTTAAATATAATCTTGATTCGCTACTTTTAACACTTTTTGACAAAACAGATTCATTTAAATCACTGCTACTCCTCTTAGATTTAGAAGTTGACAAAATAATTCTGTTCTTTAAAGTTTGGATCTTATCTAAACTCTCTCTACAATGCATACAAGTCTTGCGAAAAGTAAGAGCTCGTAGTTTACTATCTATAAATTCAGCCCTCATTGCTTCAATATTTTTATTTACAAATACTTTTTCATTTGTATTTTCTGAAATAAAAATTATTGTAGATTAAAATGTTTTATTTTCATCTTGAAACATTTGTGTTTATAACGGCCTACCTTCATCATCTTCAACACGTTTTTCTAATTCCTTTATTGACTGTAAAGCTTCTTTTGGGAGATTTATCAAATTCTTATTTTCTGCACATAGAGCCTGAATTGTACTTTCTATTTCTACAGCATCTGTTATAAGTCCATGGTTTAATAATTTCATTTGTATAGATAAACAGTACTTAATATGATCTAAAAGAAAAAAAAATCATTGACTTAACCATTTACTAAAAAAGTGCAGAAATTCTAATGTACTTGGAATTTGTATATTAAAACATGACAAGCATGTTAATTTCAATATTGAAGCTACTGTCTTATGGAATACTGGATTAACAACAGGCAATGGTAATTCTATATATCCGAAGTGCCCAGGACAAAAGTACAAATTTTTGAAACAAGTTCCACATGGTTCGCTTCTATCAGTTAACGGACCTAGAATAAATTTAAAGTTTACAAACTTTTCTGTAAAAGAATGTTATATCATCTTACCTAAACACTTGTCATATAAACCGCCAGTTAAAGGATGACCCAAAGCGTCGAATGTTAATGGTGTATAAATTTTAGATACACATAAATTTCTTATATCTTCGGTGGAAAACACTGAAAAAGCAATCGCTTCAGGATCCAAGTGCTTTGCTTGCATAGTATCATTTTTATTGAAACGTCGAGCCATTTTTCTGTAACTACCAATAAAAAGAAATTGTAAGAATAATCTAATAACAAGGCTAAAAGAAGAAATTTTGAGATTAGTTTTGAAAAATTTAAAACCAGTGTGCATTATTGTTAATATGACATTCGTTAAAAGCAAATTGGGAAGTAGATAGTTTAGCTTGAAAAGGGCAAATAGTATGCATTCAATTAATTAGTGTTGGAGGGCTAGAAGACAGATAATGTAAAATACATAAGCGTTAATCAAATGATGGTTTAATAATCATTTCTAAAGCACCTGTTTCTCTACTAATAATGTATTTTATAATGTATGCATTAATAACGAATATTTCTTTAACACTTTATTTCAACTTTGAGATTAATATTTAAATCAAAAGATCCGCGGTTTATTTATCTTTTAGAAACATGCCAACCACGAAAACTTAATTTGAAAGAAATTAGGTTATGTTAAGATGCTCCTAATGAATATGTACCATTAGAGGTATTTAATTTAAAAACAACACGAAATATAACACGTACCTAATACACTATCCAATTACTTGAGACTCAAATTCTAAAATTACTTAATTAACTAAAAACACAAGGTAAGATTCAAGCATGTTTTATAAGTTGACATTCAAAAACACTACTCGCACTGTCAACAAAATATCCCTAACTTCTAGCACCTTCTAGTAACTTTTATTTAGTAATAAAATACTTTCCCTATGTTATGTAATTACCTTACAGTGTTGCCAACCTTTTGATAATTACCAGAATATACGAATTTTATGCGTAACAAACTTTATGCGTAAGGCTGCATAAATATTTCTTACTCTTTGTGGAGGTAGAAGAAGCAGTTTAAGATAGTGTAAACAGTGTTTAGCAATAAATAGTGCGTTCTAAAGTGTTTATGGACATGGACGTGAATAATGTATGACTTTTACCCTGATTATTTATATTAAATTAAATACCAGAGTGTGTTCTATTCTGCTGTGAACTTCCAATTTCCAATATACTATGAATACAAAAATACATAAATATTATGACTAATTACTATTTCAAAAACAATCTATATTTTAAATATTTTTACTTCAAGAATAATATCTAAAATCACAATAAATAACTAAATAAATCTAGTAGTTTATTAAATAAGTTAAGTAGTTAATAAAATTTATTACTAAATTTTAATTTTTGTTAATTTAGTATTTTCTTTAATTTGTTATAATTTTTCTAAATGTGTTTTTAAATTAATAAACATGTTTACAGGAAGTTTCGGAGTAGGTGCCACTCTCTTTTTTAAGCGTTTTCGTACAGTATACGATGTAACTGCAAAATGCACCGACCAATTTACGCAGGCATCTCTCTACGTACGTCGTTAAGTACGTCTTTCTACTTTTGACGTGATTTTGGATCCTTTGGAAAACCATGGGGCGATGTGTCTTCAATGCAGTAACAAAAACACCGAGACACCGAACAACATTTCCTTGATTTTGTGAAAACACTTATGTATTCTTTGCATTGTTTGTTTGTATTAAAAAAGTATATTTTAACCACGCTTCACCGCTGGTTTCAACAAAAATCAGTAAAATTTATTTAGTAAATCGTAAAAAGCATCTACCACACGTTACAAACTGATTTGTTATTCACTTCTGTATCGATTGCCTCGTTGAAATCTAGATGTCACCCACTCCGTGATTTTTGTAGAGTTCCTGTATAATAATAATAGGTTATATAAAATAAGAGTTAGGACATGTGGATCCAATATCAAGAATGACTTGATTTCTCATAAAGTATTTTTACCTATCAATTTTCAGTTGTTTTAACAAATTGTTTCTTGACAAACTATGTACATAGATGTCAATAAGTGTTTCGATTCAACATTATTATAATAATTTATTTACTTATAAAAAATACATATATTATATTAAGGAAATTTGATTTCATAAAGAAAATGTGTATTAGGATGTAAAGTAATGTAAATGTTGTTATACAATTTAAAAAACAAAGTGTCAGACTATTAAAATCATGTACACCTTGACATTGTATCCAGCCAATTAAAATCTGGCATCGTACATGTCCCAACTCTTATTCTTATTATTTAATATTATTATAAATGGGCTCTAGATTTTTGTAGCGTCACTACATGTAGTTACCTAGGCCGCGCAGGTCAATCAGAATACAGCAAAACGCCTCCATATTGGGGCAGACAATAAAGATTTTTAATAATGGAGAAATTAAAACCACATTTTACGTATTTGACATAGTAGAGGTTTGAACTTTCAGAATAAGAAAAACCTTTCAAACTAAACGTGAATTTGATTAAACTCAATACAGATATAAATAATGAACAATTTCGTGTTTCTTTTGCCCCAATATGGCGGCGTTTTCGGTACTCTGACCGACCAGCGCGGCCTAGGTGACTATATGTAGTGACTCTACATGTTTGCAAATGCAAAACAATACTTACAATTCTAATCGTTTATGAACTGACTTAAAAGGTATTAGATTTAACTTCAGCATACGGTCCACCATATGGGCCGCCACTGGCGTCAATGCGCCTATTCTTTCTCGCACGCATGCTAGGTTAATTGTAGAAAATATTTGACGCGTCAGTTAAAACGTTATAACACAGGTTTAAGGTAAGTTCGCAGCTAAGCTAATCGTTTATACGTTTCTGGTAATACGTTTACCAATCACATTTTCTTATTATCTACCCCAGTAAGCAGAGTGCCATCTTATTTACGTGATTTTTTGTATATGTTTGGTCGCTGATGACGAATGCCCAATTATAACGTTATAATGAAGTCATACCAGTATGACGAATGTTGAGTTATGACGTCTCAATGACGTCGACAAATTTCCTTAAAAAATGTAAGTAAGACCCGTTTTACATATACGAAAATTGTGGAAGTTTTAACCAAAATTTTGCTGGAAGTTTTTCATACAATTCTTACAATAAATTTACAATTAATAGGTATATTCATTGAATGTGAATAATTAAAATAAATCTAAAAATATCTTGCACGCTTAGCGCCAAAATATTACTTGATATTTAGCTTTATTATTGTTGCAGGCTCAATCATTTTTATAAACAAAATAAACAGATGTGGTAAAAACGTACGTTCCAAAAATTCAAACTCCGAGTGTTCTAGCATCACGTGATCGGTATCGGTAAAGATCGTGAAAAACAACGCAACGAAGAATAAGAAGCCGAATATGTACAAAAAGGTTGGTTGATGTTGATTACCTTTAAGCTGCATGATGTGTACAATTGTACATATTTCATTAAAAAAAATGTATGTTTGTGGTATTTTATTTCTTAGCATTTCTTGCAGTTTTTGTGTCGGTATTGGTAAAACAAATTAGGATGGTATTTCATACAATTCACCTAAAAGAACAGAGGAAGCATGCAAGTGTTGGCTAACGCCTCGAAAAAGCAGGTGTTTTATGGCCGCCATATAAGTATAATAATATAATAATAGTGATTATACTTATGTTTCAGAATTTTAAATAACAAATCACTTTTTCAAATTAAAGTGTTTTATTTGCAGAAGTAGAAATAAATAGGTCCTTAAGACATCAATAAAACGTTATTTAATTCATTATATGACATTTTCTTTACGTCATAAAACAACGTCTTTTTTACGTCGTAAAATGACGTCTTTGGGCTGTGACAGTTACCCGTCTTATTAACATCATTATAACGTCACTTCAAAGGTGAAAATGACGTAATAACTAACCAATAATCGACGTTAAAATGACGTCAATCTGCTTACTGGGACTGTACTGTCATTCTATCTATTCGCCGGAAAAGTTGATGATTGGTGGAAAGGACGAACGCAACTGAATACACGCATAGCTGCGAACTTATCTTCAGTGAGATGAAGCGGATGTATCACTACCCCACGTGGTCAATTCATATGAAGTGGTCCAGGACTATTACAGTTGCTTGGTCATTTTTAAAGTATATCATATTTTGTATATGTGATATTCTATATTACGACAATTTAGAAATAGCCTTATTTAATTTTACAAAGAATTTTCTAATAGTGGTAGTCATTTTTGTGTCTCACATACAGCTGTTTTTGCAATTTCAGAGGTTTACATATCCTAGGACATTCAAACAAAAACCGATATTTTCAGCAAGTAACAAGCTAGAATTCTAGTCCAGTACATTTTGTATCTAAAATTAATCCTAATAGGTGAAATTTGGCATCGTATAGGAGAATAAATAGTATATTAAGTATCAAGAACAGTAAGGACAGTTTACCGATCGACGACAATGTTTGGCGACTGAGCGAAGCGAAGTTGCCAATATTGGAAGAGATCGGTAAACTCCTTACTGTTTGAGATGCTTATACAATTTTTGTACGACCATTATGAATACAAAGATATTAACTAAGGAAATATCCCCAAAAAAAAATAGATTTAAGATAATTTATTTTTGCCCTGTATATCCACCAAACATTAAGTAGGTTTTGTCGTTACCATGGATACGTTTGTAATTACTATTATTTTTGAATGTCACGATATTTGTCAAACTCGTGAGAATGAGTGAATCTGAAAACGAATATAATTGGGATATTGAAGAGGCCTGAGCAAATTTAAATAAACAACATACATTTTTTTAAATAGTCCAATTATTTAGAAAATAAATGATTTCTCGCGAAAGAGACATCTAAAAATCATGCATTTATTTTATAAATCACATATAATTTACTTACCGTTCTGTTTTTGACAGAACTGAACGGTAAGTAATTACTTACCGACGCGTTTTTGCTTAGCAACCAGTAAATATAACCTACTGTTCTAAAACCAAGTATGGTAAACAATCCGAAATAGCATGGTCGTACAAAAATGTATTAAAAGTCAATTATCAAAAAAAACTTTTTACCGAAAGACAAACAAGTAAGCTGCTGGCAAAAATCTCTTTTAAAGATCTCTATAAAAAGTAAACATTAGCTAGGTTTCAGACTTGAGACTTAAATCCTTCTCTTTATAAAATTGCATGCATCTGCCAATTTTCTCACATATTTGAATGGTGGAACCAAGACATAAAAGATCAAGTAAAAGTTAAGAAAGAAAAATGGAAGTTATATCTTACTAATAAATCTGAAGAGAACTACACAGAATACAAAAGGCAACGAACAAAAGTAAAAGAGATGGTATTACAAGCCAAACAACGAACGTGGGAAGAATTTGGGAAGAAAATGGAAGAAGATAGTAAAGGAAATCAAAAATTATTTTATAAAGTATTAAAGAGTTTAAGGAAAGGTAAACAATACAGCTTAAGTCAGGTGAAAACAAAAGATAACAGAATATTAACAGAAGAAAAAGAGATTATGGAAAGGTGGAAGGAATATTTTCAAGAACTTTACAACACAAATGATGTAAATGAGACGATATATGAAGAAAGAACGGAAAATATACAAGTGAGAGATGAAAACCCTATACAAATAGAAGAAGTGCAAGCGGCATTAAAAGTTATAAAGAGAGGAAAATCAGCCGGACACGATAGAATAACAGGAGAAATGATGAAAACCCTAGGAAAAAGAAGTACGGAAATATTAGCACAGATTTTTAACAAGGCTTGGAACGCAGGAAGAATACCAGAAGATTGGACGATCGGAATAACGATACCATTGTTTTAAGAAAGGAGACAGTAGAGAATGCGTAAACTACAGAGGGATCACGTTGTTAAGTACAGTATCTAAAGTATATGAAAGAATATTAGAGCGAAGACTAAGAAATATTGTAGATCAGTTAGAAGAAGCACAAAGCGGTTTTAGAAAAGGGCGTAGTGTACAAGACCATATTTTTAGTATAAAACAAATGATAGAGAAAGCGAGAATGACAGATACCGAGATTTACATAATATTTTTAGATCTACAAAATGCATTTGACAGAGTCAAACAAAAAGATGTATGGGAAAGTTTGAAAAGTAGAAAGGTCAGTGTAAAATTGAGAACAGCAATAAAGAGTTTGTATAAAAACAACAAAAATTATATAAGGAAAGACAACACGAAATCAGACCAGTATATGTATCAGAGTGTGCATTCGCGGACGATCTGATGATATGCGCTGCTAGAGAGAAAGATCTACAAGATAACATACAGACATGGGAAGCAGAGCTAGAAAAAAGGAAAATGAAAATAAATACGAGTAAAACGAAAGCGATGGTAGTAAGTAAAGAAAATAAAAATATAAATATAGAAATAAATCATGAACCAATAGAGCAAGTAGAGATTTTCAAGTATTTAGGGTAATTAGTACCGGCGCGTACTACATTTTTGGGACACTTTGGGATATTTTACAAAGGATATTTTAAAAGTACGCCTTAATTCGTATACTTCTGTAGTGTTATGGTAAACACCCAAGCCCCCACCTAGTTACGTCTATGAGAGGCACAACGAAATAAGGCAGTTGTTAGACGAAGGTTTTTCCAATAAAGGATATGAGGTGCATGACGAGATCAGTATTCGACTCATTAATATTATTGTAACAAGAGAGAAAAAGAAAGAACTTCTTCTCGAACAACAAATGGAAAATTCTACAGCAATCGAGAGCATTACTCCTCGCACGAACCCTGTGAAATAGACGCGGTTATTCTAGCAATAAACCGGTATGTTCGAGCGATTTCTAGAAGATTTGTATGGTGGTATAAAAGCGACTTTGCGGATAAAAAGGGGGAGTCAACAGCGAGTCATTAACTGTGTTTTACGAAATAAATAGTAAATGTAAAGATAAATGTTGTATTAGAAATTCATAGTCTGTAAATAATAGTTTTAATGGTTTATAATCATAGCGTTAATTTTATAGTGTATTCATTAGTGTTTGTAAATAAATATTTCTTGGTGAATAGACGATTTAACCAGCACTTTTGTTATTATTTTAAAAAGAACGTTACAGTGGTGTCAGGTGTGGGGTTTTAAAATAAATAAAATCGCGTAATAATTAAATAAAGTGCTGTGAGACTAAATTTTTAGTGTTAAAAATAATTTCAACAAACAATTAAAATGGTGATGAAACTGTTAAAAGATCTCTTAGTGATAGATTTAAAACGGGAATTGGGCGATAGGGACTTGGATAGTAATGGAAAGAAAGAAGTTTTGATAAATCGGCTAAGAGAATGGCTTTTAGAACAGAAGGAAGATCCTGAAAATTACCGCTTCGAAATACGTGGACCCGCAATTGATACTAATTTGTTATTAAGTAAAATGAAAGAAGAGTTACTGGAAAGTTCTAGAAAGTCCGAAGATAATGTTAGAATGCTTAAAGAAGAATTACTGGAAAAGTCGGAAGAGAATTCTAGGATGTTAAAAGAGGAATTACTGGAAAGTTCTAGAAAGTCCGAAGAGAATTCTAGAAAACTAATGGAAAACACTAAAGCATTGGAAGAAAAAGTTTTGGAAAATTCTAGAAAGTCCGAAGAAAATGTTAGAATGCTAAAGGAAGAAATACTGGAGAATTCCAGGAAATCTGAAGAAAATTCCAGAAGGCTTAAAGAAAAATTGCAGGACAATGTCAAAACGTTAGAAGATAAAGTTTTCGAAGAATTTTTTGAGAATGCCAGTGCGTTAGGACTGTTGGAAGGTAGATTGGCGGAACAAGATAGGGTAATAAAGATGGTAGAAGAGAAAATAGCCCAAATGCAATTACCACCAACAACTAAGAAAGACGACACAACCGAAATGCTGGAAGATAGAATGAGGCAACTACGGTTTCCCTCAACTTCTGAGTGGCCGTTTAATGAAGTAAAGAAACAGTTTAAAGAAGAAAAAGGTCCTGTCGTAGGGATAAAAGTAAAACCACCCACGTTCGATGGAAAGATACCTTGGTCCACCTACTACAAACAGTTTGAGGCGGCTGCTGGGGCCAACGGATGGACAGGCAAGGAAAAGGCCGTTTCTTTAACTGTGGCTTTGCGTGGAGACGCGTTGAACGTCCTGCAAACAATCCCAGCAGGACAGGAAAATGATTACCAGTTGTTAGTTTCTAGATTGGAGATGAGATATGGAGACGCGCATCTACAACAGGTTTATCACGCGCAAGTAAAGAATCGTGTCCAGAAGAATGGAGAAAGCCTTCAGGAGTTTGAAGCCGATGTTGCGCGGCTTGTCCGATTGGCGTACCCTACGGCACCCGATTCATTTCTGGGACAACTGGCTGTGCAGACCTTTATTGATGGGTTAAGAGACGGGGAAACACAACAATCATTGAGGCTGGCACGACCAAGAACAACTGATGATGCGCTTGCTCACGCCTTAGAATTTGAAGCTGCAACAAGCGTCCCGAGGTCACGGGCGTGTTCGGACCGTTGTGGAAGAAGATGAAGGTTCTAAACGTCGTCTAGAAGAATTATTAATGAGAGTTCTTCAGAAGGAAGAGAACCGAAAGAAGAATCATCAAGAAGTTCGAGGGCCCCGTTGCTGGAACTGCGGCGAACAAGGACATGTAGAACGGCGTTGTCCTAAAATAACAAAAGTACAACCGTCGGAAAAGTTAAAAGGGGTTGGCAAGTGAGGGCGAACGTTGACTGTTAGTAAAGATGCCCCAGAGATCATCGTCCATGCCGTAACATCAGGGAATAGTACCAGCAGTTTGTTCATAGATGAGAAAATTGCGAATCGAATTGTTCCACTGCTCATTGATACGGGGGCGACAAAATCCATCATACGCCCTAACGTTCTACGAACAAGTATGAAGCTGTTACAGACAACTACTCAACTCCGTACAGCGGCGGGAAAAGTAATACCAACACGCGGAGTAGTGAAGATGAAGATTGGCATTGGAAGTGAAGAACGTGATCATGAGGTGCTGGTAGCCGACATCATTGACGAATTCATCTTGGGAATGGACCTCCTGAGAAAATTTGGTTTTACATTGGACTTGAAGGAGGGTGTTTTGAAGGTTGGTAACGAAGAACTTCCGTTGCACCCACGAGAAGATCCTGTCGTAAGGGTTTTGCTGACAGAAGATGTGATATTGCCTGGTCAAAGCGAGATGGTTGTCGAGGCAGGTTTGGATGGAGATCTTCGGGTAGGATGTGTGAGAATGATGGAGCCTGTTTGTGGTAAGAAGATCCATAGTGGCATATTGGTGGGAAAAGCGCTGATCAAGGTTGGAAAGACTGTACCGGTGAGGCTTATGAACGTTAATGTGGATTCGGTGACATTGAAGAAGAGTACCCTTGTGGGACAGTGTGTGCCAGTATTTCGAGTAGCCAGGTGCATGGCTGATGTTCCAAAACCAGCGCCCAAAGACCATGGTGGAAAATTAGTGGGTATGGTTACTAGTTCGTGCGAAGACCTTAACAGAACGGAAGTGAAAGAGGTACAGGGTTTGGTTCACCGATACCAAGATATCTTCGCTCTTGACGATAGCCGGAAGGGACGAACAAATATAGTAAAACATAAAATCAATACAGGCAACTCTATGCCTGTCCGTCAGCAGCCGAGGCGTCTACCTCTAGCAAGGCGAGCAGAAGCCGAGAAGATTATTACCGATATGGAAGAACAAGGGGTCATCGAGCCATCCAGCAGTCCATGGGCATCACCGGTGGTCCTGGTCAGTAAGAAGGACGGGTCAACGAGATTTTGTGTGGACTATCGGCAGCTCAATGACGTGACCAAGAAAGACAGCTATCCCTTACCACGCATCGACGACACGTTAGATACCTTGTCTGGTTCACAATGGTTTTCGACTTTGGACTTGAAGAGCGGTTATTGGCAAGTTGAAATGGAACCTGAAGACCGGGAGAAGACCGCGTTCACTATTGGTTCCGGACTATGGCAGTTTACAGTTATGCCTTTCGGTCTATGTAACGCTCCGGCCACCTTTGAGCGTCTAATGGAGACCATCCTGAGAGGGCTGTCGTGGAAGACCTGCCTGGTATACCTAGATGATGTGATTGTAGTCGGAAAATCATTCAACGAACATTTGAAAAATCTGGAGGAAGTGTTCCGGAGACTGCGTACAGCCAACCTGAGATTGAGTCCGAAAAAGTGCCACATATTCCGAAGGGAGGTGAAATATCTCGGGCATGTCGTATCACAAAATGGAGTGGCAGCCGACCCCGATAAAATCCGTGCAGTACAAGAATGGCCAACACCAAAAGATAAACACCAAGTTCGTAGTTTTCTTGGATTGTGTACCTACTACAGGCGTTTCGTTCCTGGATTTGCCAATATAGCGAAGCCTCTGACAAGGTTAACTGAAGATGGGCGCGAGTATGTTTGGAGCGGAGAGTGCGAAACAGCTTTCCAACAGTTGAAGCGTGCCCTGACAACAGCACCAATATTGAGCTATCCACGGACGGAAGGGAAATTCATACTTGACACAGATGCAAGTAATCTGGCCATTGGGGGTGTACTTTCTCAGATACAAGATGAACAAGAAAAGGTCATCGGCTATTTTAGTAAGGTTTTGTCGAAAGCCGAAAGGAATTATTGTGTGACCAGAAAAGAACTATTGGCCGTCGTGAAGTCCGTTGAGCACTTCTACAAATACTTGTACGGACGGAAGTTTTTATTGAGGACGGACCATGCAGCGTTGAAATGGCTTCTACAATTCCGTAATCCTGAAGGCCAGGTCGCAAGGTGGATCGAACGATTACAAGGATACGACTTTGACACAGAACATCGAGCGGGTACTAGTCATTGAAATGCCGATGCTCTTTCAAGAAGACCCTGTCCAACAGATTGCCGTCATTGTTCTCGCTTGGAAGAGAGGGTTTGCCAAGTATTAAGAACTACTATCGTCAACGACAATTGGTTGCCGGAAGAATTGCAACGACAGCAGAAGGCTGATCCCGAACTAAAAATGGTACTGGAATGGAAGCGCGTGGGAGAAAGGCCTGCCTGGGAGGCCGTCAGCCCTTTCAACAGAACGCTCAAAGCATATTGGACCCAATGGGAGTCCTTGAAGGTGGAAGACGATCTCCTGAAGCGAGTACTGGAGAGTGAAGATGGCACCACCATTAGGTCTCAGTTCGTGGTTCCAAGAAGCCGAGTGGCTACAGTATTGCGACATCTCCATGACGGTGCCTCAGGAGGACACTTCGGTGTGAAGAAGACTTTGGCGAAAGTTAGAGAGCGTTTTTATTGGGTCAATTGTAAAGAAGACGTGAAAGAGTGGTGCCGTAAATGCGAACTATGTGCCACTGGTAACGGACCCTTGGGGAAACGAAGAGCACCTATGAGGCAGTACAATGTGGGTAGCCCCTGGAAAGAATAGCTATAGATATTGCCCGACCATTTCCCGAAACTGACGATGGGAATAAATACATATTAGTGGCAATGGACTATTTTACCAAATGGCCAGAAGCATATGCCCTACCAAACCAGGAAGCTGCGACTGTTGCTGACGTACTTGTCAAAGAGTTCTTCAGTCGCTTCGGAGTGCCCATGGAGCTGCATTCGGATCAAGGCCGCAACTTTGAGTCTGTACTATTTGGAGAAGTCTGTCGATTGTTGGGCATTCGAAAGACTCGGACCACACCGTTACATCCGCAGTCCGATGGAATGGTAGAACGCATGAATCGGACAATGGGCAAATATTTAGCCAAGGTCGTCTCCGATCATCAACGAGACTGGGACCAATACCTGCATTTGTTCCTGATGGCTTATCGTGCATCGGTCCACGAAACAACCGGTCAGTCACCAGCGTCTGTGATGTTTGGACGCGAGTTACGGTTACCGTGTGATCTGGAATTTGGGTCTCCACCTATAGAGCAGGAGGTAGCCGGGAATGATTATGTCATCAACTTAAAGAAGAAGTTGGAGGATATTCACGACCAAACCCGAAATAATAGTCGAATCGCGAGTGACCGGATGAAGGCTACGTACGATGTGAGAGCCCAAGAAGGAGGGTTTCAACCTGGAGAGCTTGTCTGGTTATACAACCCGCAAAGACGTCGTGGCTATTCTCCAAAGTTACAGCGGAATTGGGAGGGCCCATACCAGGTGAAGAAACGAATAAATGACTTGATTTATCGCATCCAGAAATTGCCAAGAGGGAAACCAAAGGTGGTACACTCCAATCGTCTGGCGCACTATGAGAGAAATAATGACGCAGTCCCGGATCGGGAAGATGAGGCTGAGGTGGCTATCAATACCGTAAGGCTTGAAGATGATCAGCCAACCTTTAGAGAATTTATGGCTGCGTTTTCTGGAACTAGAAAAGCGCGATTCGGAGTCACGACTGAGATGCAACAAGATTTCTTCCGGGTCCCTGGTGATTATTCCATTGCCCACTGTGTCTCCGAGGATCTCCGTATGTCCAGAGGGATTGCAGTAGTGTTTAGAAATAAATTTGGACGGCTGAATGAACTTCGAGAGCAAAATCCCTCTGTTGGTAAATCCTTACGCATGCCTGATCATGACCGATCCATTTACTACTTGGTAACCAAGCAGTTTTACTACCAGAAACCGAGTTACGCCGACTTGTGGAGGGCATTATGGAATTTGAGGATCGAGTTGCTTACCAGGGGTATTAACAAATTGGCAGTTCCCAAACTCGGCTGTGGGCGGGACCAGCTGGATTGGAGAATCGTTAGAAACATGCTGGAAGTCGTCTTTAGAGGTACGGACGTCAAGATCTTCGTCTGCAGTTTTGACCCACAGCCCGCATTAAGGCCAACGAAGAGTGTAGACTGTTACTTCTACCGTAATGGAACGTGTAGTCCAGGTGAAGACTGTCGATATCGTCATGACCCGTTCTACAGGAACCAGAGCATAAAACCTGTTCTGGGACAGAACAGACTTGAAGAGGGGGACAGTGTAACAAGAGAGAAAAAGAAAGAACTTCTTCTCGAACAACAAATGAAAAATTCTACAGCAATCGAGAGCATTACTCATCGCACGAAGCCTGTGAAATAGACGCGGTTATTCTAGCAATAAACCGGTATGTTCGAGCGATTTCTAGAAGATTTGTATGGTGGTATAAAAGCGACTTTGCGGATAAAAAGGGGGAGTCAACAGCGAGTCATTAACTGTGTTTCACGAAATAAATAGTAAATGTAAAGATAAATGTTGTATTAGAAATTCATAGTCTGTAAATAATAGTTTTAATGGTTTATAATCATAGCGTTAATTTTATAGTGTATTCATTAGTGTTTGTAAATAAATATTTCTTGGTGAATAGACGATTTAACCAGCACTTTTGTTATTATTTTAAAAAGAACGTTACATTATGGTCATTGATAAAACCAAAAACAAAGGATTTGAAATTGACCTTACCATCAGGTTTGAAAAAGTAAATATTAATCAATCTAATGAAGTTCAGGACGAAAAATGTAAGATTTACAATCCTACTATTAACTTTTACAAGTCGGAATTTGAAGTGAGCGAACTAACTTATAGTGGGTTATTGTTTGGATCGCGGGTTACATTAGTTCAAAACTACATAAAATTTAGAAAAACATTTGGTTTGCCGAAATCTTTAGACAGTAAAATTGTAACAAAAACTTTAAAGACTTCGGTGTACATATTGCTTTTTATACAAAATATTTTTATACATATGTCTTTTTATACAAAATATACAATAAATTGATAAAAAAAAGCTGGTGAAGATCGAAATAAAACTTTCTCTCACGACCTTCTAGATTTCACGAGACGAAGTCTCTTATCCGGCCTGCGCACTCAATTACTTCAAGTGTTTCTCCGCTGGCGCCACCAAACACGTAAAAGGCGGAAACGGATATATAACACGTAAACGCCAATTTCAAACTACACTAACTTCGCGCGCTTTTATATTTTTGTCGGTTTTGCGCTTATCGTCAATAAATTATATTTTCCTAATCTTCTAAGACAAGTTTTCTTTACTTTTTAATATAATTACGTTATTTCCTTGTTATTTGTTTAAATCTTCGTAGTTTTGTTGCTGTTTTTTCGTTCACTTTAGTAATGGAAAGCACTAGCAGAAAAAAGTATAAATGCAGCATTGCAATGTGTAATAGTAGGAAGTGATCCTACTCTATCATTTCATGAATTTTCTTCAAATTTTACCTTACGATAAAAATGGTTTAAAATCTTACGTTGGGGTTATGGACACCAACACTCAACAGCAAAATAATATATACTTCCTTATTTCGACAGATCAACAATTACAGATACCTGAAAGAATAAATTTCAACATCGAACTTCCTAAAAATATAACAAAATTAATAAAAGAACTTCAAACCTTATCTATGCATCTCGATTGCGGAATTCTTTCAGCATCTGTAGCCCTTCTGGCAGGATTCATTGCAAAAAAACTGAAGAAAGGATTGAATGTCAATAGCCTGTTAGATTCTCTGTTAGCTGCCTCCTGTTCAAATTCACTGATAGGATTTGTAAATCTTCAAGACAGAGGTGCATTAAAATACTCCACTAGAAGATTTACACTTTTATTCAACCAAATAATCGAACTTGTAATACAGATTGTAGAACATTTACCTGGAGAATGTAATCCGTCTAATATTCTAACATTACTAGGTACTTCTAACTTCAATTGCTTCTTCACAGTTCTTTGTTTGCCAGGACCACAAGGAGGAACTTAGTAATATAATTCTTTAAAAATTGCTAACACCTTGTTTGGCAAACAGAAACATCGCAAAAACGTGAACAGATAATGTACTTACTGCTCACTTTCTCTATATCCTAAACCCAGTTCACGGAAAGTTATAAAATTGTAATTTCAATAATGTTTTTAAACCACTTACCAACTTGTAAATTAATTTTAATAACATATTTAATTTAATTATATAAATTTATTTAATTAATTCCCAAAATATTTACGTAAACATGCAACGCTTGACATTTGTAAGGGTTACCTAACCTATACATCATCAAGTGACAAATAAACATCAGCGTGTCAGCTAGCGCCAAAACGGCGAAATTTTGCGTTTTTTCAGAAACAAAGTTTATATGGGAAATCGTAAAAGTGCCCAGGCCGGATAAGAGACGTCGTTTCGTGAAATCTAGAAGGTCGTGCTTTCTCTTTTTCAACATAAATAAGTAGAAAAAGAATGGATGCACCAACAGAACTACAGAGTGTATGCTTGCGTTAGAAGGAAATACTTTGTCGAAGTTATTATTTTACGGAGTTAAGAAAAAAATCTACGACTTCTTATACCTCTAAAAAATAATGTTCAATTATAATTGTTTAATTATAACGTAGTGTAAATATTTCTTGGAATTTCAATCACATTCACTTCAAATACACCCTGTATAATGTTTTTTTTTTAGATTTAAAATAAGAAAAAATTAAGAATGCTTTTGGATACCTTTGTTTTATATCTAAAATAGTCAAAGATGTTTAAAGTTAAAAATGAATTAAAATTTGGTTTTTATTTAACCAGTATTTTACAACATTTCACCACAGTGATTTCACAATATTGCATATAATTTCGACAATTTGGTTTTATAATCCGGCAACGTCGCTTTACCGGTAGGTATATGTTGGCACTCCTCAATATAAAATACCCTAGATTGATCTCTCTTTTACATGGACATTTGCCGTGTACACCACGTGTTAGTAAACAGAAATTTAGCAAGAGAATTGTAAAAACGAAGCTAACAAAGTAAGTATTGCAAAAATTATAAATAATAAACTTTCAGTTAACTATTAAAAAAGAAATTTTAGCAGCGGCCACGTTATTCTAACATATACCTTCTTGATTTCAGATGCCTTTAGCAGTTGACTTATTGCATCCCTCTCCAGAAAAGCAGAGACGGGCACATAAATTGAAGAGATTGGTACAACATCCTAATAGTTATTTCATGGATGTAAAATGTCCCGGCTGCTATGCCATTTCCACTATCTTTTCACATGCCCAATCTGCAGTACCATGCAAAGGATGCTCAACGATATTGTGCACATCTACTGGTGGTAAAGCAAGATTGACGGAAGGTTGCAGTTTCAGGAGGAAACAACATTAGTGTATTTATGCTTATGATAATGTAATTATATTTTTGTTTTCTAATAAAGTGGAGAACTAAATTTAATTGATGTTTCTTTTATAATATGGGATTACTTGTTGTAAGACATGAAATTCCACAAATTTGTAGAATCTTATTCATATTAAATGAGTACTGCTTGAGTTTAAGTATTGTTTGTTTAATTCAACATGAAGTGAAACTTGTCTGTTTCATTGCGTCTTCAAGCATATATGCAAGGTATAAACGGCAAAATTTAAAATTAGCTATTTTTTTATTTACATGAATGATAAAAGTTAAGTGCTCAAAAGATCAGAAAAGTCGTTGAGGAATGCAGAAGTTTGACAAAAAATTTTTTTTTTAGTGTCGTTCATTCTTTAAGTTACTTAAAAGTAATGTAATAGTCCTTATTAAAAGCAAAGGGGAAAGATTAAGATGTAAACAATAACAGATAAGATAAAGAAATTAGGAGGTTGCAAATAATTGCACAATATTATAATATTGGGTTCCATTCAGGTGCAGCATTGCATTTATAAGTTGTATGGTGTTATATTTATTGCATAATTCAATGTAACATTGATTAAATAAAAATATAAGATATTCAATGAAAACATTTTACAAAAACTGATTGATCACAGGAATCGATTTTATATTCATGAGGTTTTCTTTTAAAATGTATGTGAATTTTCCAACTGCTACTTTCAAAAACTATTAGATCAGGTCTTCCAGTAAAGAGGCAAAGCCGATTAGTCCCAAAAAAGTACCCAAGCCACAAAGTCCTGGACAAGAAATGTCTCGTTTCGAGATATTTTCATGCTGATGCTATTAACAAAAAAAAACTTAATGTACAACTTCGAGAAGAAATTGAATATTTTGTTGAAAAGTTAAGCCTCCAACCTTAATTTCAATAGATAAACGCAATTAAACATTTTTATCATAGTTTAATCATTTTTAAACTCATTTATAATTGCATTCATTTTGCATGTTTGTAGTGGAGAAAATAAGCTCCAAGACTATCAATTTCTCCCAGCTAGACATCTTTCTATGTCTATGCCAACAGAAAGTTTGGAAATACCACATGCAGCTACTCATATTCACACACCGCCAATTTTTAGGCACTAATGTTAAAAAATGTATTTATTTATTAATTCCCATTACAAAATAAACAATACGAGGTGTGTTATGCTAAAGGCGGGTTCCCACGAGACGAGTTTAGCTGATCAACTAAAATGGAATAATTTTTTTGTTCGTGCAGTTCAATAAAAAGAATCGACAGATATAGGTAAAATGGCAATGAATGCAGTTGTTCATGTGGGTATAGTTACTATTTGTGAATTATTACACTAACTAAGAAAAATTTCAGCGAACAACATTGAAAGAGAGAATATTAAGAGGAGATATAATTGAAATGTACAAAATAGTTCAGAGATACTATTCTGGTAACTTAGAAGTGTACAGTTTCAAAGAGGACATTGCAAAAAACTCGAAAACGCAAAAACTGCTAAGTTACCACAAAGAGATTTCTTAGTAAATTGTGTGGTATGCCCCTGGAACTCTATAAGAAACAACTATATCAGCACTAGATTTGAATTCTTTTAAAAACAAACTTGACAGAGAAAACATAATTACTGCAAACACTAACTATACAATCGCGACAAATTGTGTACTATAAGACAAACAATTAAGTTATGAAAATAAATCTTTAAAAAGAAAACGTTTAAGTAAGATAAAGACAAACTATGTAAATTTTTACGCAAGTTTTTATTTAATGCAAGGTTTTAACTGTTTATTGTAGACAATAATAATTTTATTAGAATATCACAAAACGTTGTATTCGGACTAGAAGCTGGATTCAAGATTCCATAAGAAATCATGCTTTTTATACAATTCTAAAAAATTGTAGCATCTTACTTTCTGTCCCACTTCACAGCAATTCTGATTAATTTTATTATTTCTCTATTTTATTGATGATGCAATTTGCAACCTCGCTTCGGTATAGAATGATTCAAGTTGACTAAGAATTGTTCACACTGTTCACTTGAATGATAAATTCTGAATGGGTCAAGCTTTTGTTGATCAACAAAAATTGCAATATATGTAGGTTCACATGGCGATTTTCATTAGATTTTTATTAACAAGAATTGATCAACTAAATTTGCCTCATATAAGAAACCTCCTTAAGTAGTAATAACAATAACATTATTCTTTCTCATAGTTTACCTAATTAAAAAAGATTAAGAATATCTACAAAATTCGTCACATTCATATTTGTACAGTATTAGAACTAGTAGTAATTCTTATACAGAGGGCCGGCGGTGGACGAGTGGTGTTAGTGCATCACTCGTGTTCCAAGGGTCGTGGGTTCGAATCTCACTTGGGGCGACGGGATTTTTCTAATTGGAAAATTCCGTCACCTCAACTATGGATGTGTGTATTTGTGCTGCATGTTAGATGGGGGACAGATGACCTTAGATGTTGGTTCCCCCGGGTAGTGTAGGCGTCAAATAAAAAAAAAATTCTTATACAGATTATCAGAAAAACTAGTCTAAACATACAAAAATTAATGAGTGCAACAAGGAAAACATAAACAATTTGGGTAGCATAACAAAGATAGAATGCAATCATAATAAAGAATAGAATGAAGGTAAATTTTTAAACAAAAAATCTCTCTCCAATAACAAGCAAGTAAGCAAAAACATCTGTTATAAATATTTTATCTGTCATTAAAAACAAAATCCATTTCACCATCCATTTAATAATTCGATTTTTTTTCTTTCTGCATATACGAATTTTGAACTTTCTAAGATTCTAATGACAAATTCTGATAAAATTGGTTTTTACGACAAAAGCAATTTATTTAGTAACATACTATTATATCGACATAATTATTTTAACCTCACTTTATGCTTTTAATGACAGATAAAATATTTGTGACAGCTATTGTTTTCTTGATTGTTTGCTTGCTTGTTATTGATAAAAATATACCTAGCCATGATTGCATTCTATCTTTGTTTTGCTACCCATATTGTTTATGACTTCCTCGTTGCACTCATTAATTTTTGTATGTTTAGACTGGTTTTCGGATCATCTGTATAATAGCTATTTACGCTGAATGACTACGACAACTAAAATTGGCTCATTATCAAAAAAAAACTTAGTTTATAAATTTGACACCTATTCTTGACAGAAGAAAATTGGGCATGTCAGTAGTGCTATGGCAAAATATGCTGTTTGCCCTTTTGTTTCAAAATGCACTATTTGCCATTAAATGGCCACAAATAAAGTATACTTTAAGTTGATCAAAGGGTTTAGTTACTTTTGAAAAGCACTATGTACTATTGATCCATGTTAATACAAAATTAAATAAATATATGTTTATTCTGCAATTGTGTAATTTACAAAAAAAAAATGTAAAAGAATGATAAGTAACAGAACTTATTAGCCTATAATAGCCTTGGTAGTGTAATGCCTGGCGTGCCGGACTTTCGCCCAAGCGGCCCGCGATCGACTCCCGGCGCCGGCAGATCTGGTTAAGGTTTTCTGCAGTTTTCCTTAGCTGTGACACAAATGTGGGGTTTGCGCTGTTCCATCTGTAAGTCGGCTGCAGCCGCACATTGGGCCTACATAATAATAATAATCGCCCCCTCCCTCCCGCACAAGCTTCTAGCTTCTGGGGCCTTGGTTAGGCTATGGGTTGTAGTAGTTATTATTATTATTAGTTCTTACATATAAGTATACCGACAGAAAAAAAAATAAAAAAATTACAATAATCACAATAACCAGCTGCAAGAAAACTATATGAAGGGTACAGGGAAAGAAGGTGGTTTGTCAAAAACTAGTAAGTTTGAAGGAGAACGTTTTTAAAGGTTTAATATCATGTCATTTGCTTTCTGATCTCTTCTGCTATGTGAACCTTTCAAGTATGATTTTCTACTGTTTTATAAATGGTTATATTAATTTAAAAGCCTTGTCTGTCGTCTTATTTTTGGGAAAATACTGGATTTTCAGGCTGATCTCAAAATAAAACAGGCAAGAAGGGGGTATGTCAGCGAAATTATTATTTGGAAGAATTATACAAACTTAGAGAAAAATGTTTTTAATGTAAATTTTAACTAGTAGATAATACATAAATGAAGTAAAAACATTATTATATCAAAAACAACTTAAATATATTCTTAAAGTTACTGTAATAATTAACACAACTTAACTATTTAGGACTAATATTATTAACATAAAAAAAATATTCTATTTTCCTTGCTTTGGAATTTTTCTTTGGATTTGACTTTTTGGGTTTCTTCGCGATAGTATTCTTTGGTTTTTTTCTGAATCCAGTACTCTCCTTTTGTTTGCCATTGGCATCTTTCTTCCTTTTTCATGGACATTTCGCCTTCTTCCCCTGTACTGCGCAATTTTGAACTCCTATAACTTCTGACTTAACGCATTCTTGCCCAAAAAAATTATACCACCAAGAGAATTCGGGTTTGGCTACAAAATGGCGTAAAAACCTCAATTTTCAAGTTTTACTGACAAACCGCCATCTTCCCCTGTACCCTTCATATATATATATTAATAACAATGATTAGAAGTAATAATGCACGTAGAGATATACAAGAAGGAGTTATAATAATGGGATATCGCGCAACAGAGAAGAAAGAAAAAATAAGTTGCAGCCGTCTACACGTGTTTCACACTTATTAGTGATCATCAGGACGGCATAGCAGATGGAATAAATATAAAAGCAACTAACTCAGAAAGATGTAACAACACAAGCTTTTTAGCTGCCTCCGTAGTGACGTTTGTTGTTGCACTGAAAACTCAGTGTCTTCAGGCCGATACTGCAAATGTGCGGTTGGCTGCTATCAGTGAAACCTTGTGTTGTTACATCTTTCTGAGTTAGTTGCTTTTATATTTATTCCATCTGCTATGCCATCCTGATGATCACTAATAAGTGTGAAACACGTGTAGACAGCTGCAACTTATTTTTTCTTTCTTCTCTGTTGCGCGATATTCCATTATTATAACTCCTTCTTGTATATTAATAACAACAAACAGTTCTTTATTTATAAAATTATATGTCAATCACAACAATGCAGAACCTCAAGGTGAGGGTTCAGTTTACTACTGGTCTCCCACCCACACCTTGCATTACAATAAAAAAAAATCTTTGTCTGCGTTAATAGAATTATATTAATAGAAATACAGATATCTAGGTATTCATACATCGCATGTAGAATCAAAAATTTAAAAAAAATATATAGTAAACAGGAACTATAGGAAATAATAAAAAGAAATCGAAGAAGAGGATAGCGTTATAATCGCAAGATTGTTAACTAGTTTGTCGTTAGCTGTACATAATACATGCAGTACTCAACTTATTGTTGTTTTTGCAATAAATATAAAAAAGTCTCCTTTTGAAAGAATGAACTGAAAGTGATTTTAGAGATGGCGAAATGTCGTTATAAATCTTTGAAATGTTATAAGTAAAAGACCTTTCAAAAAGAGTCGTTCTATGGTTTGGTATAGTCAGTAAACCCCGATTGCGAAGGTTTAGGCTATGAACATCGGTCCTGAAATAGGTTAGTTGCTTTTCGACAATTACTTTATGAAAGAATTGTTTTTGCTTCTCCTGTAAAATCACAAATGGCAGATAACATTTTTGCCATAACACTACTGATGTAATGAATAGTTGCATTTGAGGCGAAAGCCGAAGGCGCTAAGACGATAAAGGGCTCTAAAACACTAATTAAGCTCGAAATGCAGACGTTAGTTTATGTTCGGTCTAAGTTTAAATTAATATTTAATTTTAAAATAAAAATAATTTGAAAAGTGCAAAACTTCAAGTAGGTAGGTGCAGTGGTCTATAATTACTTTTATTACTATGGAGACGGCGTATACAAGGGAGTGCTCTAATCTAGCAATTTACTCTAAAAACAGGCCGCTAAATAGGTCATAATCACCCGACCGGACCTAAAATAACTTATATTTTGTTTGATTATTTTTGATTTTAATAACTGCTTAGCTTGTTATTCCTTTTCTTGTTTAGTTTAAGGTGTTTTATTGCTTAATAGAAATGTTTTTCTCTAGATACATGTAACTAAAAAATTAGTACCATTGATTCCCAACAAGCTTAAAGAATTTATTGAAATCAAAAGTAATCACATAAAATATTATAAGTTATTTTACGTAAGAATTAGAAGAGATCAATTAAAATCTAAAGACTAAAATTACAAAAATTTTATTACAGCCTATATTTAATATAAATCTTAAAGTTGGTTTGCATATGTGTACCTATAGAGGGAGAGCCAGCAACGTATTTCGAGTTGTCATTTCAACAGTCGTGAAAATTTGGATACTAAATCTTATATACCTGCTGAACACTAAAAGTTGATTCTGGCAGCCCCCTGCGGCCGGGTTATACTACCCCAAAATTATTAAGAGGGTGAGAAATAAGATTCCATTTATAGTAACAGTCATGAAATTTCAGGAGTTACTTTCGATAGTATTCTTTATTTATAAGAAATATTGCCATTTTCTCCCCTTCTCAATGTTGCCAGAACGCTGTAAATGTTGATTTAAAAAAGTGACATTTTTGTTATTTTGAAAGTCTTGAAATTTTGACACAATAAACAAAGTAGGTATATGTAGGTTTACATGTTAGTGCCAGCGAGACAGTTATATAGCAGCCTGCGGGTTAGAGAGAAAATTTTATTTCTCGCCCTCTTAGTAATTTTGGGGTAGTATAACCCGGCCGCAGGGGGCTGCCAGAATTGACTTTTAGTGTTCAGCAGGTATACAAGATTTAGTACCCAAATTTCCACGACTGTTGAAATGACAACTCGAAATACGTTGCTGGCTCTTGGTCTACTAGGATAAGAACTAGGTATCTCCACTTTTTTGCGGAGTAGGGATATCTATATGGAAATATACATTCTACATCGTTCGGTGCAAGCACGGTATACCTCCTCCCTAGCTTTACTTATACGTTGTCTCAAAATTAGGAGTACCTAGCTGAGACAGGCAGGTTAATAGCTTAATAGAGAACATTTAGCAGCAAATTGGATCATCTTACATACAGTACACATTACAAAGAGTGAGATCGCAGTAAAAAATTGTTGGCATCCTTCAAAAAAGTGACTAATAAAAATTCATTGGCGTTAGTATGGATCGACTTTGGGTTTTGGATACAAAAGCATGAAATTTAAATAAAACAACTGAAGAATAAAGCTCAAATTATTGAATAATGCTAGTATGAAATAAATGCTCAAAATAATGTCTTGGTTTCAATGCAAACACTAAATATTGACTTATTATTCGAAAAACACCACAAAATAAAAAAGTATAACCTCAAAAACGTCACACGATGTCAAAATAACTGCTGCTGGCTGCACTGATTTATGTAGAGTAGCCAATGTAAAATTATTCGAATTATTTAATGTAGGGATTTCAAGAACATCTGCTGCCAATGTAGGTGTTGCTAGACTACATTTCTAATCCTTCATGTAAACAAAATTAGTACTACATTTACTGGTTTTCAATTTGACTTTGTGAGAACCAATCACAGCAGGTCTATTTTGCGGGAACCATTCGAATCACTAATTTTGAGACAAAGATAGTAATATAATTTTTACGCGATACCTTAACCATTATGATGTGCAATTTATATCGTTTATCCTACACCTCTATATAAATACCATGTTTACTATGGCCATTTTAAATAAGGAAAGTGATTGTTTACTCTTATGTTACATTATAACCTACGTTGCCCCTATTATAGCAACGTGGGTTATTTTTAAAAAACTCACTCCTTCAAAGATAACAACCAATCACCAGCTTACGTTACTTAATATTATTAAAATCCAGTCATCGTGCTAGAGTATTACCGTCAAAACTACAGACTAACTATACATTGCAAATTCGATGTTTAAACTTAAATAAAGAGGTGTTGGATAAAATTTTGTATGGCACGCGTGAGTTAAGGATATTATCCAGTCAGAAAAATTAACCTAAAATTAAATTAACAGTAAATTCTTCGTTCGTGGATAATATCTTACTTAACTCACTTGTACCATAAATAACTATTTTTCACTTCCTGTAAAATTGGATAAAGTGGAGATCCTGGTTTTAAACTAGTTAAACTAAATATTTCAGAACAAAATAGTTATTTATGTATTAAGGGCATAAAGAAGCTTTTATGACCAGAAGCGTTATTTCTAGCCCGAGGCGTCAGCCGAGGGCTAGGAAAAGGCTGTAGGGCCATAAAAGCAAGTTATGCCCGAAATGCATACACTATTTTATGCACAGATTGTTTTTATCTCAAATCTATTATTGTGTAAAAAATATAATTAAATGAGTACGTAGGTTACATCAAGCCGCTGTACGTATACTTATGTGCTTATATACGAAGTACGTTACTATAGTTACTATCTAAAATTGTTTATTGTTTCCAGCCTTATTTTGTGGAACTCCATAATCATGAAATAAATAAAGATTATTAAAAGTTTCACAGTTTTATTAAAATATACCTGACAATATTGTTTCGACAGCTATGCTGTCATTATCAAAGGTAATATAATTATAAACAAACACGTCGCTAAGGTAGATACAAAATAGGTAACTAGATAAAATAATAATAATAATAATAAAAATTAATAATAAAAATCATAATTAAACATCTAATACTTCCAGTAACGGAGAATTACTGAGCTCAAGTTGTTCATTCATTAAAGGTACCCTGAGTTTGTGTTTGTATATCTCAAAGGCTTCTAAAATGTCTAATTTGCGTTTGTTATTACAAAAATGTAGGAATTTAATATTATTTTGAGGAGTCATTGTGTGATTTTGTTCTAAAAGGTGTTTGGCGTAATTCGATTTTTCAGGATGTTTATTTTTGTAATGACGTACGTGTTCTTTATATCTTATGTCAAAATTTCGAAGTGTTTGTCCAATATATACCGAACTACAAAAAGAACAATTTAAACGGTAAATGCCCGATTTCATGATATCATGTGTTCTGTCTTTAGCATTAAATAAAAATGAAAAAGTGTTAGTGTTGGTTTTAAATGTTATTTTATAATTGTTGGTTTTTCTTAGTATATGTGCAATTTTTTCTGATATTTTGCCAAAATATGGTATAGATATGTAATTTGTGTCTTCTGTTTGATTGTCAATGGGATATATTCTTTTGATAGCTAACCTATAATCTTTTTGTTTAATTAAAGTGTCAATCATGTTCGGATTATAATGATTTGCATGTGCTAGTTGTTTAATGGTTGATATCTCTTTGCTAAAATCTGATTTTGTTAGTGGAATAGTTAAAGCTCTGTGTACTAATGATCTGTATGCTGCTATTTTATGTGTATTGTGGTGACAAGATTCATTTGGTATTGTTATGTCTGTTTGTGTTGGTTTTCTGTATATGGAAAATTCAAAAAGATTGTCTGCGTTAATCTTGATATTTAAGTCTAGAAAGTTTATAGCCCTGTTTTGTTCTGTTTCTAGTGTAAATTTTATATTAGGATGGATATTGTTTATAAGAATTAAAAATTCATTGATAACCTCAAAAGAACTGTCAAAATCTTTTTGAATTTTCCATATACAGAAAACCAACACAAACAGACATAACAATACCAAATGAATCTTGTCACCACAATACACATAAAATAGCAGCATACAGATCATTAGTACACAGAGCTTTAACTATTCCACTAACAAAATCAGATTTTAGCAAAGAGATATCAACCATTAAACAACTAGCACATGCAAATCATTATAATCCGAACATGATTGACACTTTAATTAAACAAAAAGATTATAGGTTAGCTATCAAAAGAATATATCCCATTGACAATCAAACAGAAGACACAAATTACATATCTATACCATATTTTGGCAAAATATCAGAAAAAATTGCACATATACTAAGAAAAACCAACAATTATAAAATAACATTTAAAACCAACACTAACACTTTTTCATTTTTATTTAATGCTAAAGACAGAACACATGATATCATGAAATCGGGCATTTACCGTTTAAATTGTTCTTTTTGTAGTTCGGTATATATTGGACAAACACTTCGAAATTTTGACATAAGATATAAAGAACACGTACGTCATTACAAAAATAAACATCCTGAAAAATCGAATTACGCCAAACACCTTTTAGAACAAAATCACACAATGACTCCTCAAAATAATATTAAATTCCTACATTTTTGTAATAACAAACGCAAATTAGACATTTTAGAAGCCTTTGAGATATACAAACACAAACTCAGGGTACCTTTAATGAATGAACAACTTGAGCTCAGTAATTCTCCGTTACTGGAAGTATTAGATGTTTAATTATGATTTTTATTATAAATTTTTATTATTATTATTATTATTTTATCTAGTTACCTATTTTGTATCTACCTTAGCGACGTGTTTGTTTATAATTATATTACCTTTGATAATGACAGCATAGCTGTCGAAACAATATTGTCAGGTATATTTTAATAAAACTGTGAAACTTTTAATAATCTTTATTTATTTCATGACTATCTAAAATACTTAATTTCAGCTTATTTTCATTGGTGATAAGTTTACAAATTATATTAAGAACCAATCAAGTTCTACAAATACAGCTCTGACATTTAATTGACGTTTCATTATTGCCCGTCGGATCATAAAGAGGCCCTTGGGGCATCAAGAGACAGTTATGTTTAGATAAATCTAGCAATAATAGTCTAATTATAATGCATCTGTGCATAAAATAAATGATAAACCTTTAATTATTGTTTTAAGTATAACTTACAAAAATATAAATCTTTGTAGTTTAACTCCAAGAATTAAAAATAAGTAAAAAACTAAGTGCTAAACCCAGAAACAACACGGCAGAGCAAAAAAATTATGCGCACATAATATGCTGCTGATTGCAGTGCATATACCTATGCAGTAAACACATTTGGTAAAAAATAACATTCCAACGTTGTTAACAATTGATGAATAGTTGTCAATTAGTAAGGTTACGGTATGTAGATTTGTTAACCTATTAACAATGAACAACGTGGTTTTACAAGAATTGTTTGAAGATGTTATAAACTGGGATATTAGTTATTCAAATTGATGTAGATCATCTCGCAGCACCAATAAACCCTTGTCGCTCTCAGAGAAAGACTGGCACAACAAAAATTATGTGACTAACATTATTCCAAACTTCTCAATATTGGAAATCTGGTTAAGGTTTTCTGCAGTTTTTCTTAGTAACACAAATGTGGGATTTGTACTATAACATTTTAAGTTGGCTGCAGCCGCACGATGGGTCTGCCTAATAACAACCTATTAATTATTATAACAATTTAATATTAAATAACTTTACGAATCCTAATTTTAAGATAAATACAGGTACCTGCTTGTCTATTTTAAATATTTTTATCCAACACCTCTTTTAATTATAAATACCATGTTTACTGTGTTCATTAGAAATAAGGAAATTGATTGTTTACTCTTTTGTTATACTATAACCTACATTGCTACGGACAATTGTGAATTTTATTTCTATGTCTAGTATTAACATTTTCTTAAATAAACATCTTCAAGCAGATGTTGTCTTAAAGATATTTTGTTGGACATCTTTCAGATGTAGTGAAAGAGACATATTTCAGATGTTGTGATCAAGACATCTTAAAGACATTGGGTTTTGTAAGAATTGACGTCTTAAAGATGTATTTAAGATAACATAAGGTGAAAATGAACATAAGACGTTTTGAATATCTAAATTCTACATCTTTTGGATGTCTTTAAGACATATGTGTGCTGTTTGGGTTCATAGCTTCTGGGGCTTTATTATTATATCTGGTCGATTACTCAACATGGTAGCTTTTTAGCTGTTGAATGATTGATTTTGATCTTCCAAGGCAACAAGTCATTAAATCCTTTTTACAAATTTTAAATGGTATAATAATTTTTATTCAGCATAACTAATACAATTAAAACGTATACATCACTTGGCCAGATATTAATGAATGTATACAGATTGCATTGAGAATCGATATCATAAGTACAAATGTTGTACAGAATAAAGTACAAATAATAAGCCTGTAGCATGTTTTTATGGTAATAACTTTTCTTATAGAATCTCAAGTATTGTGGGCTGCATTGATGAGTGCAACCTACGTATATGATGCTAGAAATTAAGCAGCCTACAAACACTGTGGCCTTTTACAACTGTAAAGAATAGTATAGTGTTATCCTCCAGGGAGTGCGTGATGATAAATGCATCTTTATTGATGTGTTTGTCCAGAAAAGTTTTAGAAGTACTTCATTATATATAAAATTCACCAGTGATCCATCTTTGATTCCTGCTTCAGAGTGTTTGTCAGCAGATGCAGCATGTCCTTTGTTGACAAATGTACTAAAACCATATTGTGATAATTGCCACCTTTCAGAAACAAATGTTAGAAAACAAAATTCCAGGTTTTTTAACACATGTATTTTACATAATTTTGCTCAAAAGAAGACGATGAAGCTTATTGTCAGATAAAGGAATAGAGTGATAGATTCTGTCTTATTGGAAATGACCCCCCATCTCAACATTTTCTAACTAAGACAAAATGTCATTGTATCATTATCTATTACACAGCTGTAAATGCAGCTTCCTTTTAACTACCTGCAGCCTACATTTACTTACGTCTTCTAGTTTTGAAGGATGGACTTAGAGAATCATGCAATGACGTTCCGTCTTTGTTACACAATCTTGAGATTGGAGGAATTATAGTCAGGAATCATTTTCAATAATATGGAATATATTTAATAAAAATATGACTATGAATATTAATGAGGTTAATGGAGATGAGAATATCAATGGAAGATGAAAAGAGATTTTATAGCAAGAATTTTGCAACAAATGCTTTCCGGGCCGCACTTGGGCAGCAGGGGTCTGTGTTGCAGACGCAGTACATTAATGAAAAATACCAAATATCAAAATATCTACCATATTTTCACATGATTAAAATTTATGCTCCATCTTTAAATGAATATCAATACAATATACAAAGTTGAAATAAAAACCAATAAATCTTGAATTTAATCTTTAAATAATCGCCTTTTTTGGTAGCTTGTTATTTATAAAAACTCCTTGTACAGCCGCTGTGATTCCACTTTTTGCAAGCCGACAAACAAGTGTCGGGTTGTGCTTTTTTTGGGAATGTCCGCCGCCCATACAAAGTTTTGCATTTCAGCAGTTGGCAGGGAAAGGGAGATAATTATGTACTTTATTTTTAATTTACTGACCTTTTGTTGTTAAAGAATGTATTTACCGTTTTGTTTGTTTCTAATGCGAATAAAAAACAACTTATATTATGAATGTATAGTGGGAGGAGAGCGATGGCAAAATTGGTTAACTGCAGACGGGCAATTGTAGGCATATCGCTGAATGCTTTATATTTTACAAAAAATGTATTGTATGTAGAAAATATTCGATCTTTCTGTTTTGCCTTACATTTCTTTTGTGCTATATTACATTGAAAATATTGAAATAAATATTATTTTGCATTATGTTGTCATATAATTAATTCATCGTGCCTTTGCTCCCTCAATGCTAGCTGCCATTTTTAAAAACATGTAAGCGAGTGAAATTTTTTTCAAAATTGCTGCTGTATAATAAAATTGGTATTACAGCCTTACTATTTAATAGATCTGGCAATGTTGGATCAATTCGAGATGTAATACTAGTGAAAGTACACATATTGATTGTTTTATGTGAAGCAAATACTTTTTCAAATTGTTCGTAATATTTCCAGCTTACATTGTTACGATGCAGTTTGCTGTTATCACTAAGTTTTTTAAATGTATTTTATTTCTAGATTATTGATCTAACATAAGTAAACGCCAACGACATTGACTTAACCCTTTTCTTTTATCGACTTTGCAGTTTCTCATATCTTCTTATGTATCTTTTTAATTTCGGAATTCTTCTATAAGGTTTTCGTACTCCTCTATATAATTATGTCCAGCCTCTATGTTTTCTTGGCTCTCCTTATTCTCTACTCTCTTTTTGTACATGTTCTCCTGCACCAAATTCTTCATATTGAGAAGTAGAGGTTGTTTTTTATGTAAAATTACATTGAACTTTAAGCTTAATTTTCAGCTTTTTGTTGCAATTAGACAAAATATGATTATTATCGTATATTATATATGTACAGTTTGAGATCCCCTCACTATGTAAATTAGAGTTTGGATCAACTTTCTATTACTTTTCAAGTAATTTATGTTTTTGTGAATGTTTGTATTGGTCAGAATTGACACATACACTATGAAGCAACATTGGTTCCATCAGGTAAAGTAATTCGGTGAAAAATATAAAAGTCTGAATTTTTCACATTGAAAAATGTAAAAACACATGTGCAAATATAAATTTTTTTGAAGTGATTGTGTAACCAACATTATGCAATATCACATGGAATGACCCTATATTTAAAAATAAATTAAACAGAAATAAAAATAATTTTTAATTCAAATATTAGAACGTTTACTGTCTCCAGCCTTACTTTGTGGAACTCCATAATCATGAAATATAATATAAATACAAAGATTAGTTAAAATTTTGGAACAGAACCACCCAATGACACCTCAAAACAACATTAAATACTTACATTTTTGCAACAACAAACACAAATTAGACATTTTAGAAGCTTTTGAAATATACAGACATAAACGCACAGTACCTTTAATGAATGAACAAACTGAGCCTAGTAATTCTCCTTTATTAGAAGTGTTAGATATTTAGTTTTTGTTATGTATTGTATCTAGTTACCTATTTTCTGTATGTATTTATCCTTAGCAACGTGTTTGTTTATCAATCTTATCTACCTTTGATAATGACACAAAGTGTCGAAACAATATTGCCAGGTTAAGATATTAATAAAACTTGTGAAACTTTAACTAATCTTTGTATTTATATTATATTTCACAAATATTAGAAAGTTACATTTCTTTTGTTTTAAATGTGACAAGTATGCCTGTACCAAATAGGAATTGGTACGTTACTTTTTTTTTACCAATCCTTACAACTCTAGAATTACATAATTTAAGCATGATTGTAAATTCAATGTTGCTCTTTCGATTAATACCCGAAAAAAGGCATTTCACCATGTATGTTCAGAGAAAAAGATTAAAAAAGTTGCACTCAAGTTGTTTGGGAATCCACCGAGCACTGATTTTGTTGAACTGCAGTTTATCATGAACTATGGTTTCCACACTTCCAACATTTATTGATAGAACATCGGCAATAGTTCTTACCATTATTTGTCGATTTTTCACGAATTAATCAGTCAACATGTTCAATATTGGTTTCATTCAGAGCAGTAAATGAAGTTACACCTTCTCGATTTTTCATGGTTTTAGAGAATTTTGCATCGGTCACAAAACTTGTAAGCATACGGGGCGCCCTGGGGTTTGCCTCGGTATGCGTCTCTGCTCGGACACGAAATTTGTATGGGGCCTGCTTATGAAGTGGCACAGTGTGGGTTTTTGGCGATCTGTGGTAACTCTCGGGTGCCTGTTATTTTAACGTAGCATGCTCCATGGAACCGGGTAACTGCTGGGGTTGCTGAAGTCGGCCCAGTCTGGATCGCTACCTGGGTCTCCACCTATGCCTACTAAGACACTTAGAAAAGGTAAAGGTGTTATCAGCAAATAAAAGACACAATCAAAATACCAAACAGAAAACAATTTATTCTTACTACTAGTTCCTACAAACCTTACTATTACCCTAATAAGCTTACGGTTAATAACAGCATTCAGGCAAGCAGGGTGCAATACAGCGTAGCATAAGCGAACCAAGCGTGCAGGTACAGTGCTAATTTACAGGGCCGGGTAACGAGGTGTCGGAAGGTAATGGACGTACCGGGTAAGGAATGCAAGGAACAGATGGGTTGTACGGAAAGAGTCCTCCCAGAATACTCGCAGTGAGGTCTCGGACAGGATGTATGGAATGAGACCTACCGGAATACTCGCAATGAGGTCTCGGACAGGGTTGTAAGAGGATGAGACTTGCCGAATACTTGCAGTGAAGTCTTGGGACAGGATGTATGGAATGAGACCTCCCGGAATATTCGCAGTGAGGTCTCGGACAGGGTGTAAGGGGATGAAACTCCCAGAATGCTCGCAGTGAAGTCTCGGACAGGATGTGTAGAATCAGACCTCCCGGAATACTCACAGTGAGGTCTCCGAGAGGATGTGTGGAATGAAATTTCCCAGAATACTCGCAGTGAAGTCTCGGAAAGGGGTGAGAGATGAAACCGGGGCGGAAAGGGGATCAGTAAATATGGCCAAGAGTCCTTACTCTAATAATCTTGGCTGGCTGCTCCGGGCTGGTTGTCCTGATGAGTGAGTCCTTGACGCGGACTGAATAAATCGTCCTTGTACCTACTTATATAGGTGCTCTCAGAGTGTGTAAATGTGTAAATATCGGTTAGGGAAGGAACACGTACTCTTGCTTGAGTCGGTCGCTTATCCGAACTGCGACTGATTGCAACAGTCGATAAGCACTTTCATTCTTATACCAAAAATCAAGGCCGTATTCAAGGGGGGGTTTAGGGGGTTTGAACCCCCGCCCACGAAACTAAAATTAATACTTATAAATGACAACAAAATAAAATTATTCTTCTGCTTCTCCCCGAAAATTAATTCCTCTAAAACCCCCATCTGGAAATAAATTTGTGGCTACAGCTCTGCCAAAGATAATTAATAAAATTCTATAACTTCGTTACAAACTTGGGTATTGGATAAATATGTTCCTAATTTACCACTCCTCTAACTAAGAAATTATGATTATTCTCTGTGCAACAGAACTTGAAACATCCATGTTTGACATTCAACAGTTTTATTAAACAAATGAAAAGCTCGGTAGCTTTGAGTAGCAACTAGAATTTAAGAAAAATAATTATTCCAGTTATGAATTGAACATCATCATTTCTCTTCATCAAATACAACATCAACTGCAATATAATCTTTATTACTTTCATTAAACACACATACATACATATCATGAATAATTCTTAAAATTATACTTTTTCTTACAATCATGATCTAAGTGAATTCTAGATTGAATTTACTAATTTATAAAATAATGGAATGACCTTACACTTAGTCACGTTTTGTTTCTATATTTAACATAATTAAATAAATTTCTATATGAGTTTACAGTATGGACAACAATCTTTACTCAGTGTACATTACTATTTAAGCACTTTTTAGAATAGTGTCGTATGCCTGGAAAATTGGACCTGCAACTTCTACTGATCTCGATTTTAAACTTAATGTTGCATGAGTTACACCTGGCTGCAGTTTCAATTCCAATAAGACCCATATATTGTTTGTCAGTTTAAGGGATTGATATAACATGTCTTGACCTTCCACATTACGTTTTGCGATTGTAAAAATATTATTATGTGACATTTTGCTGGCCAGAGTATCAGATGTTCCCTTTATATCATTTAATGTGTATTGCACCTACAAATTATTTATTACTAGTTAAATTAGTAAATAATTCTTGGATGATAAATACCTCATTAGCAGCAGGTATATCTTTCCAAGTAGTCAAAAATACACGCTTATCAAGTTGCCCATCTTCAATAAAGAGAGTTTGTATAGGAATCTGGCAAGCGTAATAGAATATATCAACATTATTCTTAACAGCAACTTGAAGAGTTGTTAATGGATCCATACGTTGTATTGGTCCATTGGTATTCAAAGTTAAGTTACTTTCTAAACTTTGACCAGGTTGTAAAGCACCAATATTTAAAGGTGCAGCTGGTGCAAGTCCAAAACTATTTTTATTAAACTGAATTGCAAAGCTGCTCATTGCCTAAAATTATACTTGTATGGTTATACTACAAATTTCAAAACATTTCAATACTTACCTGCATTGCTTTATTTGTAAAAGTTAAATCCATTGATATTTGACCACTGCGTCTTGTAAATGTACCCCAGATTTCTAAACCTTTACCTTTTTCTGCAGGCAACCAACAAGTTTTAGCTGGTGTATACATCGCAGAGGCAGTAGTTATTCCAAAAATGTCACCTAAAAGTCCGGTTGTGGTAGGAACTGATCCGGCACCAGTTAAATCGCTACTGACTCCTCCTCCTCCTCCTCCAAGCTACATCAAATAATTTTGTAGTTACGAAAATAACAAAACAAATAAAAGTTTACCAGAGAATCAAGTCCTCCACCAAGTAAATCAATATTGCTTGTTGGCTGTGCAGAAGCAGCAGCGGTTGGCATTGCACTACCAATATCCATAGATAAAAGATCACCAATAAGAGATTCCTGATTTGGTATAACGGTGGCTTCTGGTTGTGCAGTTGAAGTATCTTCAACAGAACCTTGCCGAGCTGGAAGTGATTTACGGATTCCTACAAATAAATTCATTTGATTTTAAGCCCTTCTCTCACTCAATTTTTTTTCCATCAGTTTGGAAAAATTAGATTAGATTAAAATATATTATGCAAAACTTACCAGCACTACGGCCTTCTACAAATGCTGTTGGTGGTTTATGATAAACACTAGCAAGTGATGAAATATGACAGATAAGTTCATCCAACAATGTTGGTTCCAAAAGATCAGTTTCTTCAGAAATCAGAGGCTTGTCAGCCAAAACAACTTCTTTAGCAGCAGCTGGATCAGTACTTAATAACCTAGAAAAAGTTAATAAAATCAGGATTTCGTATCTTTTATATATCCGATCTCATTTTTACCTCCAATAAATAAATCCACGGTCACGCAAGTCAGGATTGTCAGAATCTTGTGTGGCTAAACTTAATACATGCTGTACAAGTGCTTGAGTATGCGCAGGACGTTTAAGGAATAACTTTACAACAGCTGTTAACAATTGTAACTGTACTTGAGCATTTTCATCTGCAAATCCTTCAAGGAAACTATCCAGAAGTTCATCAGCATTATCAATACGCTCAGCATATTCTCCAATAATCCAAACCATACTTGCTCTAGCTTCTGGTTCATCCAATGTATCCAAATTCTCACAAAGAGTACTTATAATACTTTCATATTTGTTTGGATACTTTCTGTAAAAATTTTAGTAGAAAATTATAAGCATATTCAAAACTTCGTTTTAAATAAAATATCAATTGTGATATGCCACATGTTCCAAAATAAAAACATTTAAATGTATTTTGAAGAAAACAATACTAAATAGTGTAGAAAGTCAAATTTAGAAATTAACTGCATTTTAAGACCAGAGATACCTTATTAATTGTTGAAATATTTCAATAAATGTCGCATGTTGCCTTGTTTCAGTTCAGCAGCAGCTAAATGTCAACTGATATCTTACAGTGATCCAGATCAAATCGGAGAAATGCTGTTGAATTTGGTACTTGTTTTTATATATGCAAATTCGCATCCTTTGGCATGCCAGAAGTTATTGCTTCGGAAAGCAATCATCAGCAAAAACACTTTCTGGGCTGATGCCGGCTGGATCAGTGTGCTTATCATTTCTGGAAATCTAAAAATTCTTTTGTATTTTAATGTCATAAATGTAACATAAAATTATTAAGGAATTTATTAGACATTAAAGTTTACAGAATTCTGCCTAAACAATGATCTACGCATAGGAGGGTTAATATTCCGCCACAAGACAACCTGGGTAACACCTGACCAGACAAATTTATTTCTGCAAAAAGTTAAAAAACCCATTCGCGCTCCTTTGAGAATTGACACGAATCCTCCAACAAACAATGATATTGTATTAGCAATATCAATATTGCGAGAAGAGTGAGCGACGAGCCTAGACAACATACCTGCCGAATTCCCGAAAGTAGGCACCACAAAAGAAATACAACCGATACTTAAAGGACATATGAGAAGAAGAATCCATTCCTATAGATTGTAAAGATGGCATAGTAATCAAGTTTTCAAAAAAGGGGGATTTGTCAAAGTGCAATAATTGGAGAGGCGTAAATGATAAAAAAAAGTATTATAACCCAAATACTAAATACAAGAACGACAGAACATGTGGAAAAGAACCTTAAAAATGAACAGACAGGCTTTAGGCAAAACTAAAACAGATCCTGCACTGACCAGATTAATAGCATGAGAATAATAATAGAACAGTGCATAGAATGAACAGCTCCACTGTATATCATATTCATAAACACCTGTTTGACTGCCTATACCATACAGCATTTTGCGGCATACTAGAACTAGCTGGAATTTCACCTAAAATTACAATAAATCTAATAACAAATTTCTGCAAGATCAAAGATGCACAATGCAGCATACTTCATAGAGGAAAAAGTGCAAAAAACTTTCCCAATCCTTAAAGGCGTCAAACAAGGTTGTCCCTTGTCCCCACTATTCTTTAATGTAGCACTGGATTGGATCATAATTGGTATTAAAGGTACAGTCTTGGCATGGTTTAAGGATTATCTTCATGAACGCCAACAGATAACTAAAATTGATGTTTTCTCTACAGCAATTATTAATAATTATGGTGTGTCCCAAGGTACGTTTTGTGGCCCCTTTTATTTTTCATTTACATTAATGATATAAATTACCATAATCAATATTTCATAAACCTTTTTGCTGACGACACACTATTATCAATTGCTAGCTATAATTTAGATAAAGCATTGAACAAGATGAATTACTACCTTGAAACAATAGTATCATATTTTAATACAAACAAATTAAAACTCAATATTTCTAAAACTAAAGCTATGTTATTAACTACAAACTTTAAATGTAAGCAGGCTAACACTGACCAGTTAAATTTGATTATTGATAATTGTAGAATTGAATTTGTGACGGAATTTAAGTACCTTAGACTTATGTTAGATTGCAATTTGACTTTTAATGCCCATTTCTCCTATAGGAGGATAGATCGGAATGTTTCTAGAATGAACCACAAGATGGCGTTATGTGCGCGTGCTGATCACTTGTTTTGAAAGCGCCATTGTTCGTACAACAGTTGTCAAAATTTCAAACAGTGGATATAAACACACGCCATTACTATCGATTCAAGTAAACAATTTGTGCATTTTCTGAATCATGAATAAAAACGAGTTCCGTGCAGTGATAGAACATTTCTTTTTTAAAGGCTTAAATGCTAAACAAATAAAAACGGAGTTAGATGAAGTTCATGGTGAGTCTTTGCCTTCGTATGCAACAAGCGCGGTAGAACAAGCATAGAGGAGGCACTATGGTCTGGCTGACCAAAAACAGCTACCGATGAAGAAACAATTGAAAAAGTCTATGAAAGCGTGATGAAGGATCGCTGAATAAAGATGAGAGAGATAGCAGAGAAAGTAAGCATTTTATATGACTGTGTACATTTCATCTTACATCAACATTTGGACATGAGAAAGCTTAGTGCTAGATGAGTGCCATGTCTGCTGACAATCGACCAAAAGTGAGTTCGAATGACCATTTCTCAGCAATGTCTAGACATGTCCAAATGTAATGAAAAAAATCTTTGCGATATTTTATAACTGTTGACGAAACGTGGATTCACCACTACACTCTGGAGACCAAGGCGCAGCAAAGCAATGGACAAAACGTGGCGTGCCAACTCCAAAGAAGGCAAAGACGTTCCGTCTGCTGGGAAAGTCATGGCTACGTATTTTGGGATTACCGAGGAATAATTTTTATTGATTACTTGCAACACGGAAGGACAATAACGGGCGAGTATTATGCGTCGTTATTAGACAGACTGAACAAAGAAATCAAAGCTAAAAGGCCCCATTTGGCAAAGAAAAAGGTCTTGTACCGCCAGAATAACGCCCCATCCTACAAGTCGGCAATTGCGATGGCGAAACTGCACGAACTGCAATTCCAGTTTATTGAACATGCACCCTATTCGCCAGACTTGACTCCGTCATCAAAGCTGTAAGCTGTAAACGGATATTTTAAAGGTTTGGATAGTTCTTATTTTTGTGAAGGGTTGAAGGGTCTTGAAAAGCATTGGATTAAATGTGTAGAGCTGAAAGGAGACTATGTAGAAAAATAAATAATATTTTCCCCAGGAAGTTGGTTTTTCCGTCTTGTTTTAGAAATTTTTCGATCTATCCTCGTATAAACATTCTGATCAAACTATTTCTAGAATTAAATGGTAAGAAGAGAACCACAATATTCCATCTCCAAAACCGTTTAACCATTATATTCATTAAGATTGTGTTTATATCTCTGTGTTTCTTTACAATTTCCCAGATTTGATCTTTTATAGCAAACCTATTCTGGGAAAACCATGAAAAATTACGACTTCACTTTGCAAACCAAAAAAATGAAATGCAGTAAATTCCTGTTCATGTGAATAAAAAAAACTTTTTTATACTAATAAGGATGTATGTGTAATTTCAACATTTTCCTGTTAATGTTTCGAATAATGAGTGTCTTAAAGATATTTTCATTTGTCTCGAGCCTTACTTTGTGAAACTCAATAATCATTTATATAATGGTCTTTTCATTTCTTAAAAGTACACATTTTAATTTTACTTGGCTTTAATGAATGACTGACTGCTCTAATAACTTTTACTTTTTAGAATTTGATGTTATTTTATTGTTGTTAGATAGTTATTTCGTACTTCTTGGCCTCTATTATGCTCTTTTATAATCTTCTAGTACACAAAATTAAACATTTTTTTAATTATTAACCGTTTTGAAATAAGAAACTCACAAGCACAGAATAGCTAAAATATAAATTACAAATGATAAGATTTTGTTCATCTTCATAAACGTTTTCTTGTCTGAACAATTTTAAAATGTTTAATTTATTTCCTGTTCACACTAGTGACCATGGTATGGTGTTTACACTATAGAGTAATCATTGAAATATTTCAATGTTCATGTGATTGTACACAGTATATTAAAAAAATCGGACTGATGCTGTAAAAATACAAGCACCTGTATCTGTTGCCGCTCAATGCGATTGAGTAGCATAAAGTTTTGTCCACCTTGTGGTGTTCAGTAATAACGTTCTGTTATTTGTTTGTAGTGCAAGTATAATGTTTTTTACTTGAAAAAGGGGCAACTGAATTGTTCAAACTGATAAGCAAGTTTATCATGATAATGCTATGGGTCGTATGTAAGTATACAAATGGTGCTCAAGCTTTAAGAATGACAGAGTCGTTGGAAGATAATCCCAAATCAGGCAGACCATCCACGAGCACTATACAGGAAAATATGGAAACAAATGTTGTGCACACTACCTACACTAACACTCATTCATCGGAGATCATTTTCTTAATTGTTATTCAACAGTCTTTAGCAAGAAGCACCTGCACCGTTCCTCCTGCTGACATCTGCTTTTTTTTAACACAGTGCGTTTGTCTGTGATCGATCAGTTTGAACATTTCAATTGAATCGAACTTTGGTCGATGAGAAGTGAGATTATATCTATTATATTTTCTTTTAATGAAAGATATGACAAGTAGTACAAGTGAATGCAATTGTCACATTATATAATAGTTTGTGAATCCCTTGTTATCATTCCATAACTGAGGACACAAAAGAAAAAATTCTCTTTGCTGTTCCCTCGATAAGAAAATTTTACGCATTCATATGCTTCGATGTAATCTATCCCTTTTATATAACATCACTCATTTTATAAAACTTGCTGACTGACTGACTGACTGACACACACACACACAGACACACAGACCCACATACCCACCCACACACACACACACACACACGCACGCACGCACACACACACACGCACACGCACGCACATATATATATCTATTGAAGAAAAACAATGAATATCGTTCTGATCGATCCTTTTTATATGACCTTTAAATTTCAAATTGATCACTAAATAAAATACTTAATCGTCATCAATTATTATGTACGATCATGGATGTCCTATTCTGCCTGTTCCCTGCCTGGATGATATTGCACCATTATTTTAATACTATTTATAATATTAATTAAATAAATAATTATTTATCATTATTAATACAATTTTAAATAATTCACCAAGTTATTAAAAATTCATTTTATTCAAAATGGGAATTTATATGAATTAATGACATCCTCATTTATCACTAACTTATAAAATTCATCAAATAGGTACAGTTTATTTATTTTAGAAAAGTATTTTTTAAATACAAATAAGATTATTTCATCAGATTATGGGCAGCACAATCTAACATAGCGAAAATATTCAATAATTTTGATTTCTGATAATACAGAGCTACATTTAAATTTATAATTAACCCATATTCATACGCAATTATAAAAACACCATTTGCACGACAATAATCACATATTTGATGTTCACACTGCCATCTATTTTCTCTAATTTTAAAATTGAACACCTTATACGGTGAAACTGGATCACTTTGCACAACATAACACAAACTTGTTTGTAAGAATTTATGAACCTTTCGTGATAATAATTGCAACCTAAATAACTCCTCTGGACTATTTTCAATCATTCTTAGAGCTGTAATAGCTGCCATAACTTGGAATGTTGGTAATGATGCCGAAAAACAATATCCCAAGCTTGAGAGCCTTTGTTGTTCTATTATAGATCTTGCACCAACACAGAAACTCCCAACAGTACCTAAAGCTGCTTCTAAACTTCCAATTATCAAATCTATTTCGTGTATGTCAATTCCAAAATGTTCTGTAACACCGTGACCTCTCTCTCCTAATATGCCAAAAGAAATGCTTTCGTCTATGAAAATTCTAAGTTTATATTTCTGAGCAATGTCTACCAGATCTCTTAGAGGGCATATTGTACCTGTTTTTTGGTAAATACCTTCAACTATTAGAAATCTACGCATATGACAAACCAGTGAATCCGTTTCTGATGCTTCAACCAGTTTTTGTCGTAGATCATCAACATTATTATGTTTAAAATACACCACAATTGATTTTGCAGCCAATATACCTTGCTCAAGTGCAAAATTTATCTTTTCATCACAAAAAATCATATCAGTTCTTTTACAATAAGCAGGAATAGCATTAGAGGGAGCAGCAAAGCCATATGCATAAACTATGGCCTCCTCCATACCAAGAAATTTGGCTAAATATGATTCTAGTTCTAAATGGACTTCTGTTGTACCTAAATAAAGGTTAATTTGTTTAAAAAATAAATAAATAAAATTACAAGATTACCAAAAAATGCTCTTGGACCACAAGTTCCAACACCATATTTACGAATGCATTCTGCAGCAACCTCTTTAATCTTGTTGCTATTTAGCATATTTAAATAATTAGCTTTAGCAAGATCAATACCAAATTCATCTGTCTCATCCACAGTATATGTATCAATTTTCAAATCATCATTTAATAAATTATTTTTTGATTCCCTAAATAATGCTGTAGGATGATATTCTCTTAACCTTTCTCTAAATATACCATCATCTATTTCTAAATTTTTCAAATTTTCATTTTCATAATTTGAGAATAATTTAAATAAAATGGTTAATAGAAACAATACCACAAAGAAAACTATGGTCACCACAGTAATTTCCTCTACTTCTTCAATCATGTTTTAAGCTAATAATTTTGTAATGACACCATAACATCTGAAAAGTCATAAATATATCAACTTACTTAGATTTACTATTAAAAAGCAGTATCACTAGAATATCTAGATACTTTAATATACTTATCTCCCTGAAAGATTTAAAAGAAAAATTAACAAGAAGTTAAGTTTATAAATTTCTTAAAAGAGTATGTTACAAAGTAAAGTGCACAGAGGGAGAAGTATGAAATTGTCTATCGATCTAAAAAACTGTTTATACTACAATGTGCCACTGCTTTAATGATATTTGTTAAAGAAACTCATTTATGTAGTTTTAAAAGTAACTTACTTTTTCTAAGGCTTCACTTGCAGAAATATTAAGGTTACCTCTAAAAACTCAATACTTTTCGTCAATATCTTCAGTTTGCACATCGCCCTCCTAGTTTGGAAATATGCAGATAGTTTATTGCAGAAAGGGTCTAAGTAAGGTTTATTGGAAAAATAACTTTTACAGTGAAGTTGGCTGTACAAACCTAAACCTATTGCTAAGCAAGGTTTAATTGTCTATTTAAGTTTAGAACTGTACTGTATTGTTGTTCACTTGTAAGTAATAAAAAATCTTTATGTAACACAAATTAATTTGATAGCGAACAAGGCCGGTTCTTCAAACTTTAATGAAGCGTATTCACCAATTCAGGAACAATTAATTCACTTAACTAATAGGGGAAATGCGAGTAGCCACGGACGGCGTGTATCCCTGGACAATCAAATTGCTAAGCCATGACTCAAAAAAATAACATAATGTAAAATCGAAACGAGTCCCATAGGGCCTACAAACAAAATATAATTGAGTATTGTCGTGGTCGCTGAATGAATTGTATATTACAGTAGGTTTTGTTCCAGCCAACTATGTCGTGTTCACTCCTATCAAACTTCATAGAGGTTATCACATAGAAAACGTATGTAGCTTAACTTAATTTTATTTATTGGCAGTTTTGGTCATGACATGTATTTTACAACTATAATAGTATTTATCTGATGCCGTTCATAAATTAAGTGCTATTAATAGAAACATGCATTTAGGTAATCGGGTAGCCCCGAACGCAAGTCAGTCAGGTATCCTCGGACATTTTTCATAGCTTTAAATTTAACGAAAAGACAGTAGTTTCTGGGTAATAAGATCTATCCTAGGTATTTGATTAAAATATATTTCTATAATTGGAAAACCTGTACAAAAATGCTAAAATTATCACCTCTTTCTAATGCGACTAAAAAGCGCCTTATGAAACGTTCACAAAAAACAGACTTATGAAATTTTAACATCTTTTCCATATAGGAATGATCTTAAAGAAAAAAGTAAAGCTATAACATGTAAACAACTAAAAACAAAACCAAAAGTCGAAGTTTTTCCCATGAATATTGTGATCAAGAAGCCGAATGCGTCATTGCAGGGAAACATTTGAAGGCTGAATCTAATGCTATAAATGTAAAGGTTGTGCTCACGAAGCCTGCGTTAACATTGATCTATGAAATATTTATTACTATTGTGTCATTTGTATGGATATAAGCGTTTAATAAGTATGTCGAGGGCTATCCGCCATCTTTTCCATTGTCAAAAATCAAGGGATAAGATTATCATATTATTACTACTTAAATGACTAAAAGATATTTATATTTTTTGTACTAAAATGTTTGAAGAAGTTCTAAAGTAAATTTTAAGTATGAAAATAAACGTTGAAATTTGTTATTTTTGTGCATTTTTTGTATTTCATTTAAATGTCCGAGGCTACCTGAACTTCCCCTATAATAAAAATGTGAGTACAAACTTTGAAATTTCATAGCAAAAGAAAGCTGCTTTTATGTCAGGTATTTTTCTTCGCTAGAACTTAAACTTTCCACTACGCAGTGCCACCAGCTATAAGGACCAAGTATAGGATACTCAGGTTTTCGCATTCGACTCCCCATTCGGACAACAAAAAGTAATTTTTTTCCAATCCAACTCAAATCAATGTTTAACCTGAATTATGGGAAATAGGAGTTCACTCAGATTTTTCAATATTTCTATTAAAAGAACTACTCCTTATCATGTGACTTTGAGAAGGGTGGGATTAGTAATATTACAAGATATGCATCTATTCAAATTGACTAAGATTGTGATACTAAGATGTGTTAAAGTACTTGAAACATTTCCGGATTGGAGATGCGATGTGCAAAGGTAAAGGTAAGGTTTTTAGGGAGAATGTTACCAATTCCACCCTAATGCATTTTGATAGTGGAAAGAAAGTATTGTTTGTTTCACTCTAACGTGTAATGCTGTAGTTAGTGTAACCTGTTACAACTATTTCTAAATACAACTTTTACAATTAATTGTTCTATTGAAACAAAAGTTTCATTTTGGTAAAAGATCATCAGAAAAAGTGATTGCATTCATTAAGAACAGGCAAATAAACCTTCTCGATTGCCTTGGAAATTCATTCGACATGAGCTCAATCAACAATGTTTGCAACATCTTGAAAATAGAAGTGAAGAATTTAAATAGCAAACAAGAGTTAATTAGTGCGAACAACGAAATTTTATATCAGAGTATTCCTTTTAAAAAAACGCTGAATTTTCCTGACAGCACGACTTTACATACTTATCAGTGATGGCTAGCCAAGCTGTACCAAACAATACAGGAATAAAAAAAATCATTGTTTTCTATAAAATATAGTTATTTGTTTAATTAGTACTAAAAAATGCATATTTTTGAGACGAATAACAAAATTACTCGAGGACGTGTCTGGCAATGACCAATCAAGATCAAAGATGAATCAAGGTGCTAGTAACTGTAACATGTTTTAATTACTGTGAAGGATGACAAACAGTATGCAGTATTGCATACTATTCGCTTCGTTTGATTCGCATTGTGATTTTATGCTGAACTAAAATGGAGAGCAAGATGACAAATTGTAATTCATACAATACGTAAATAAACAAAATCATATACAGTAGAACTTGTAAATCTGACCACCTGTCTAAACTGACCCTCTGGTCATATTGACCACTTTTTTCCAGTCCCTGCAAAAATCCCATTACTTTAACGTAATTTATACTGTATAAACTAACCACTTCTCTTTTGTGACCATTGACCACATTTACCTCAAATATTTGTTTAAAAATGTTTGTGTAATGTGACCATTAGCCAAGGGATTACTTAGAACAGTTATAACTAATCTTCTAGAAGTTTAAGTAGGCATGTACATGTAAATTGCATTCAAAGAATTTCTAAGAATGCATCATAATCCCTTAATATTGACCAGTTGGGTTCAGGTATTTCCAAGTTTTAAGACTTTATTTTTGCTTTTGAGAAATTCATTACCTGCAAACTTTCACATTAGTAACCCTTGGATAGTTTTAAAATTGTTTTATGAAATCAGTCTTGTTTCATGTATTGATTGAAACCATTGTGTTAATTAGTGCAATCAAGATGACTTCAAAAGTTTACAAAGAACTAAATTTGCAAGAAAAACAAAAGGTGTTAGAGTTTTTAGAAAACCACAGTGAAAGTCGATTAACTTTAAATTGGTTTTTAAAAATGCGCAGTGTAAATGCAAGACTTTCTGAACCAATGTTACAAGAAGTAGCATTAAAATTTGCCCAACAGTCAAACTTGCCTAATTTAAAGCATTGTCGGGTTGGCTCGAATCATTTAAGAAACGAAACATTTCCCAGAAGAGTTTAGTTGGTGATGCAAATGAAATTAATCCCGCAACAGTAAGTTATTTTCTTATTCGTTTTACAGAGTTTGCAAAGGGCTTTATATCAGAGGATATTTTTAATGCTGACAAGTGTGGGCTATTTTGGACAAATTGTAGTGTATAAAGAATTCACACTTTTAGAAAGTGACCACCTGCTTAAATTGACCATTTTGGGTCAGTCCCAAAGGTGGTCACTTTAGGCAGTTTCTACTGTATTTAATTTCTACGAGCCATGTGTTTGTAGTGTGATTTTATTTAGTTTCCTCTAAATGTGATCTTACATATCTGGTACTGTAAGATTACCAAAATTGTACATTTGGCACTTTTGTTAATTAACTTTTTGGCAGAGAGTAAAACGTGATGAAAAAACAAGAGTGTATTAATCCTTAAATTACATTTATGGATTTTAATAAGAGGGCCACGCTGTATATAGATGCCACGAAACTAGAGGAGTTAGAGCTGGCAATGCGGCATTGTTACATATCACCATCCTTTGTCATTGCAAAACATGGATTTGTCAAGAGAACATGTGCGCGCTATGATTTACTACAATTTCAAGGTGAACAAACAAAGTCTTGAACGATTGCAACGCGCATTTGGTGATGAAAGTCCTTCACGTGCAACTGTGTTTCACTGGTATAGCGAATTTAAAAGAGCACAGATATCGCTTGGTGATGAGGCACGTGCTGGTAGGCCCTGTTCGTCAGTTACTGTTGGAAACATTGAGAGAGTGAGGCGTATGATCGAAGAAGATCCAAGAAGCACCTATCAAGCGATTGAGGAAACTCTTGGTGTTGGATCCGCAACAGTAAATTCCATTTTACATGATCATCTTCATATGAAAAAAATTGTTACTCGTTGGGTGCCACATATACGCTTAATGATTCGCAAAAAGCAGAGTGAGTAAGAATCGCGCGGGAAACGTTAGAAATGTTAAATAATGGTGAACATCGTATTCTTTCTAAAATAGTAACAGGTGATGAAACATACTTACCATTTTATGATATTCCTACCCGCCAGGAGAGTCGTGTGTGGATTCACAAAGATGCACCAACACCAACAATGGCGAAAAAGCAAAGGTCTGTCAAGAAAGTTATGTACGCAGTTTTCTTTCGTAGTACAGGATTAGTGAAAGCAATTAAGCTTGAAGATCAACGTACAGTTACAGCAAACTGGTACACCACAAAATGTTTACCTGCAGTGCTTGAGTCAGTTAATATTCGTTGGTTAATGTTGCATCACGACAATGCATCGTCACACACTGCACAGCAGACAGTTGAATTTTTACGTGAAAATAATTAAACAGTCATTGAACATCCACCCTATTCACCTGATTTGGCCATGTGTGATTTCTGGTTGTTCTTTAACCTAAAGAAACATTTATGTGGTCGACGTTTCACGACGGAGGATGAGATAGATGAAGCAATTCATCAATTTTTTGAGAGCATTCCAAAAGATGACTGGCTTCAAGTGTTTAAGTTGTGGAAGCTTCGGTTGCAAAAGTGTATTGATGTCGGTGGTGATTACTTTGAACATAAATAAATTCATTTTCCTAAAACGACTTATAGTTTTCTTGTATCTCAAAATATATAGTGTGACCCTCGTATCTGCGATGCAATGCGGGGATCTCTCGGGCTATGACATGATGCCTTATTTAGACTGCATTAATTAAACATTTTAATGATGAGAATGTTTACATTGTGATTGTTTACATTTTTACAAAGACTTGATCTACATCAATATCCTTTTCTTAATTATAGCGTTCTGAGCATATCATCCGACTCACTGACCTCATAAAATTGTATTGTAAAAGGATCAGATCAATAAAACGTACTTTATTTTATTTATCTGAAAGATCATAACAAACCCTACTGTATGTGCTTTAACACTATACCCTTCTTTATTAGCATTTTTTTTTTCAAAAACTATGCTTCTGAGAAAAAAATGCTATAGGGATTTTTTTGTCTTATCGATGTCCAACTACTTGCTGCGTTTGATGTCCTATAATACACTCTTACATGTGTTTAAAAACATACAGAGATCAATCATAGGTTATCCTATGATTTGTTTACTATAGTAACTTATTATTGTAGATTTCACTTATAAGAGATCGATAAATAACATATCAGAAGGCACACATTCAACTCTACTTACCATTTTGCATTGCTAGTTCCGATGATTGCTTTATGTATGATACAAACAAAGGAACATGTCGCATATCATAAAAAGGTAGCAATATTTCTTTCTTACCTGAATATATCTTTTATAACAACAATAGCTTCTTGTACAACATAATTAACTTTAGTTTGAATTAAATCCAAAAGAGTAGACACACAACGTTCAGCTGATGGTTCGACTTTAATAGCACATCTTCCTATAGCTCGCACAGCTTTACGTACAAAATCTACATCAACTTCTGTTGCATATTCCTTAAGTTCGCTTAATACTTGTGCAATATTTGCCTGAGAGGCTAAACGTATCATTATGTCTAATTTTTCTAATTTAACATAAATTGGATCGTTGTATTTGACAAAAAAGACCTAAAAAATTAATCAGTACCAATTACCTACATCAAATAAACAGAAAAGAAAAATCTAACCTTCATTTCATGTTTTAAGATATCAGGTCTTTTTTGAACAATTAAATTAATATTTCGTAAAGCAACATATTGCACCTCAGGTTCAGATGATAAGAGCGTCACTAAAGGTGGTGCTAATTTTTTACTTAAAGTTGTACAAAAATCGCCATCACCAGACAAAATCTCCATAAGTTTCATGAGTACCTGTAAATATTACTTGATATATTAAGATTGTAACAGGTGTTTTTTTTTAAGTCGTGGTTGGCTGTGAACCATTTACTGAAAACATACTGCGAAACATGCCTTTTGTAATTTTCTGTGATTATTTATTGAAAGTAGACGGTTTGCTCAACGTTGAGAACATGACTCCGTCATTCAACTACACTGTAAAAAATGAGGTAAAATTACCTTGGGAAAGAGGTAACTTTTCGCTATTATTTGCGGTATTTTTACCCTAAAATTAATTTTACCTATACATTTAGTAGTTTTACTATTTGTGGTAAAATGCCCTGTAATTATGTAAAATTATACAAATATAAGTAATTCTACTACATTGAACTGGTTAAAATCACTATCCATAATATAAATTTACATAACTCAGACAATTTTTTCCTTACAAATGTATAATTGCTCAATAACTTAATTCATTTTTAGTGTAATATTAAAGATAAGATGAACTTGAACAAGAATAGTGTAATTTTACCCTTAATATGTTTTTAACCGTTGAGATGCTATTTCGCTGATCGCACTTGTTTGTGACCTTCGTTTCGTGAAAGAATTCAGGAATCCATTATGAACAGTCCAAATAGGCTTTTTGGGGAATGGTCGGAATGGTGTGTACCATTCTTTTATGATTTCGGCGAGGCGTACTCTATCGATACCGAACGAAGTGTTCATTGCTCATTAATATTTTGTTTTTCGTTGTAGTGTAGTGCGGATTTATTAAAGGCAAATATTTACACGTATGACCGAAGATGGGAAGAATTTTATTTTATAGTAGAAGTTAAAAAATAATAATCGGTAAGTACCTATATGTTAAAATTACAAATTTAAACCAATAAAATAAAAATATTTAATTTAATGTTTTTCTAGGATGAATCAAAAATTGAAGAATTCGAAATAAACTAGCATAACTGTAATTGAGAAAGGTACTCGTGTATAATTGTTTATATAATTTATAATTTTTTAATTTTCTAGGTGGAATCGAAACTTTATCTGAATGTCTTTGAGAGACCAAATATTTCCGAAAGCCCCTGAAAAGAAGTTCTGTTAATGTCTTATATTTTATATAAGTACATACGTTCAATAAAAATTACTTTGATTTTATTTTGTTTCATACAATTCCCAGAGGAACGATTGAATTTGCAAGTACTTTCGCAAGTCATCGTTACATTCAAGAAGTATTTTCACATTTGTATTTTAACCCTGAAAAGTACTATTGCCATGAAATATTAACTTTGTCATGTAACTTTACACAGGTGTTTTAATGTTAAAATGTAAAATTACATTGAGATTGTAATTTTAATCTGTAAATTTACTTAAAAAGGAAACATTACAATGCAAACTTAACCTAATGTTGAAATTTTTCACTTCCTATGAAAATTACACTTTGAAGTAAATTTACCCCAAAAAATGGAGGTAACATAGTTGCCTCCATTTTTTAGGGTATAATTCACCGGTAATTTTTTAGAGTGTAGTCTCCAACAGATGTCACATTTAACTGTGGTAAAAAGAACGATAACCATTAAGCCTATCTTAATGGGCCATTTAGTACTTAAATCCTAATTAATAAGGTTGGCTAAAAAACATACACATTTCTTATTACTAGAGTCCCTCAATACATTAACTTAGGGTCTGGTCACACTTAGAATAACTGGATGACATTTCATGGCTTATTTTAATTACTATTTTGATAGATTAAAAATTAGGTTATTTCTTCTGTCAAAACCCGACAAAATTCTGTCATTTTGATGTTGCAGTTGCAGATGTCATTAATTATACATACTTCTACCTTAAATCTAAACCTTTGTTATCAATAAAATTCTATTTAAGATTGTTGTGAAAAATTACAATGGATTGATTGTGGTATTTTGGAACATCTTATTACATTACTATGTATACTACTGTTTCTATATGTTCAATATTTAGAAAACAATTCATATTTATCTAGATTTGTAGTCTAGTTAAATTAATAGTCTGGCCTATTTGACACTAAGAATAAATATGTTTGTGAAGAAAAACCAACCGCTATACTTACTTCAAGACTAGCAAGAAAATAAGTAATATTGGCAAGATTTGATATTTAAGATCCACTGCATCTTCATGCCGTACATGACGCACATGTATGCGTCCGCATACAGATATACATCAGTTTATTATAAAAACTACATTTTTGAAAAAATAATGATTTACTTTTAAAATGTTTCCTGATTACATAGTTATTAGTTCAATTACAGAATCTTAATTTTATGATTAGATATTACAGAATGATAAAGAAGTTAAAGCCTTCTAAAGGTTTTAGCCTTCTTTTAATTCATTGAGATAAACCATAATCATTAACATCATCTACATTAAGAAAAATGGGTACTCCTTGAGACTCCATATAATTTCAAATGAAAGTAATTTTTTTATTAAGAACTGTCATTGAACTTGCTAGAAAATGCTTCACTTCCTATAATTACTTTGGATTTATTTTTCTTTCCAGATCATAAATAAATTCAGCATTCTTCTCTGCTTTAGGCACTGATTCAGTGTTATCTAGATCGTCACTGTAATTTTCTTTCTCAAATGTCTTCCTTTCATTACTATACACACTACACTTAATGCCTAGTAGCGTAGTCATAAACACTTGACGATTGCCTTGCTCCGTCTCATTTACTAATCGCAACCTCGACAGAAGATGAAGACGATGTTCTGTTCTATAAACAATAACAGTATTGTTATACGTGTGCATACGTTAGCAGAGTATGAACAACTTCGAGAATTTATCCAGATAAAAGCACAATCAGCAGGGGTTTGATTAAGTTACATTTTTTATTCTAACTATAGGTTTTTCTTTGTAATAAAAAGGATGATGGCGTTTCAAGAGTCGGTAGTTCCTTCATTTCACGATTTATTTAGTTTACAATTCTCCAATGTAGCTTCTGTAAGATCTTGTAATATTGTACTAATTACATGCAAAGCGATTCCATTTTTTTGTTGTTTTCACACCAAATTCACTGCAAATAGCTACAGTGTTTATTGAAAATACAATTTGCATATAACCTTACCCACGACTTTCCAAACAATTTCTGGATTACAACTGAAAGGAAAGAATGACAGAAACTGACATCAGTCAGTCAGAAAATATAAATAACAGTAGACCATGAAAACACATTCTACCGATCAGAAGGCTTCATCATTGAGACCAGACCTTTAGAGTACAGGACTTTAAGAACTCTACAATATTTAAATCCAAAGCACACTTTTAAAGAACAAGTAGTAAATAAAGCTCTTCTTTTAAAGCAATTTAGCTCTTCTGCTAGTCTACTATAAAGATTCATTTGACAGCTAGATCAACAATGTCAACAAAACGTACAAGGCTTCTAGACTTTTCGGTAAAATTCATGGTAACGAATGATTTGTAACCATTTCTTGATAAATTTTATATAAAGAAATGGTCATTTTCAACAGACAGTTTAACACATTCATCCGACTGGCATCCGCTTCTCATGAGTCAATTTAAGCAGCTTGACACTTGCATTTGACCTTCATGATTCATATATGCTGGTGCCAGTCGGCGAAGTGGTGAAAAATGCCGTGAAAGTTGGTGGATATTTGGCCACAATTATGTTCTTAATGGTTATGATTCTTTATCTATTCAAAAACCGATGCAGATCTAGTCCAACATAAATCTCATTTGATGTTCTGATGAAAACAAATGCAATCAATGACTTTAAAATATTTGGCACACGATTTTTAGGTAATCTGTGCAGATATTTCTAAATCTATTTTGTAAACAACCATATGAATTGGAACACGCATAACAGGCAATTTTGAAAAAGTGATATTCTATAAGCTGTTTCTATTTCAGTTGATTGCTATCATAACAAGTAATTGAAGAGTCACATCAAATGCTATTGGTATGTACTCACTTCAAAGCTTTGCTGTTTTATTTTTACAAAAACATTAATAATTCTATAAAAAGTCTTTTATGTGAGTAGAAAACCAATGTATTTGTAAAATAAACCCTAAGAAAAATAATTTCAAAAACATTTATTTATTTTTACATTAAAAAAGTCGGTTCCCCTAACCTCACTTTTTGATCGACTTGTTTTGTTTACATCTCCAACACTATAACTGCCTTGTACCCGGACTCAATCCGTTACAGACTTTGCTGGGTTTTGTTTAACTTAACCTAATAAATAAAAATCAATAAATCAATGCATCAGCCATGCATGATTATAAATATTTCTACTGCCTTTTCCAACTATCAACATCGTTTTCTGTAGTCCGTTACTACGCATCAAGAAAGCATAGAAATTACAAAAGTAGGGTTAGTATGTTTTGCAGTATGTTCACCCATTATTATGAACAGTTTCAAACAAAATGATGTCAAGTGGCTATGATATTAACAGTCCACTACAAATAAACGTTTTTGAATCTTGATATTTATAAGCTATTCGTTTGCGGGAAGAGTAACTAAGCAACTAGATTTAGTGATTTTTCTAGTGTAATTAATAGTACTAATAATAGTATCGGGTGTTTTTTTAAATTTGACGTCAACGTAGGCTGTGAATGTTGATTGTGAATTATTGGACAGAGGTTGGATTTGAACGTTTTGACAATGACATTTATTAATACAATCAAGATCCGTTCACAATCAACTACCCGTAGCCGCCTTCAACGTCAAATTTAAAAAAACACTCGATACTTGGAATATGCAAAATGTTATAGTGTGAATTAGGCAATCCAAACCAATATGGTCGCTGAGGGCAAACACACGATTACTATCCTGTCGGCGCCATCAAGTCACCATTTGACGAGACAATTGGATTACCTAATTGGTCTAATTAATCCAAACCAAAATGGCCACTGTGGGCAAACATTCCCGTCAGTGCCACAATAACATTTGACAGGTCATTGGATTGCCTAATAACACCAGCTTTTTATAGGTTATCAGAACGAAATATCTAGGTTATGTTGGTTTCTATCAAACTTTCTATGTTCAAAAGCTGAAAAGCATTGAATAATACATTGTTCTTTAGATATCGGTTTGCACTTATTAACTCTAGCTATTAGTTTTTGATAATTGAGTACCTATTTGTTTTTTGTCTAGATGACGTCCCTAAGCGGGAAAATTTCAAACAACACCAATGCCAACATCAAAAAATTACGAAAAGTTTCAAATGCTTAAAACATTACAAATCAAAAGACCCTAAGAGCTACTCTTCCCGGGAGCAAATGGAATATATTAATATTTACCTTTACTGCTGAAAGAACCACAGCAGCATTTGCATGTGCAAGACGAGGTGTTATGCGTTCGCAAATACTTTGTGCTTCACGTTCATCTTTGGGACTATAATTTGCTAAAGAATCCAAAATAAAAACTTGTCCCCATTCTGTACACTCATTTAAGGCAGTTAACAATTTATTAATTGTATTAGTATTAAATTCTAAATAGAAACAAAATAATCAATATGCATTTAACATTAACTTGTATACTATATTTACCAACTAATGGTTGTCCAGTGGGACTACTTTCATTGATTTCAGACAATGCTGCAACAGCGTTAGCTACAACCATTGGATTTGAATCGCTTAATAAATCTTTTAATTGATCCAAAAATCCTTGGTCTTCTACCAAACCTTTAGCAAATATGCAAAATTAATTAAAAGAATAACATAAATGTATAATTACGTACTTGAAGATATATCGTACAGTTTTGCAACACAAACTGCTGCCGTTTTACGAACATAGGGATCTTCATCTTTCAAACATTTACGTAATGGTTCACACAAATATTCTGTAATTTTATCTACACGTATGCAGCCCATTGTTCTAACAGCTAAAGCACGAATCAAGGGGTTTGGATCTTCACAATCCTAATTTGTAAAACATTGATTGTATTAAAGTATATGGTCATAATACAAAGTAGAATAGTAAAACAAACCACATTACTTTAATATGTGATGATAATAGAATGCACAAATACAATAATAAACACAATTATTGTGAATTCTTTTACTATTCAACATCGTATTGTAATCGCTTACCTTTACAAAAGTATTTACTGCCATTATAGCCATATCAGGCTGTGATTTTGCATAATTCATTAAATATAAATATACAAGCTTTTTAAGTTCCAAATTATCAGTCTGCATGCAGTTAACAACATCAGGAAATAATGCAGATACATCTTTACCAACCGTCATACTAGCAATAACCTGAAGAAACACAAAATCAAACTTTTATTGAGACCACTTCATAAGGATCTTACTTTTTTCACTGCTTCTTTCTTCTTTTCTTTCTTATCATTATTAAGTTCAGATTTTAATTCGAAAATTTCACCTTTTTTGGTTGTTGTAAAATATTTCGAGTCTGTCATCTTGGCGAGGTTAGAATGATTCCGACAAGATTTTTTATAAGCAATACTTAAATAACGATTTCGATATAACTTTAAACTTAACTCTACTAGTTGCTATAAGCTTAGGGGTAGTGTAAGCCACAAATTTTATACACCTTTATTTATTATTTCCACATATACATACGCCCCTTTAACACATCAATAACGAAATGTCAAAGTAATGTCAAAACAGCCGGACTGTCAATATATACACGTTTTATATAAAAAAGGATTAGCGTCCTGGCGCCCTCTATACATCAAACACTAAATACCTACGAGCAAATAGAAACAGGAGAGAACATTGCATTATATTCCACGCGACGGAAGTGCTAGAAAAAGTGGTTTATAAGAGTGGGGGGAACTGTGAGAGAGGGTACCGGCACCCGATGAATATCGATCGATTGTATACGTCAACAACCCCGACCTGACACGGACAATATCGAACGTCGTACGTCAACAACCCCGACCTGCTCAACGTGGTTTATATAATGGCCGACTTCCGTCGCGTCGGTTCCTTACCCCCGACCATTGAAATGTTCTCTCCTGTTTCTATTTGCTCGTAGCTAAATACTAAAGAAGTATACAGTGTGATTCAAAAACCTAAGATAAATTATATTAACACTAAGAAATGTTTAAATGGACATGAAAATGGCACCAAGTGACGGAAAATTTAAAATTGATGCATTTATTTTTATTAACGCAAAGAAAAATGTAAAATTGTTTTAAATGTATTTATTTATTTATAAATGAATAAATAAATTTAATTATATCACTATTTTACTGATACAAATATAAAAAAAACGTTAAATCTAATAGACGACAGCAGGCAGGGTGGTTATACGTAGATTATATCGCTTAACAGAGTTAAGTCGAGTTTACTCCGGAAAATACTCGGATGGGTAAACTGTACGAACGCAATATACTTGCCTACATATCCAAGAATAATGTAAAAGTTTTCAAAATTTATGTATTTATAATAAATAAATATAAATAAATTGCTATTTTACTTTTTGACTTATAGACTTTCATCTTATATAAGTATCAGTTAAATTTTGATTTACTTATTTTTTTTATAGCAGCTTATTTCATTATATATTTATTTATTTTTTAAATCGTAAATCAATCCAAATACAAGTTTGACATAAGCATGTATGCTATCTGGGAGTTGTATTGCGTTCTTTAAAATCAATCAGTAAAATACCGTCACAATCCCAGAATATTGTTGCCAAAACTTTTTTTGTCAATTGAACGACTTTCGCCTTTTTGGGACGAGGTTCATCGGGTCGCCGCCATTCCATCGATTCCCTTTTGGATAGAGGATCATAACACAAAACCATTGCTTCATCTTCAGTGACAATGGATTCCAAAATCGGCTTTGGGTCCGTCTCCACACAAGTTAAAAACGAGCGCGCACATTCGACGAGACGTTGACGTTGAACAGCAGAAAGAAGACGCGGTACCCATTTTGCACTAATTTTATTCATACCCAAATGGTCATGAAGAATTCGGCAAACACTTGTTTCCGAAATTTCAGACATCACTGCTAACTCCTTAACTTTCAAACGGCGATCTTGTAATACCATTTCTTCAATGATTGCAACTTTTTGAGGCGTTACTGCTTCAATTGGCCGACTGGTGCTCTCATCATCTTCAAGAAATTCTTTCCCCAAACGAAAACATTTTCACCACTTTTTTACAGTGGAATATGAAGAAGATAAATCACCATAAAACAGAGTAAACACGTATCCAGTTCAAAAAAAATTTTAAAAGTTGAAGAAAATTAGAAAAAGAAATATTTTTTAACAGCATCTCATTCTTCGTCAAAAGAATACATAAATTTTGTCAACTGCGTTTTTTTCCTAGAGTGCTTCAATTTCAAGCAAAATAATCAAGAACAACAATTTGTCATTTTTGAAAGTTTATCATTCTTTTTAGCAAAAATGGTGTGAGAAAAAATAGTTTTCATTGTTTTTATTATAATTTTTGATTAATCATTCATTTTCATAAATTTTTGATTCGGTCCTGACCTTGGATCCAAAATTCATTAAACTTTAAAATTCATTTTCTGGAAAACTATTCGTTTTTGACCTATACTTGTCAAGGTAAATTAGCGCTACTGCCTCCCCTCTACCTATCATTTAAAGGATATCAGTTATTTCTGAATCACCCTGTATAATAATGTAAAAAATTGATCAATTTTATGTTAATTGAATAACAATTTTATAACTTTATATAGTAATAATAACTAAATTATGTTAAGTCAGTCACCTAGATAGGTGAACTGTATGAGGTTTGGCTTAGCAAGCAGACGGTTCAGGATTCGATTCAATATATAATTTCGACAAAATATAATTTAATATAAAACATTAAACAAAGAAATTTATATCTTTATCTAAAATGTATAACTTTTATATTTCAAAAAATTAATTAATATTATAATATTGCATGTGCTGACATCTAGGGCATTTTAATAGAACTGCTGATTGTGGGAAATAACTTCCCAAAATCATTACCGTTCGGTTTAGAGATTGTGAGCAATGATCCATTTTCACGGTTACTCGAGTGTGCGAAATGTGTAACTTTTTATAGTGGTCGTAGATAAAGAAAGCTTACTATTTAAACACATAAATAAATCATCACAAGGGAATTCAAGTTTGAGTTAGGTAATTGTACATGTTGACTTTTTGCCGATTTAACTTGACTTTAAAATAAATTCTGTAGGTGTATATTTAAAATTATTTTTTTAACAACTACTACTTGTTGGCATGGTGCAGTTTAACCAAACTATTTACGCAACTTTATACCAGAGAATGTTTAAGGTGTAATTTGACAGTTGTCAAACAGGCGTTAATTTGTTTAGCAAAGCCGGAGCCTTCTATGGCTAACAAGCCAGGAAGTGTATTCCTACTACCGCTGTGACGTAGTTACAGTGGATGATCGGATTAGATTATTCACACTGCATGAGAACCGGCTGACTAGTGAAGTCTCCAAAATATTATACCTTTGTTGCAAGAAAACGTTTTGTAAATATTTGTGGTAATTTTATAATTATTTACCTAATGCATTATGCTGTTAGAATTTTTATTTTAGAAAATGCCGTCAAAATGTTTTCCCGGCACCTGCTTAGAAAGTTGATTTTTCCAGTCTCATTTGGGACTGGAAAAACTGTCTTTCCCAGTCTCAGACTGAGAAACTATTTCCCAGTCTCAAAATCTGAAAGTTTACTGCAAAGGAGTTTAAACCTTATATTTATTGTTTATTAATGTTTACATTCACATTACATTGACAAGAAGAAAAATTTATGTAACAGGGAACACTTATTGAACTGTCCGATGCATTAGTAACATTGTTAAAATTAATGGGCAAATTTTCCGTTGAAATATTTTTCAAACCGGACACAGACTCTTCTTTATTTCGACCGCAGTTCTGAATAGTAACGGCGGTGTTAATCTTATTCTGCAAAGAGTTTTCTAAATAACTCTCGGCAACACTATTACTTTTCCATGCGCCATGTCTTTTTAGTTCTGTCATTCCAGCTCCTCCGTCGACTAAAAGAGTAGCTGAGGATCTGCGAAATGCATGTCCTGTATAGTCCTTTGGATTTGATAATCCAAGAAACATGGCCATTCTGGACGGAACTGCTCCTAATGTGTGGTGACCCACAGGTTGGGTGGTACATTTTCCATTTTTATAATATACGAATAGTCTTCGATGTGGAGTATTACACGGACTCAGTGCAACGTATTTCCGGTAAAGATTTAAGTTAATGTTGTTATCGCCACCGACAACAACAAAAGTTCGTTCAGCATAGGTTTTCGAACTTGATACGTGTACAACAAGAATTGTATCCTTGTCTTCAACGTCATCAATAGACATTTTGACCAATTCATCCACTCGACATCCACCAGCAACAGCGATTATAAGAACGGTCTAAAATTATTATCAATAATTAATCACATAGATATGAATAAAAAAAGATGAATTACCTTCATAAGCAGAAAATCGTTGTCTGGAGCTTGCAACAAGAAATTGTCTATTTCGTTTCTATTGAATATACGGGACTTTTTGGCTTTGTAGCCTACGGCCTTTCTCTTCAAAAATGCGATGACTTTAGCAAACTTACTAATGTCAATGTTTTCGTGAACCATCAACGTTAATTTGAGCATTGAATATCGGCTCCAAAGTGTGGATGATTTGACCGTGTTTCCCATTTCAACAAAGTAAGCAAGCATTACCTCCTCTGTTATACGTTTTGCATTGTTTTTCTTGCACCAGTTTGTGAACTCGACATAGATCTTCATATATCTTTCCTTGGATTTCTTAGGCAACAACTCCAGTGTGGCAGTATTAGCGGCCTCAACAATATTAGCCGGAATGTTTTCATCGTCACTTTCCATTACTTTTTTTCTAAATTATTGTAATTTAACCGACTGACGTTTTTCGATTTTTGTTATGTTTAGATGGTTGCTATAGAAATTTTAATCAAGTACCTATCTTAATTTTTCGATATATTTTTTTCACGACCTTCTAGATTTCACGAGACGAAGTCTCTTATCCGGCCTGCGCACTCCACTAGTTCAAGTGTTTCTCCGCTGGCGCCACCAAACACGCAAATGCGGAAACGGATATATAACACGTAAATGTCAATTTCAAACTACGCTAACTTCGCGCGTTTTTATACTTTTTGTCGGTTTTGCGCGTATCGTCAATAAATTATATTTTTCTAATCTTTTAGCAGTTTTCTTTATTTTTTATAATAATTATGTTATTTTCTTGTTATTTGTTTAAATTTTTGTAGTTTTGTTGCTGTTTTTTCGTTCACTTTAGTAATGGCAAGCACTAGAAGAAAAAAAGTATAAATACAGTATTGCAATGTGTAATAGTACTGATCCTACAATATCATTTCACGAATTTCCTTCAAATTTTACCTTACGAGAAAAATTGTTTCAAATCTTACGTTGGGGTTATGGACACCAACAGCAAAATAATCATATTGATGTATGTACTTCCTTATTTCGACAGATCAACAATTACAGATACCTGAAAGAGTAAATTTCAACATCGAGCTTCCTAAAAACATAACAGAATTAATAAAAAAACTTCAAACCTTTTTTATGCATCTCGATTACGGAATTCTGTCAACATCTGTAGCCCTGCTGGCAGAATACATTGCAAAAGACTTTAGATAGGATTGAATGTTAATAGCCTGTTAGATTATCTGTTAGCTGTCTCGTATTCAAATTCACTGATAGGGTTTGTAAATCTTCAAGACAAAGGTGCATTAAAATACTCAACTAGAAGGTTAAACTTTTAATCAACCAAATAATGGAACTTGTAGTTGTAATACAGATTGTAGAACATTTACCTGGAGAATGTAATCCGTCTAATATTCTAACATCACTAAGTACTTCTAACTCCAATTGCTTCTTCACAGTTCTTTGTTTGACACCATCACAAGGACGTATTTAGTAATATAATTCTTTAAAAATTGCTAAAACCTTGTTTGGCAAACAGAAACATTGCAAAAAGGTGAATAGATAATGTACTCACTGCTCACTTTCTCTATATTCTAAACCCAGTTCACAGAAACTTTTAATATTGTAATTTCAATAATGTTATTAAACTTGTAAATTAATTTTAATAACATAATTAATTTATTTATATAAATTTATTTAATTAATTCCCAAAATATTTACGTAAACATCCAACGCTTGACATTTGTAAGGGTTATCTAACCTATACATCATCAAGTGACAAATAAACATCAGCGTGTCAGCTAGCGCCAATACGGCGAAATTTTGCGTTTTCTCAGAAACAAAGTTTATATGGGAAATCGTAAAAGTGCCCAGGCCGGATAAGAGACTTTGTCTCATAAAATCTAGAAGGTCGTGATTTTTTTAATCAGTTATCTGGAACTACATCATTCTGATATTGAAGACAATGGCAGGTGCCGGGAAAATTTAATACACGTCTCACATGTAAAGTGCCTTTCCCAGTCTCGCTGACTTTCAGGGCTCCGCCTCCGGCGTCGCCCCGAAATTTGTCAGCTCGCCTGGGAAAGTAGCACTTTCCAAGCTCCTCGTGTAAATAACTATTGTATCACGCTGCACTAGTAATTACTGCAAAACAGACTGTGTAACAATATTTAACGGACCCCGCAATAATCTTATGGAAATTGGGTTTCGGTCAAATTTTCTGAATTTTTGATATGTTGTATATTTTGTCATTCTGAACAAAAGTCTCCATGGGCACAAAACTCCAAATTTAATATTTTGGCAGCTACGGAGCTCCAAAGCTCCACAGATCCGTTACAAAACTATTCATTTTTAATACTATTTATAAATGTCAAAAGCATATTTTAATTATTTAAATATATAAGTTTATGTTTTTTAGGTCGCTGAATTCAAATCTGATGTCAGATTTGAAAAATTGACAGTTGACAGCTGTCAATTCACTGTCAAGGTAGGATAGAAAAGTAAATATTCTCTTTTTACATCAAGAGTTTATGGTTTTGAGGTCGCTGAATTCAATTCTAATGTCAGATTGTAAAAATTGACAGTTGACAGATGTCAATTAATTGTCAAAGTAGAATAAAAAAGTAAATATTCTCTTTGGACATTGAAAGTTGATGTTTTTGAGGTCGCTGAATTCAATTCTAATGTCAGATTGGAAGAATTGACAGTTGACAGCTGTCAATTAATTGTCAAAGTAGAATAAAAAAGTAAATGTAAATATTTTTGAGGTCGCTGAATTCAAATCTGATTATTCAGATAATTCAGATTTAAAAAATTGACAGCTGTCAACTGTCAATTTTTCCAATCGGACATTAGAATTGAATTCAGCGACCTCAAAAACATAAACTCTTGATGTAAAAAGAGAATATTTACTTTTTTATCCTGCTTTGACAGTGAATTGACAGCTGTCAACTGTCAATTTTTACAATCTGACATTAGAATTGAATTCAGCGACCTCAAAACCATAAACTCTTGATGTAAAAAGAGAATATTTACTCTTCTATCCTACCTTGAGAGTGAATTGACAGCTGTCAACTGTCAATTTCTCAAATCTGACATCAGATTTGAATTCAGCGACCTCAAAAACATAAACTTATATATTTAAATAATTAAAATATGCTTTTGACATTTATAAATAGTATTAAAAATGAATATTTCTAACGGATCTGTGGAGCTTTGGACCTCCGTAGCTGCCAAAATATTGAATTTGGAGCTTTGTGCCCCTGGAGACTTTTGTTCAGGATGACAAAATATACCACATATCAAAAATTCAGAAAATTTGACCGAAACCCAATTTCCATAAGATTATTGCGGGGTCCTTTCCTAATATTTAAATGAGTCTGAAAAAGATTTTTTAATGATGTAATAATATACCTTTTTAAATTTTAAATCACATAAGATAATTCTTGTAAAACTATAATTAAAGAAATAATTGGAACTTTAAGGTTTCATCCTAATAAGTGAAAATCCCAAATATGATGTGGGAATTCAATACTAATAATTAATTAGCCTTTCAAAACACAGTATCAATACGTTTGTAACATTCAACTTAATAATTACTCCAAAGTAAAATATGACATGAAACTCAAAAAAAAAATAATACGTCCAAAAGAAGAAAGCACAAGAATTCTCCAAAGATATTACCAACATAGTTTAATCTAAAATAGATACTCAAGAGTTTACTCGCAATTATAATTTTTGTAGATCACCTTTTTATTGTAATTGTCGTTTTTTAAATTTTATTTTATTTATAAAATATGTTTGGTAGTGTTTGTGTTGTTATTTACTATACTTAGGGGTAAAGATTATTGTTGCCTTTTCATTATTTTTACTAAAGTGTTTCTCTTATTGTTTTTTATTTTTATTAAGGCATTTTTATCCCTTATGCTTTTAAATATGTAGCAGTCAGATTCAAAAAAGAAAAGATTTTGTAATTCTGTTTCTGTATTATTTCATAATAACCAAATTAATAACTTTTAAATTATGACATAACTATTACTTCGTATGTTCTTTGCATGTAGACGGAGAGCCAGCAACGTATTTCGACTTGTCATTTCAACAGTCGTGAAAATCTGGGTACTAAATCTTATGTACCTGCTGAACACTAAAAGTCGATTATGGCAGCCCCCTGCGGCCGGGATACTACCCCAAAATCACTAAGAGGGTGAGAAATAAGATTTAATTTATTTAAAGTAACAGTCATGAAATTTCAGGAGGATACTTTCGATAGTATTCTTTATTTATAAAAAATATTGCCAGAACATTTTCTCCCCTTCTAAATGTTGCCAAACGCTGTAAATGTTGATTTAAAAAAGTGACATTTGTGTTATTTTAAAAGTCTTGAATTTTGACACAATAAATAAAGTAGGTATATGTAGGTTTATATGTTAGTGCGAGCGAGACAGTTATATAGCGGCCTGCGGGTTAGAGAGGGAATCTTATTTTTCACCCTCTTAGTAATGTTGGGGTGGTATAACCCCGCCGCAGGGGGCTGCCAGAATTGACTTTTAGTGTTCAGCAGGTATATAAGATTTAGTACCCAAATTTTCACGACTGTTGAAATGACAACTCAAAATACGTTGCTGGCTCTTGGTCTAATGTCACTTGTATACAAATAAAGCAGTCTTTTAATGATTAATCATTGTTAAAATTGATATTATTTATTAAATAGTTAAGAGTCGTTTCCTGTTTTTAAATTTGGCTGTTACTGTATTTACTTTTATTTTTATTTATATGTTTATATATTATATGTCTACAATGTTGTTTGTTTCTTGTAAAAATCAGCTAAAGTAAATAATAAGTTCCTGAGAAAAATCAATTTGTCTTCGTATATTTCTTGGCACACTGAAAAAGATATTCAGGTTAAATTAACCAAAAATGAGTTGCAGCAACCCGAAAATATGGTACAAAAAGTGACAACAATACTTATGGGTAACACGAACTATACGATTTTAGTAAAATGTGTTTGGTTAAATTTACCCAATAAGGTTAAATCAATCACACTCCCATATGGTAGAAGCAACCGGTAAATAGTTAAATTTACCATACCGTGTTAGGTTGTTTCAGCCTTGCATATAGTTAAAATAGTCTTAATAGTATAGTTAGATATATGAAATGAAACAGTTAGAAATGAAGCTCATATAGTTAAATCAACCTAGTAGACTAGTAAAAGTAACTCACGATGTAGTTGCATTAGCTTGGCTTTTCTGGCCATAATATTGGATAGTAAAAATACCTATATGTCAAGTTAATTCAGCATCTTTCTAAGGTGGAATCAGCTACATATGATAGCAGTCATGACCATTGCATATAACTAAAATACCATTCTGCTTAGTTGATTTTACCCATCGATTCAAGTTCACATTACTATATTTTCTGGTTGTTTCTACCAGATGACATTGGTGATTTAAACTCACTATTTTTGGTAGTTTGCCTAATTTTCTCTTCATAATCTCCAAATTTCCCCCACTCCCTAATTTTAAGTCTTATTTTAAGCTAATTCTAGGAGAAACCCTGTAATGATATGGGAGGAAAATGCACATTGAAAATATGAATGTTTTCAATTTTTATGCCTCATTTCAATGTGTATTACCTTCATCTGCTATATAAGGTTTTCTCACAGAGATAGCTGAAAATATTTTCAGAAACTGATGGAAATCTAGTAATTCTGAAGAGCAAATATGGCCAACTAGCAATAATAGTGAGTCCAAATCACCAATATCATACTTACACAAAAAAAGTCGAAAAGAAACAAATTCAATAAAAAAAACTGTTATTGTTCAAAAATGAAGGCAAGACAAATAAAATAAAACGATATTTAAATAAAAAACTTACATTAGAACGATTAATTATATTGTATTCATTATAGTCAACATCCGGAAATAATTATCCAAATAATTATAATTATGATAACATGTGACAATTATAAGTACAAATTAAAAATTCCAATAAAAATGTAAATCTAAACGACGCGACTTTTTTCCTTGGTTCCTCGCTTAGCTCTCGTCAACTATAAGGTGGCATAACCTCTTTCTGGCTGTCTGATCTAGGATACCTTTCTCGAAGTAAAGATCTAATAAGGTTCTGCCCTGTGGGGCTAGTTGGAGTGTTACACCATACACTTCCTGCAATGAAAAGAGAACATTATTTAAATTTCAGAAATGATAAGTATGTCAAAAATATTGAAGTAAAAAATAATAGTCAAATCACTATAGTACAGTCTTACAAAAAATAGCGGAAAGTCGAGTTAAGTCCGTGGATTTTTGCATAGGGCTTCCTTGTGGATTGTTAAATCACCCCCTCAAAGTCAACACCTGTAGGTGATGAGCTCGAAGAGATAATGAGGGTAAACCAGGTCCCCTAACGGTTTTTGTCGTTTTTCTCAAAACTATTAGGTTTATTGAGATGGAGATTAGGTAACATAATGCTTATTTAAATCCCTACCAAAAATGCTTTTTCGTACCTCGCCTATGTTTTGTGTATTCGAAGAAAGAAGGTATGTCATACATGGATCAGCAATTTGCACCAGTAAATTTGCTCAAGGAACATTCGGGCGTAACTTTTTTGGTCTAATATTCGTCATGAAGTAGCTAAGAAAAATTTGTTGAGATCCGGACGCGATCGTGGTCCAGTCATCTTTTACCTTAGCATCTCTTCGTCAAAACCCATCAAGCGAGGTTATCGATATTCTTGGTGTCAGTCGGCTGAAAAATTCGTATTAGCAAGTTAATTCTTAGGAGAGTACACTGTACCAGTTAATTTTTGTATCCAACCCAATACGTACAGGGTGTTTCGCCTATTTTGAAATCCGAATTTTCTTTATTTATAAGACCTTGGTATCGAGCAAATTTTTCTCTTGAATGATTTTTGATGTGAAATTGAAATACACGATTTAATTCCTGATTTGCTCGTATTGTACGGGCGCCACAGTAAGGCAACAGTTTCGTTTTAAATTGTATATTTCAGTTTTACAGCAAAAATCATTCCAGAAAACTTTACTGATCTTATAAATAAAGGAGATTAGGATTTCAAAACAAACGAAACACCTTTACATAATAGGTTGAATTAAAAAATTGACTAGTACAGTGTACTCTCCTAAGAATTAACTTGCCAAAACGAATTTTTCAGCCAACTGGCACCAAGAATATCGATAATCTCGCCTGATGGGTTTTGGCAAAGGGATTTAAATAAGCTTTATTTTACCTAATCTTCTTCATCTCGATAAACCTAATAGTTTTCGAGAAAAACGACAAAAACCGTTAGGGGCGTGGTTTACCTTTATCTCTTCGAGCTCACCACCTACAGGTGTCTCTTACAATCTCGAGGTCAGGAATATTTTGAAAAGTGCCCCGAGTCACAGATGAAGAATAATTTTCTTTAAACATTCCTGATCGAGACAGAATTTCTGGTTACTAATTCAAGCGCGTGTGAGATTCGGTACGAAGATTTCACACCAAACTTCAAATTCAAAAAAATCAAATATGAAAATAAATTGTCAAGAACTTTCCAGTGTAATTACCTACTGTCAATCAAAATAAGACTATTCTAGTGGTCAAAAAATACTGGTATGGAATTTTCTAAGATATGTATTTCTGTTTAAAGAGGTTTAGATCGTTATACAGTGATCATGAAACAGTTGAACCAACTGGAGGCAGCGGTGAAACACTTTACCCTAAGCAATGTGTTAAATTACTGAAATATCACAACTATTCATACTCACACTTTCATTATTCCCTTCGACCTGGGAGATGGTGTAGGAATGCTGTATGTATCTGTGGCAGGATCCAAAGAAATACTATCCTGGCTGAAGGATGGATTAGAACTATAGGCGGCCTCAGATTGACTTTGAGTAGTGCTGGTGAACTGACCAACTGGCGATGGCAAGTCTCCAATATCTACGTTCTGAAGATCAGTCGTAGCAGCTGACTGAAAAGAACAATGTAATTCTGTTACTGTAATAAATAGTAATTATTAGTTCTTGAAGTTCAGTCTATAATACTACATTTCTTATGGCAACATTTCGAGAGCCCTCCCTTGCAGAGACCAGGTCCAGAAATGTTTATTTAAAAGGTTATTGCCCAAAAATTATTAAAAATCACGTTTTTACGTTGTAGATAATTAAATTTTAAAGTACTAACTATACTTTAAAGCGTACTAACCTTATTGACTGCAGTCCCTTGGAATGTAGATTTCCACTGCTATAGGTTAAACATAAAAACAGAGCGGTCCCCTGCAACCGGTATCAAATCTCGGGAGATAACTGCTGTCAGGCATTTCTCTAGTAACAATAAACGGCATAATTAATTTTCAATAACAATGAACTACTATCCATTTTTTTTCTAGAGTCCTCTGACTTTGAAAGCATATTGCTCGGGAACTAATGAACCAAATTAAATATTTTAAAAACGAGCAAGTAGTAAATTCATTTCCAAATACAACAGTAGAATATTATATTTCTAACTGGTATACTTTTGTTTTTATCGGACGATACGCAATAAAAGGTACCCATTTTTAGGGACAATTTCATTGAAGTAAGTTCACTAATTTCTTTCTCAGAAAGTATATGTCATATATCTATGAGATTTTTGTAGGGGTTAGAAAGAAACCTTGCGGTTCTTATACTATTGTTTTTCAGACAAAAAAGCGTTTTATTTAAGATTTATGTGAAAAAAAAGCGAACAATGCGTTCTTGTTTATTAATATAGAGATAGCGTCAAAATTGTTTCGCTAAATCAACACTTTTTATGCACGTATGTATGACATCATTATTCTAAATTCAACTTTATTTTACAAAGTGAAAACTACTATTTAGAATGGTAACCGTAAGGTTTGGTTTATTTTACCTGTTTATATAGTCGATTAAATCAATTTTTTAAGCTATCTTAGCCTGAGTTATAGACTGAAATAGCCCTGCTAACGTAAAATCCTTATTAAGCTGACTTTACCCATACTAATGGTTGATTTTACTAGAAGCCCAGTAAGATCTGCCAAAGACCGATTGACCATAAACAAATAGTTCACTTTACAAATCGTTTGTTTATTTTGACCTAGATTTTTAGTTAACACTGCTAAAATTAAATTAGAACAACAAAAAATCGGTTTACTATAATATAGTTAGTGATATTTTTCTCAGTGCATGTACATAAGGGGAATCGACGCTTTCTGCTTATGTATCTGAATAAGGCATACCTTTGACACCTTTCCACGTCCAATCTACACGAAATAGGCATACCTATTATTTTGTGTTCTATAGGAAATTTAATTCTGTGTAATTTTGTTTCAATACATTTTTCCACATCTATCATGGTTTTCGTAGGGTTTTGTGAAAACATTCGTGGCACCTACCGAATGCTGCAGAACTTTCATCCACTAATCGTGATGTCACGTTGCAGTTTCAGGCTCGTTAGCTATTGAAGACTCAGTCAAAGCCTACTAAAATAACAATAAATTTTGTTGCTACTTTTTAATACATACCATGTTTTCATACAATCTATTTAGAAGTCTACTAGCACAATACAATTTAAAATGAAATTGTTATCAGAAAAATTTCAAATTTTATGAAAGAAAACCGTTGTGTGGTTATGTACGAATGTCATTCGTACTTACAGCACAAATATTCTTCATCTACCACTTATGTATGGAATGTAAGCCTCGACTGTTTAACATTGTTCGACTGTCGCTCAGATGGTTCATGTACTTACGCTATGCTTAATTCCTAGCTCAATTGAAAATAACCCATTCCTTAGTGAAACATTTAGTTTATTAACATGAAATTTACATATAACTTAGAGAGTTAAAAGGGCCTAAATGTAATATTACATTAATTAATAATTAACATTTATCTACATTATTTACTTAACAAAAAGTCCTGACGTAAGACTGAACTTACTGTTCAGATTCTATATTCCTATCTCAAATTCGGTCTATCAAATGGTGCTTTTAAGCATCTTTTTAGTTTTTATAGACAAAAATGACGTAATTTTAAAGACCATAAAATTAAATTAAAACAAGTTATAAATGAACTAATTACCTATACCTCTTTTGTTAACATCTGCATAAAAGATGTAGTGCTTATTCTTGCATGCCACATATAGTGGAGGAACATTAGGCAAAAAACAGCGTTATCTCGGAACCGGTTAAATATAAAACTTGTAAATATAAACTAAAACTTTTATAAATTAGAAATTGACGCTCAGATCGGGAAATGCAGTGAAACTCGAAAAACCTAAGAATTTACCAAGTGATCTAGTACTGGTTACTGGATCATCTTAGAACAGGATAATTTTTTGTGTATTATCTCACCTATGTATTGGTAGTTCGAAACCACTATTAATCTATTTTTGTTCATTTTGGTTTAAATGTGGCAGCCATATTTGTTTTGTGGTGCACGACGTTTCTTGCAGTTTGCAGTAAAAACCGTTGTATTGTTCACACTTCGAACTACATTGTTGTCCTAAACAAAAATCTTCTAAGATGCTTCCTTATGGGTGCAATTTAAGCACGAATCTTAACACCTTTTTTTTTGCAAAATCTCCACTTTTTAGAGTGCCACATTTCTAGGAAAAGGTGAGATTTCAAGGTTCATTTTATCTAAGAAGGTACACAATTAGGACTAGTTTATATTTGAAATCTGAATGGGCATGGATGGATTTTTTTTATATTCCGTGCAAATGAAGGAATATAAGATGACAAACTGTAGTACAAATCTTAACTTTGATATTATAGCATGAGCATCTTGTGAGCATAGAGTTGTGCTTATGTTAGCTGTCATACAATGTACATGGATTGAGAAGAAAATTGACTACGGAAGAAAATGCGCCCTTATTATATTAATAACTTATAGCATCAAATCACTTTCCCAAATCAATGTTAGCAGCAGAATAAGTAAGCAGAGTAAATTTACTCAGCAATACTAATGGAGTTGGTTTACATTTTACAGTTTTCAACTGGGCATAACTCTGTCCTCACTATCTGACCCGGGAATTACTCTATTTTCTGTTGTCTCGAGTCCTGGGAAAAATAACTCGAGACACGGGACCCTTGTTTACAAGGTATTTAATCAAAATTCTTACTTTAGAATAAAGGTTTTATTTGTTTGTTGCTTTGCACAGATGGTTTTCTTAACCAGTTTTTTAATACTAAACAGTCTTTGCAAACACATACAAATTATTTACAATCTGTCTATAAACAATCAATAAAGGTAAAGGGATTATTTTTGGTAAGAAAGCAATTTCTATTCAATTATATTCAAAAAGGGTCTTGATCTGGAATTTCCTCTCTTATTTATAAACAGTTAAGGTAGTCTTCTTAAAGACCTAAACAGAATGTTGAAGTATGGTCTTAATCTCTTTAACAACCGTTTTCAATAGGTAAAAGATTTTGATAGTTTTTGTAATGATAATAGTATAATTAATTGCTTATAGTAGTGTGTATTTACTAGATTTCTGAATTTGTTTCATCTAGCTTTTATTTACCTATTAAATTTATAAATAAAGTATTTTCTGTTTAGCTTCAAGATGAAAATAAACCAAATCGTAGTTTGAAATCATTTTAAAAATGTAGAAACGGCCCAATGCAATTATTACCCCAACAAATTTCATGTAAGGTTCGAATTCTAACGAGGTTATGCAGCATTTAGAATGCATGCACAGGTCGCATTTAAAAAATATTGAACAAGATATCGTACCTTGTGCCTCAAAAAAATTAAAAATTAACAATCAAGTTTAAAATTTTGCAAAACAAGGAATTTTATGGAACAAGGAAACAAGCAATGTATGTATCTCAATAGGTCCCAGAAGATGGAATATCAATTCGAGCTATTGGTAATAATATTCATCATCTTCATATTCAGAAAAAATGTTTTATTAAAGCTATGAGTAACTTAAAACTTACTGGCAAACAATACAACACTAAACAGGAAAGGCTTTGGCTTAAAAGAGAGAAAAATAATTTTATGATGAGAGAATTTATTTATGTACTGCTGTGCTTTTCATTAAATAATTGCAATCATTTTTCAATAGGAACTTCTGGGAAAAAGTGATTAGAGGATTAATTAAAGCAATTTTAAAAACAAATATTTGGATTTTTGTGTTAGGTGCCTATGTAAAATTACTATCCGGGATTGAGTCCAGGGAATAGCAAAATTGTCTAGACCCAGAAACTCTTCACGCTAATATAAAAGTTAAAATTTTTACCATAGTTTGTGATCATATACTGCTTCATATACACATAATATAACAAAATTCTATCAGCGCCCATCAGAGATATTGAGGTCCAAAGTTGCCCAAAAATTATTTCTTTTAAATGCCGTACATATAAAACATTAAAACGTTTATAGGCTAAAAGTTGATATCATAGTTATCTACAAATGGAGATGGTCATATATTAAAAATACATAGTTTATCACTGGAACGTATTATAGTCACTTGCAAGGTTTATTTACAGCTTTCAGATCAGCATAACTGTCTTGATACTAATATCAAAATTAAAATTTTTACCATAGGTTGTCATCATATATTGCTTCATTTGCACTAACAATAAAAAAAATCCATGCATGACCATCAGAGATATTGAGGTCCAAACTTGCCCAAAAATAAAGAAATCAAGAACTTCAAAAGCCCATAAATACCAAAATAGTGAAGTTTCAGATATCAAATATTTTAAACATAAACTATTCCTAATTGTGTACATTCTTAGATAAAATGAATCTTGAAACCTCACCTTTTCTTAGAAATGTGGCACTCTAAAAAGTGGGAATTTTGCAAAAAAAAGGTGTTAAGCTTCAGGCTGAAATTGCACCCATAAGGAAGCATCTTAGAAAACTTTTTAAGACAACAAATGTAGTTCAAAGTGTGAACAATACAACGGTTTTTACCATACATCTCTACGACCAACCGTTCTTGAGATATCGAGATTTTCGTTTACACAGAAAACTGCAAGAAAGGTCATGCACCACAAAACAAATATGGCTGCCGTATTTCAACAAAAAGGAATAAAAATAAATTAATAGTGGTTTCGAACTACCAATACATAGGTGTGATAACACACAAAAAATTGTCCAGTTGTTGGCGAGTAACCAATACTGGACCACTTGGGAAATTTTTAGGTTATTCGAGTTTCACCGCATTTCCCGATCTGAGCGTCAATTTCTGATTGATAAAGCTTTTAGTATTTTATATTTACAAGATTTTAAAAAAAGAATCATGAAAATCCGAATAGTTTCAACCGGTTCCGAGATAAAAACTTTAGGTTACTCCACTAAGTGGACGAGCTTCAAACCGAAAGGAAGTCTGATACTTTACTCGCAATGCAAAGTTGTTATTAACCTTTACAACTGACTTCTAATGAAAAGGTTTACTATACCAAGGGATCAGCCTTAAGTAGAGAGCTTGTGAGAGTGGATGTTTAAGCCTGTTGTGGCTGTGTTGAACTTATTAGCACTTGAACACTAGAAAATGTTTGACAAAGTATCCTTTGGTGATGCTTTTTTGATAAAACCTGAATGGTAGGTATATTGTTGGTTCCATGATGAAGTTGAGTATTTCATATAAACCAAATGGCTTTTATTGACATACGGTTCATGATACTTAAATCGATGCATTCGTTACAAAGTTTGCAATGCTAAAACATTACTCAGAAATGTTTCCAATATACAAATACACTCTTGAGTAATAGAGATCTTTTTTAGATTCTGTTAAACGTCATTTGGTTTTATTAGGCATTTTGGAATATTTTTGTTTGATCACATACTATTAATTAAAATAACATTCACATATTTCTAAAGTAGTTTTAATAATTTGTTAAACATGGAGAATTTTATTATATAATTTATTGTAACAATTTTTGTTCTACCTAGATTATGAAGCTTATTTTCTAAAAACTTGTCTGCACCATGTGAAATGAATACAAATACTAATACTACGAGGATAGATTGAAAAATTTCTAGAACAAGACGGAAAAAAACAACTTTTTGGGGAAAATCGTATTTATTTTTCTACATAGTCTCCTTTCAGCTATACAGATTTAGTCCAACGCTTTTCAAGACCCTTCAACCCTTCACAAAAATAACAACTATCCAAACCTTCAAAATATCCATTCACAGCTTCGATGATTTCAGTATTCGATGAAAATTTCTTTCCAGCCAACCAATTCTTGAGATTTGGGAACAAGAACAAATTCGACAGAGCCAAGTCTGGCGAATAGGGTGCATGTTCAATTAACTGGAATCGTAGTTCGTGCAGTTTCGCAATCGCAATTGCCCACTTGTGGGATGGGACGTTATCCTGGTGGCACAATACCTTTTTCTTTGCCAAATGAGGTCTTTTAGCTTTGATTTCTTTGTTCAGTCTGTCTAATAAGGATGCATAATACTCGCCCGTTATTGTCCACCCATGTTGCAAGTAATCAATAAAAATTATTCCTCGGGAATCCCAAAATACAGTAGCCAGGACTTTCCCAGCAGACGGAATCATCTTTGCCTTCTTTGGAGTTGGCACTCCACGTTTTGTCCATTGCTTTGACTGCTCCTTGGTCTCACAGTTTTAAAATGTTGCAAAAACTCTGTTTCATTACGTTTGTACATGTCTAGACATTGCTGAGAAATAGCCATTCGAACTCGCATTTGGTCAATTGTCAGCAGATGCAACACCCATCTAGCACTAAGCTTTCTCATGTGCAAATGTTGATGCAATGTACACGGTCGTATGAACTGCTTACTTTCTCTGTTTCTTCAACTTTATTTGGAAACTCTCTCAACTTTATTTGGCGATCCTTCATCACGATTTCATAGACTTTTTTAATTGTTTCTTCATCGGTAGCTGTTTTTGGTCTGCCAGAACATGGTGCATCCTCTATGCTTGTTCTACCGCGTTTAAATTCGGCAACCCAGTTTGCAACTGTTGCATACGAAGGCGAAGACTCACCGTGAACTTCATCTAACTCCATTTTTATTTGTTTAGCATTTAAGCCTTTAAAAAAGAAATGTTTTATCACTGCTCGGAACTCGTTTTTATTCATGATTAAGAAAATGCACAAATTGTTTACTTAAATCGACAGTAACATCTGCTTATATCCAATCCTTTTGAAAATTTGACAAATGTACGAACAATGACGCTTTCAAAACAAGTGATCAGCACGCGCACATAACGCCATCTTGTGGTTCATTCTAGAAACATTCCGATCTATCCTCGTATTTTATTTATAAATAGCTAGGTACCAAGATAAATGAATATTTTCGATAATTGTGCATTCAAGATTAACAATGTGAATAGCCTTGCATGTGAATAACTGACTAGTTTGTAGAGCCTGGTCAATTTTCTACTTAGAAAGTTTAAAATAACATATCAAAATATAATTACTATTTTTAAAATAAAATTAAAAAAAACGTTTTATTTCTGAACAATAAAATTTCAAATCATTTGGCCACTTTCTACTTTTTGGAAGTTTTGTGAAACCGACGATTTTAAATCTCCTTACTTTTCCTGGTCACTCTGTGGGTACTGATGGTGCATTTTTGTGAAACTGACGATTTTAAATTTCCTGGCTTTTCCTAGTTTTCAGGTCACTCTGCGTCTACCTGATGGTGCTATTCTTCTTTAATACAGGGAAATTAAATTTAATAAAGAAAATTTTAAGATTAAAACAAACGAGTTGAGAATGCGCAGGTTTAAGTCCTAAAATTTTTCGAATTTTCTTTGTTGCTAAAAATGTTTATTTTTTCGTAAATTTTTAAAAAATACAAAATTTTTCATTTTTCAAAAATTTACCGAAACTTCCGGTGGTCATTTTGACCACTTTCCCGAAGAAATACAAAAAAATGTTTCAACTAAAAGTTTCTTAGAATTTGATGTACTATAATATTCCAAAAGAAAAATTCAAAAAAGTCAACAGGGAAAAAGGCGACAGACAGACTTCACGAATTCAGAGACGAACTTTTTGTTCGTCGAATATTTGGAACTTTGAGGCAGGTTCTGCTCAGTTTTAGGTAAAGTGTGTAGTAGATAAAGTAAGGTATATCAGTTTCCGGCTCAGGATAGAAGGAATAGTCGGAGAGCTAGCGAACACGACCGCTTCACAACTCCGTAATGGATAAAATCTATTTTATTATCTATATTCATAGTATCTGAGTAGGAATATCCTTGTCTGGCAGTGCAACCCCTCTGATTTATGGAGGAAGAGCTCAGTGTAGTTAAGAAATGTGTGTGTAATCAAAATACTGAAAAAGAACGATAACAAACTTGCCAGACAAATATTCCTCTGATTAGTGCCAGATCAAAACTCATTAATTAATTGTTTAAAGATTAATGTGATTGCAAAATGACAGATCAAGATTCCACTGATTTCATCCCTGAAATGTTAATAAACTTACGCTATTTTATATATAACTGGTTGCCTAAGTGTGCACAATGCTCTTATACTTGAAATCTTTTAATATGTAATTAATTAATTAGTACTGATCTGGTACTAATTAATCAGAGGAATATTTGTCTGGCAAGTTTGCTATCGTATTTTTTCAGTATTTTGATTCATATAAAAATTAGAAAAACCATTACATATGTGTTTCAAATGTGACATCTTTTAACCACACTATTTGATCTCTTCCTCCATAAATCAGAGGGGTTGCGCTGTCAGACAAGGGTATTCCTACTCAGATACTATAAATACAGATAATAAAAGGGAATTTATCCATTACGAAGTTGTGAAGTGGTCGTGTTCGCTAGCTCTTAGACTAGAAGGTAAAAAAAAAGGTACTTACTGTTTTTCAATAGCTATCTAGCACAACCTGAAAACTCTGACAACCAGCCTTCATCACGGCCATATGATATGTGTATATACATGCTACTAAGCTTATTCATATGTAGATGTTTTTTAATGATCCTGATTACGGTTTTAGAGTTCTAGTCTTGTCGTGATACTACTAAGCTTATTCGTAAGTAGATGTTTTTTAATGATCCTGATTACGGTTGTTATAGAGTTCTAGTCTCGTCGTGATTTTTTTGGTCTTCAAACATTGATCACTGAATAGTTCAGCCTCCACAAGATTTGCAAGGTTTCCGCAAGCCAACTGAGTTGAGAATCGTGTTTCAGAGTTTCTCGCCCCAAACTAGAATAATTTAACCTATTCTTTCACAGTTATATATGGTTTTTAATTTGCACCAGCAAAAATCTATCTTTGGTCACAATTCAATCACCACATGATATTCTATTATAATCATTTTCTTTGAATCAAGGACAAAACCATACTAACTGAAGTAGAGGGGTGCGGCAGTACACACAATAACCACAGATGTTGGGCAGGGTCAGGTCTAGTTTGAGAAACTGCGAGTCAGAGAAACTTATGGACCTTACTACTTATATGATAGAATTTTTATAGTATATTATGATACAGGATCAGTAAGTGTATTATAACAAATCGAGAAAAAGTTAAGTTAAAACGAGACCCAGTACTTAACAATGAATATCATATAATTTATTTTTTGTGCTAACGACATTGTTCAAAAATATAAATGTACTGAATATAATAAAAAGTCGTAATAGTTAGTCAGGATTTTTATAAAAGATGTGATATTGTTTCTATAGTCACAGTATCTCCAGTGTACATTTTGTTTACCCCTTTTGGAATATGGTTAAATAATTTCACTTAGTCCCAGTATTATTGTATTTTTACAGTAAAACCAAAGAACATATAGGGAGGGTAACATGACTGTACACAAACTTTTATGCTAGTAAACGAAAAATTTAAGGTTAAGACAAAGAGTAGATATTATAAGAGGCGAAAGTTGGTAGAGAAACCTCAATTCCGAGAGAGATAGAATAGCAAAACCACTTTAATGGGCTCATCGCCGATTCTCGGTTACTTTCGACTCTCTCTTAATTTGTTGCGATGCCATTGGACAGGAGCACAGAAATGCCAAAGATGGATGCTTATTTTCATTCTTTTATACCTGTCAAGTCAATTCGTTATTCCGTATGTGTTCCGTGAAAGTGTACCCATATTGAGACAAACAGTTAATGTGTAGTGTGTTTTTTTGGTGATTATGAGAGTTAAATAAACAAACAATTGAACATTTATAGTGAACCAAAACATGAATGGAGAAAAAACGTAAACATCGCGGGTGTTTACAAGAACTGTAGAAATACATTTTATTTCGATAACAACGATATTCACTTCTTTCGATTTCCGAAAGACGAAGTATTGTTATTTAAGTACCGTATTAGTTTAAGATTATTTTTTTTAATTCTTTAACCTCAAAAATAGACGTAATCTAATCTTAAAACACACCTATTAACTCATAGTGGCGAGAAACCATTTGAGTGTAATTTGTGTGACTACAAATGTTTTCAAAAGTGACTGAAAGTGTTAGTCTTAAAACACACATGTGTTGATGAGAACCATTTGAGTGTAATCTATGTGATTATAAAATGTTTACTAATGTTTAATGTTTAAAAGACATGTTAACTTACACTGGTGAAAAACCATTCAATAAGTAATTTATAGTTTGTATACTAAATACATACTAAATATCATTCTATAATGAACTGCAATTCATGCGAAATGTTATCATTAGTTAATTATTAAATATTTTATTTTGTTGTGAGAGAATACCATATATGTATCTACCAACCACTTGCAATAAACTTTTTATGTTTGTAAAACTTTATATACAATAAAGATTTGAATTAAATTGAATAAAAACAACAATAATTGTTGTGCTGATTTTAATAAAACTATACACCAATTATTGGTGTATAGTTTTATTAAAATCAGCCCTTAGGTATATACTGCCCAACTAGTATACATACGAAATTTACAACCCTGGACGTTAGCTGGTTGTTATATTTAAATTTGGCACGCATTTCTGTGATCCAAGTTAAAGGACCAAGCATTCCAAGGTCATTGAAACTGATGACGAGAGATCAAAGACGCCGCGCGAAGTTTCGCCTCTTATAATATACTACTCTGGTTAGGAGATAGTTTGCATGAGAATTTCAAAATACATTAAACGCTTTGAGAATATTTCCAAAATATGGAAATAATTCTGATATGCTTCTGCACTTTCAAAACAATATTAAATATTCTCGCAATTTGGAAATATTTCCAAAAATTGGAAACGTGATGAAATATTTTAACACAAAATAAAATTTTTCCATGGGAAGATCTGGAAAATTTTATTTCCGGAAGTCTTACAACTCTAGATATATCTAAAACTAATAAAATAATTTAAAAAACCCAAAAAAAGCAATCAGCTTCAAGTTTGAGTCAAGTTGAATTATTATTTTAATTCTATTGGGACGCGCCAAGGTTTGATCTGCACTCTCAGGGCATTATTAAAAAAAATTATGCAGTAGCTCAGTTGCAATATGTATAATCACCAGTACAACAAACATATTACTGAGAGGGAATCTATGAATAACAATTCCATTTTACTGACATTTTAAAAATTATATATATTTAAAATTATCATAAATATTAACACCAATATTAAATTTAATCTGTCAAAGTTACAAATCACCATTAAAATACAACACAGCAAAAACAACCAAAACATATTGAAGACATTTTGATGTTGTACAATGCAATCTATATTTATTGGCACGTCCCAATTCTTAATTTCCCCTAAAAAACTTTTTTTGATCTTTTACAAACATTTACTAACTTGACCAGCATGTTTACTAATTTCTTTCTATCTAATATTCACTTAATGGCTTTAAAGGTTTGCAGAACGGGTTATCTTTGCACTAATCAGGAAGTTTTCAATAAAACTGTTCAATAGTAACGTCAGAATTAGGAGCAGTTGATACAAATTCATCTATTTTAAATTTCGTAAGGTCTGTTAAGCATATCTCGACATCCTGTATGTTTTCCAAAAATATTTAAAAAATCTAAAATTTTGATGCAAATTGTCATATTGGAATGGAAACCCTCTTACATCTTGCATAAGCAGTCAAAAATATAGAATGACATACATACTAAATTGCTTGATAATAACAAGACAGCTTCATATTACAAGCATTTATTTAATAAAATGGCACCACGGTAGCGTACAATTCTTTATACAAATTAATATTCATCTGCAAAAAATTATAATAAAATGGAATTACGTCCAGTCTTATGTCTCACTCTACAAAACAAATAAAGCAAGACACACATATCAATTGTTCTTAACTATAATGGAATATTACGTTTATATAAATATCAGATTAATTTCACTCTCGCGAAAAATAGTTTGTCTTAGAATAATATTAATTATGTATAGTACTTCACATGAAATATACACAAGAAAGGCATTGGATGCTCATCTTATCGGTTCATCTTTGGTTTTATCTATTTTGGATAGCCATCTAAATTAAAATTATAATATAAGAATAAAAAGCAGTAACTTTAAGTAAAGTTTAAAGTTAACATTTTCATTCAAATAAAAACTACATCTAAATAATAATAGTTTTTATATGTTAATCTTACAAAATACTATAAACTCTTTTAAATTACCACAATAAATACAAAAATATACAAAAAATTTTACCACAATTTACAGTTTTGTTTATTATAAACATGCAAAAATACTATCCATACCTGAAACTTCATTTACTTAATCGCATTTTCTCTTTCTAATCTATCTATTTATTGAAATTAAATTTAAAATACTTATTTTCTGTTGAACCGTGGTCAAGAAGCACCAATTTTATTTGCTATCTTTTGTTAAAAATATTTATATTAATAATGACATATGACAATTATTTAATTTCTGAAATTCAGTGTGAAAAATTTCCTATATAATGTAATTTCTGGATAATCTGCTCCCTTGTTACATAATTATTTATGTTTCTTCTATATAAGCTCAATCAATATTTTATACATTATTACTAGCTTAAAAATAATATTGTTTTTAAATTAACAATACCCAATCTTATAACTCTATTTAAAAACATGAAATAGTAACACAACAATAAATTATTTAAAAAATATTAAATACACTAACAAACTTTTAAATAGATCTGGAATGGATTTTCTCTTAAATCAGAGTATGAGTTCAAAACTTTAAATATTTTTTAAATTTTCAATTTACTTGTCATTTTTGTAACCCACACTCATTTAAAATAAATATCTTCTACCATTTAATATCAATAAAGAAAAAACAAAACTTAACCAAGAATCAACAATTTACTGAATAGAACACAACTGTTTGCGTAATTCCGATTCGTTGTCTTCCAATTCCACTTCAGGCACAACTTGGCCATTAGTGACAACATCAGGTAAATAAGGTTTATAATTCAAACCAGAACGTTCATAGAACAAAATATACGCATTACTCGTGTCTATTTTTGGTATTTTAGCATCACTGTAAGCACATTTAAAACTATTCAACGATGATTTCGATTCGTGACAATTCTCAGTATTGTTCAAGTTCGAAGCTTCATCATTACTAACTCTTCTGGATATTACTAAGTCCGAACTAGTCTCATCATTATTTTTATCACTAACACTATTTAAACTAATTGAATCATCATCACAAATTTTACCATTTGTCAAATAGTTTTTACGTCGTATTAACGGTGTGGTATTTGCACTTCTGCTAATTCTAGATGAATATTTATTGCCATACTTGTATTCATTGTTGTTATTTTCAATATGAAGTGTTTCGGTGGAAGTTGTAGGGTTTTCACTAGGCACTTCTCGGCAAGAACTGTCGTTGTAGCAATACCAATGGCCATTGGGATTACAAGCATAGGATACATAATGGCCGCCATTTAAGAGACCAGAGTGACTCTAGAACAATGAAAATAGTACATAATTATTTATATAGCAATTATGATAATTAAAACAAGATGAAAAGGTTTAATATGTGTGTTGCTTTGTACAGATAGTGTTCTTAACCAGTTTTTTTAAGTACTAAACAGTCTTCGCAAACACACACAAATTATTTACAACCTGTCTATAAACAATCGATAAAGGTAAAGAGATTAATTTCAGCAAGAAAGTACCGTTAGCCATACCTAACGGTACTTTCTGTAGCGAAGCACCATGCTTCGCTACAGCATTCTTTATAAGGAAACTTGTAGTTTCTATTCAATTATATTTAAAAAGGGCCTCCATCTTATCCCCTCTCTCTTATTTATAAACAAGTAGTCTTCTTAAAGACCTAAACAGAATGTTTTTACTTAAAAATGCATATTGAAGTATGGTTTTAATCTCCTTAACAACCGGTCGTTTTCCATAGGTAAAGGGTTCCAAGAAGATTTTGTAATGACTAGAGACGTGCAGAACTATGACAATGAAGCGAATCAATTTAATCTGGAATACTACAATGTAATACAAGTAGGTGCTTGATAATGGTGAGTTTGGACTAACCATGCTGAAAAAATAAAAAGTGAAAAGGGGTCTAGTTAAGATAAACAACTTGTATTAAAGAAATTGTCAGTGGTGTGGCAAGTTTTATATAACAGCTTTCATATTTGTAAAGTACACTTGTAAATCTGACCACTTGTTTAAACTGACCCTCTGATCATATTAATCACTTTTTTTCAGTCTCTGTAAAAATCCCATTACTTTAATGTAATTTATACTGTATAAACTGACCACTTCTCTTTTGTGACCATTGACCACATTTACCTCAAATATTTGTTTAAAAATGTTTGTGTAATGTGACCATTAGCCAAGGGATTACTTGAAACAGTTATAACTAATCTTCTAGAAGTTTAAGTAGGCATGTACATGTAAATTGCATTCAAAGAATTTCTAATAATGCATCATAATGTAACGAATAATAAACCCACTTATGACGTCATCAAACATTCTAGACTCATCGACGCGCCTCATTGACGTGGCTTATCGGCAGCTGCGTGTATGACTCATCAACACGTCATCGAACATTCTAGATGTATGAGTCATCGTATGAAAGATATAAATTGAGTCGCGAGTAGAAGGGAGTTAGTTAATGTTTAACTGACGTCGTGTTGAAATGTACTCTGAATAATTAGTTAATAATTATTGTAATACATAAATAGTTTTATATAAATAGTCCTCATATAAATTTGTAAATACCTAGCATTTATTTAAATGCTTTAGTTTGATAAATAGTTTATAGTTGTAGTGTTTTTAATTAGGTGCATTGTAAATAATCTTTTCTTTATTAATAGACGATTTTTAAACAGCATTTTTGATTATTATTTTAAAAAGAACGCTACAGTGGTGTACAGGTGTGGAGTTTTAAAATAAATAAAATAGTGTAATAAATAAAGTGGTGTGAGAATAAATTTATAGGGTTAAAAACAATCCCAACAAATAGTTAATTAAAATGGCGATGAAATTGTTAAAAGATCTCTTAGTGATAGATTTAAAACGGGAATTGGACGAGAGAGACTTAGATAGTAATGGAAAGAAAGAAGTTTTAATAAAACGGCTAAGAGAATGGCTTTTAGAACAGAAGGAAGATCCTAAAAATTACCTTCAAGATACCTGGACCCGCAATTGATACTAGTTTGTTGTTAAGTAAAATGGAAGAGAATTCTAGAATGTTAAAAGAACAACTACTGGAAAAGTCCGAAGATAATTCTAGGAAGGTAATGGAAAATACTAAAGAACTGGAAGAAAAAGTTTTGGAAAATTCTAGAAAGTCCGAAGAAAATGTTAGAATGCTTAAAGAAGAACTACTGGAAAAGTCCGAAGAGAATGCTAGAAAGCTAATGGAAAATACTAAAGTGCTGGAGCAAAAAGTTTTTGAAAATTCTAGAATGCTTAAAGAAGAATTACTAGAAAAGGCCGAAGAAAATGTTAGAAAGCTAAAGGAAGAAATACTGGAAAATTCCAGGAAATCCGAAGAAAACTCCAGAAGGCTTAAAGAAGAATTGCAGGACAATGTTAAAGCGTTGGAAGAAAAAGTTTTCGAACAAGATAGGGTAATAAAGATGGTAGAAGAGAAAATAGCCCAAATGCAATTACCACCAACAGCTAAGAAAGACGACATAACCGAAATGCTGGAAGATAGAATGAGTCAACTACGATTTCCTTCAACATCTGAGTGGCCGTTTAATGAAGTAAAAAAACAATTTAAAGAAGAAAATGGTCCTGCTGTAGGGATAAAAGTAAAACCGCCCACGTTCGATGGAAAGATACCTTGGTCCACCTACTACAAACAATTTGAGGCGGCCGCTGGGGCTAACAGATGGACAGGCAAGGAAAAGGCCGTTTCTTTAACTGTGGCTTTGCCTGGAGACGCGTTGAACGTCCTGCAAACAATCCCAGCAGGGCAGGAAAATGATTACCAGTTGTTAGTGTCTAGATTGGAGTTGAGATATGGAGACGCGCATCTTCAACCAGTGTATCACACAAGTAAAGAATCGTGTCCAGAAGAATGGAGAAAGCCTTCAGGAGTTTGAAGCCGATGTTGCGCGGCTTGTCCGATTGGCGTACCCTACGGCACCCGATTCATTTCTGGAACAACTCGCTGTACAGACCTTCATTGATGGGTTAAGAGACGGGGAAACACAACAATCATTGAGGCTGGCACGACCAAGAACAACTGATGATGCGCTTGCTCACGCCTTAGAATTTGAAGCTGCAAAACAAGCGTCCCGAGGTCACGGGCGTGTTCGGGCCGTTGTAGAAGAAGAAGGTTCTAAAGATCATCTAGAGGAGTTAGTACTGAGAGTTCTTCGGAAGGAAGAAAGCTGTAAGAAGAATCATCAAGAAGTTCAAGGGCCTCGTTGTTGGAACTGCGGCGAACAAGGACATGTAGAACGCCGTTGTCCCAAAATAAGAAAAGTACAACCGTCGGAAAAGTTAAATAGGGTTGGCAAGATGGGGCGAACGTTGACTGCGAGTGAAGATGCCCCGGAGATCACGATCCATGCACAAAATCCATCGTACGCCTTGATGTTCTATGATCAAGTATTAAGTTGTTACCGACAACTACTCAACTCCGTACAGCAACAGGTGAAGTGATACCAACACGCGGAGTGGTGAAGATGAAGATTGGTATTGGAAGTGAAGAACGTGATCATGAGGTGCTGGTAGCCGATATCAATGATGACTTCATCGTGGGAATGGACCTCCTGAGAAAATTTGGTTTTACGTTGGATTTGAAGGAGGGTGTTTTGAAGGTCGGTAACGAAGAACTTCCGTTGCACCCACGAGAAGATCCTGTCGTAAGGGTTTAAGGCTGACAGAAGATGTGATATTGCCGGGTCAAAGCGAGATGGTTGTCGAGGCAGGTTTGGATGGAGATCTTCGGGTAGGATGTGTGCGAATGATGGAGCCTGTTTGTGATAAGAAGATCCATAGTGGCATACTGGTGGGAAAAGCGCTGATCAAGGTTGGAAAGACAGTACCGGTGAGGCTTACGAACGTTAATGTGGATCCGGTAACATTGAAGAAGAGTACCCTTGTGGAACAGTGTGTGCCAGTATTCCGAGTAGCCAGGTGTATGGCTGATGTTCCAAAGCCAGTGCCCAAAAACCATGGTGAAAAATTAGTGGGTATGGTTGTTAGTTCGTGCGAAGACCTAAATAGAACGGAAGTGAAAGAGGTACAGGGTTTGGTTCACCGATACCAAGATATCTTCGCTCTTGACGATAGCCAGAAGAGACGAACAGATATAGTAAAACATAAACTCAATACAGGCAACTCTATGCCTGTCCGTCTAGCAAGGCGAGCAGAAGCCGAAAAGATTATTACCGATATGGAAGAACAAGGGGTCATCGAGCCATGCAGCAGTCAATGGGCATCACCGGTGGTCCTGGTCAGTAAGAAGGACGGGTCAACAAGATTTTGTGTGGACTATCGGCAGCTCAATAACGCGACCAAGAAAGACAGCTATCCTTTCCACGCATCGACGACACGTTAGATACCCTGTCTGGTTCACGATGGTTTTCGACTTTGGACTTGAAGAGTGGTTATTGGCAAGTTGAAATGGAACCTGAAGACCGGGAGAAGACCGCGTTCACTATTGGTTCCGGACTATGGCAGTTTACAGGTATGCCTTTCGGTCTATGTAACGCTCCGGCCACCTTTGAGCGTCTAATGGAGACCATCCTGAGGGGGCTGTCGTGGAAGACTTGCCTGGTCTATCTGGATGACGTGATCGTAGTTGGAAGATCATTCAGTGAACATCTGAAAAATCTGGAGGAAGTGTTCCGGAGACTGCGTACAGCCAACCTGAAATTGAGTCCGAAAAAGTGCCACATACTCCGAAGAGAGGTGAAATATCTCGGGCATGTCGTATCACAAAATGGAGTGGCAGCCGACCCCAACAAAATTCGTGCAGTTCAAGAGTGGCCAACACCAAAAGATAAACACCAAGTTCGTAGTGGTTATGTACCTACTACAGGCGTTTCGTTCCTGGGTTTGCCAATATAGCGAAGCCCCTGACAAGGTTAACTGAAGATGGGCGCGAGTATGTTTGGAGCGGAGAGTGCGAAACAGCTTTCCAACAGTTGAAGCGTGCCTTGACAACAGCGCCAATATTGAGCTACCCACGGACAGAAGGGAAATTCATACTTGACACAGATGCAAGTAACCTGGCCATTGGGGGTGTACTTTTTCAGATACAGGATGGACAAGAAAAGGTCATCGGCTATTTTAGTAAGGTTTTGTCGAAAGCCGAAAGGAATTATTGTGTGACCAGAAATGAATTATTGGCTGTCGTGAAGTCCGTTGAGCACTTCTACAAATACTTGTACGGACGGAAGTTTTTATTGAGGACGGACCATGCAGCGTTGAAATGGCTTCTACAATTCCGTAATCCTGAAGGCCAGGTCGCAAGGTGGATCGAACGATTACAAGGATACGACTTTGACACGGAACATCGAGCGGGCACTAGTCATCGAAATGCCGATGCTCTTTCAAGAAGACCCTGTCCGACGGACTGCCGTCATTGCTCTCGTCTGGAAGAGAAGGTTTGCCAAGTACTAAGAACTACTATCGTCAACGACAACTGGTTGCCGGAAGAATTGCAACGACAGCAGGAGGCTGATCCCGAATTAAAAATGGTAGGGGTAAAAATGGGGAGAAAGGCCTGCCTGGGAAGCTGTCAGCTCTTTCAACAGAACCCTCAAAGCATATTGGGCCCAATGGGAGTCCTTGAAGGTGGAAGACGATCTCCTGAAGCGAGTACTGCAGAGTGAAGATGGCACCACAATTAGGTCTCAGTTTGTGGTTCCAAGGAGCCGAGTGGCTACAGTATTGCGACATCTCCATGACTGTGCCTCAGAAGGACACTTCGGTGTCAAAAAGACTTTGGAAAAAGTTAGAGAGCGTTTTTATTAGGTCAATTGTAAAGAAGACGTGAAAGAGTGGTGCCGTAAATGCGAACTTTGTGCCACTGGTAACGGACCCTTGGGGAAACGAAGAGCACCTATGAGGCAGTACAATGTGGGTAGTCCTCTGGAAAAAATAGCTATAGACATTGCCGGGCCATTTCCCGAGACCGACGATGGGAATAAATACATCTTAGTGGCAATGGACTATTTTACCAAATGGCCAGAAGCATATGCCCTACCAAACCAGGAAGCCGCGACTGTTGCTGACCTACTAGTCAAAAAGTTTTTCAGTCGTTTCGGAGTGCCTATGGAGCTGCATTCGGACCAAGGCCGCAATTTTGAGTCTGCACTCTTTGGAGAAGTCTGTCGATTGTTCGCAAGACTCGGACAACACCGTTACATCCGCAGTCCGATGGAATGGTAGAACGCATGAATGGGACAATGGGCAAATATTTGGCGAAGGTCGTCTACGATCATCAACGAGACTGGGATCAATACCTACATCTGTTCCTGATGGCTTATCGTGCATCGGTTCACGAAACAACCGGTCAGTCACCAGCGTCTGTGATGTTTGGACGTGAGCTACGGTTACTGTGTGATCTGGAATTTGGATGTCCACCCGCAGAACAGGAGGTAGCCGGAATTGATTATGTTGTCAACTTAAAGAAGAAGTTGGAGGATATTCATGACCGAACCCGAAACAATAGTCGAATCGTGAGTGACCGGATGAAGACTACGTATGATGTGAGAGCCCAAGAAGGAGGGTTTCAATCTGGAGAGCTTGTCTGGTTATACAACCCGCAAAGACGTCGTGGCTATTCTCCATAGTTACAGCGAAATTGCGAGGGCCCATACCAGTTGAAGAAACGAATAAATGACTTGATTTATCGCATCCAGAAATTGCCAAGGGGGAAACCAAATGTGGTACACTCCAATCGTCTGGCGCACTATGAGGGAAACAATAACGTAGTCTCGGATCGAGAAGATGAAGCTGAGGTGGCTGTCAATACCGTAAGGCCTGAAGATGATCAGCCAACCTTTAGAGAATTTATGGCTGCGTTTTCCGGAACTAGAAAAGCCCGATTCGGAGTCACGACCGAGATGCAACAAGACCTCTTCCAGGTCCCTGGTGATTATTCCATTGCCCACTGTGTCTCCGAAGATCTCCACATGTCCAGGGGGATCGCAGTAGTATTTAGAAATAAATTTGGACGGCTGGATGAACTTCGAGATCAGAATCCTTTTGTTGGCAAAGCCTTACACTTGCCTGATCATGACCGCTCCATTTACTACTTGGTAACCAAGCAGTTTTACTACCAGAAACCGAGTTACGCCGACCTGTGGAAGGCATTATGGGATTTGAGGACCGAGTTGCTTACCAGGGGTATTAACAAATTGGCAGTTCCCAAACTTGGCTATGGGCGGGACCAGTTGGATTGGTGAATTGTTCAAAACCTGCTGGAAGTTATTTTTAGAGATACGGATGTGAAGATCTTAGTCTGTAGCTTCGATCCCCAGCCCGCATCAAGGCCAACAAAGAGTGTAGACTGTTATTTCTACCGTAATGGAACATGTAGTCGAGGTGAAGACTGTCGATACCGTCACGACCCTTTCTACAGAAACCAGATAATAAAACCTGTTCTGGGACAGAACAGACTTGAAGAGCGGGGCAGTGTAACGAATAATAAACCCACTTATGACGTCATCAAACATTCTAGATGTATGAGTCATCAACTGTATGACTCATTAATCAACACCTGCGAGTATGATTCATCGATGTGGCTTATCGGCAGCTGCGTGTATGACTCATCAACACGTCATCGAACATTCTAGATGTATGAGTCATCGTATGAAAGATATAAATTGAGATCGCGAGTAGAAGGGAGTTAGTTAATGTTTAACCGGCGTCGTGTTGAAACGTACTCTGAATAATTAGTTAATAATTATTGTAATACATAAATAGTTTTATATAAATAGTCCTCATATAAATTTGTAAATACCTAGCATTTATTTAAATGCTTTAGTTTGTTAAATAGTTTATAGTTATAGTGTTTTTAATTAAGTGCATTGTAAATAATCTTTTCTTTATTAATAGACGATTTTTAAACAGCATTTTTGATTATTATGACTTTAAATTATGAAATATAATATAAATACAAAGATTAGTTAAAGTTTCACAAGTTTTATTAATATCTTAACCTGACAATATTGTTTTGACACTTTGTGTCATTATCAAAGGTAGATAAGATTGATAAACAAACACGTTGCTAAGGATAAATACATACAGAAAATAGGTAACTAGATACAATACATAACAAAAACTAAATATCTAACACTTCTAATAAAGGAGAATTACTAAGCTCAGTTTGTTCATTCATTAAAGGTACTGTGCATTTATGTCTGTATATTTCAAAAGCTTCTAAAATGTCTAATTTGTGTTTGTTTTTGAAATATACAGACATAAACGCACAGTACCTTTAATGAATGAACAAACTGAGCTTAGTAATTCTCCTTTATTAGAAGTGTTAGATATTTAGTTTTTGTTATGTATTGTATCTAGTTACCTATTTTCTGTATGTATTTATCCTTAGCAACGTGTTTGTTTATCAATCTTATCTACCTTTGATAATGACACAAAGTGTCGAAACAATATTGTCAGGTTAAGATATTAATAAAACTTGTGAAACTTTAACTAATCTTTGTATTTATATTATATTTCATGATTATGGAGTTCCACAATGTAAGGCTGGAGACAGTAAACGCTAACTTTAAATTGTTTTTTTAAAATGAGCAGTGTAAATGCAAGACTTTCTGGACCAATGTTACAAGAAGTAGCATTAAAATTTGCTCAGCAGTCATATTTGCCTAATTTAAAGCATCGTCGGGTTGGCTCGAATCATTTAAGAAACGAGACATTTCCCAGAAGAGTTTAGTTGGAGATGCAAATGAAATTGATCCCGCAACAGTAACTTCTTTTCTTATCCGTTTTACAGAGTTTGCAAAGGGCTTTATATCAGAGGATATTTTTAATGCTGATGACCGTGGGCTATTTTGAGCAAATTGTAGTGTATAAAGAATTCACACAACAAGTGACAAAGTGACCACCTCTTTAATTAAATTGACCATTTTGGGTGAGTCCCAAAGGTCGTCACTTTAGGCAGTTTCTACTGTATATGTCCTATAACATGTAGCGATGGCGCTTATGAAAAATGAACTAATCAAGGGTTTTTTCAGCGAAGTCACCTAAAATGCACGTCTCTAGTAATGACAATAGTATAAATAATTGCTTATAGTAGTGTTTATTTACTGAATTTGTTTCATCTCACTTTCATTACTTATTAAATAAAATGTTTTCTGTTTAGCTTCAACATGAAAATAAACCAAATCGTAGTTTGAAATTGTTTTAAAAATGTAGAAATGGCCCAATGTAATTATTGCCCCAAACAAATTTCGAATTCTAGCGAGCCCATGTGGTATTTAGAATTCATGCACGGACCACATTCAAAAAAATATTGAAGAAGATATCGCACCTTGTACCTCAAAGAAATTTAAAATTAACAATCAATTTTTAAATTTTGCAAAACAAGGAATTTGAGTGTAATCTCAATAGGTTGCAGAAGATGGAATTATCAATTCGAACTATTGCTAATAATATTTATCATGTTCATATTGTAAAATATTTTACAAAAGCTATGAGTAACTTAAAACTTACCGGCAAACAATACAACACTAAACAGGAAAGGTTTTAGCATGATTTTGACCGGAGAGTTTATTTATGTACTGCTGTGCTTTTTATTAAATAATTGCAGTTATTTTCCAATGGGTACTTCTGCGAGAAAGTGATTATTAGAGGATTAATTAAAGTCATTTTAAAAACCAAAATATTTGGATTTTTGTGTTAGGTGCCTATGTAAAATTACTATCCGGGACTTCTGGAAAATACAGTCTCGAGTCCCAGGAATAGCAAAATTGTCGAGACCCAGAAACCCTAATGCAAACCTATTTATTGGGATAAATGGTATAAGGAAGTGACAAATGTTGGTCAAATCTGTTAAAAATTATAAAAAAATTATTATTAAAAAGGTTAGACAAAAAGGTTAATTGTTAACTCAAACCTATTTATTGGGATAAATGGCATATGGAAAAGTGAGAAATGTTGGTCAATTTCATTTACATTTTCTACGACAGTGGATTACATTTTTAGGACACCCAATCAACTTGCTTTTTGTACATAACCATGATCATTAGGTGTCAAAATGTTGTGAGAAAATAGTATATTTATTTCCTCTTCTGGATACAATTGCTGTGAATATATTCAATGACCATTTTCAAAGATTTTTTTTAATAACATTAACTAATAAAATAGTATGTCAACAATGTTAAAGTAACCACTTTGTTTATTTTTATGTCCTGCTTTGGTCTTGATTTGAAACTGAAAATCGGTTACCACAATAAAAAGCCGATACATCACAATCACATGATTAGAAACACATCAACTTGTGGCTATTACTAGTATTTAATGGCTTTGAGTTGAGATCATCGTCATTATTATTATTACTTATCTACATGGTCTGCAAAAGAAATATGCTGCATCAAAAACATCTAATTCAGTCGCCAAGTATATAATACCTCGCAAAAGTGTAGTTTTGATCTTTGGGTATGTTGTATATACCCAGGCGCTAATTAAAGACCCAAGTTTTCGACCTTCTCGCATATGTGCAGTCTTTAGTGTGGCAAAAAACCACCAAGTTTTTCGACTTCTTTCGGTTTTTGCTCAATAATTCTTTACCATTGAGTCCTACAAAAAAATAATTTCGAACTTTTTTGTAGAACAGAAAATTTGCTAAAATTTACTTCCGTAATATTTTTTTCTACACCACATACATACCGAAGTACCGAGCTTCAAATATACGGAGATTTTTAAAAATATAAGAGGAACTGTAAAAAACACCTTTTTTTTACAATGTATTCCAGTAACGTTAGGTACTTCATTATTATTTTATAATTTTTTACTAGGATATATATGCTTTGATCTTTTGGGTTCATATATATAGAGTATCACTTTCATCCCTTTCTATAAAGAAGGTAAATCTTTCATTCTCTTGAGCGATCATTTGATCAATTATTGAAGCCATTTCTTCCTCAGGTTCATCCTAGCTTAGAATAATTTCAGGAATTTTTTTGCATGATTGTCCAGAAGAATGCTTACAAATATTAGAGCACTGCAAATCAGCCTTTTTGCAGCTACAGTACACCCTTTTTTACATTGGCAAGAAGCAAATTGCTCTGGTGTTGCATTTTTGTAGTTTTCACCGGAGTCAGCCCTTGTGTGCTTGTCATTCAGCCCCAATCTAAAGGATTCTATTCTCTCCCTTGACTTTAAGTGCGAAATGCGTGATACTAGGCTGCGTCTTATTTTATGTTGGTGGCAGTCTGGTAAGGTGAAACTTACTTTTTGTTTACTCACTGATTTGAAAATAGCTGATAGCGAAGATCATCCAGTGTTTGAGTATTTATGTCCCCACCGTACAAAGCGACAAAAAACTTCTCACCTGCTTCAGAAATTCAATCAGAAGTAGCTTCTGACTCTCTGAATACACTGGCTATGTCATTTGACATTAGATTTCTTTGTGCATCCCCACAGTTGCACACCGTAAGTCCAAACTGGTTTTAGAGTTTGTTGATACAACAATAGCTTATTGTGCAGTGACAGCTTGGAATGTCTTCCAAGCAACCACCACATTTTTTTGAATCTAATGCAAAGTTCTTCGTGTTTTTTCTTGACATGTTCTTTCCACTTGAGCTTGGCATCCAATGTCATGCCCAGGTATTTCGCTGTGTTCGAGTATGGGATTATTTGATGATTGATTACTATTGGCAAATAATCTATTCTTTTGTTGGTGAAGTTTATGTGGGAAGACTTCGCCTCATTTAACTTAATCCGCCATTTCTTAGTCCAAGTGGTGACGTTGTTGACAGCTGCTTGTAGCTTGTTTGTGGCTGTTTAGACTTCATTGCTTGTAGCTAGTAATGCAGTGCCATCAGCGAATATGGCTTTTGTCACTCCATCACATTTAGGGATGTCATTGGTGTAGAGCAAGTATAAAATTGGTCCGAGGACGCTCCCTTGCGGTACACCTGCAGCAATAGTTCTTAGTTCCGAGTACTCTTCGCCATATCTCACTCTGAATTGGCGGGTGGAGATGTATGAGTTATGAATCTGACTCATCTGCCTAGGTAGATACTTAGTTAACTTGTATTCGAGGCCCTCGTGCCATACTTTATCAAAAGCTTGTGCCACATCTAAAAATATAGCTACACATATTTCCTTTTCTTCTAAGGTTCTTTCAATTACGTCAGTGATACGATGCACTTGATCGATCGAGTGCTTACTCCAAAACCCAAATTGATGAGTTGGAATGAGCTGATTTTCCTCAATGATTGGTTTGAGGCGTTTTAGAAGCAACTTCTCGAACAGTTTAGATATAATTGGTAATAATGAAATCGGCCAATACGATGTTTTCTCGTTGGGTGGTTTGCCCGGTTTAAGGATCATAATAACTTCTGCAACCTTCCACTGCATTGGCACATATTGCAGTCGTAGTGCTGCATTGAATAAATGTGTAAGTTTCATTATGCCCTTTTTTGGTAGTTCTTTAAGCACTCGATCACTTATTAGGTCGAAAACTGGTGCTTTTTTGGCACTGAGGTTTTTTTGAATCTCCTTGGCGATTTCGTTCGGGGTTATAGGATCCACAACCCTGTTATCCATGGTGTTTATCTGAGGTAGGATCTCGTTGTTATCTGGAGGGTGTGGTTGAAAGGTATTTGATAAGTGTTTGGCAAATGGCTCTGCCTTTTCGGTATCTTTCCTTGCCCATCCACCATCTTCCTTAAGAATGGGTGGATTATGGTTTTGTGGCCGTTTTAATCTCTTGGTAGCCTTCCAGAGGGAGTACTCCGTATCTTTGTCGTCTGTTAGACCTCTTAGGAGTTCAGTGAAGGTTTCATTTTTAATAGACCTGATCTCGTCTTTGAGCTGTTGGCTTAACCGATTTAGCAATCTCTTGTCTGCAGGTGACCTGGTTTGTTGCCATCTCTTTCGTGCTTTACGTTTTGTAGATACAAGATCTCCGATTTCCCTTGGGTAATTTACCCTCGGTACTTTCTTTTCTAGCAAGGGAGTATTGTTCCATACCGTTTGTTGCACGTTGACGATAAATAGTTCTGCTTCTGTATCAAGTTGTTCAATTGTTCTTAGTGTAACATTTAGTTAGATGTGTTCTTCAACTTCTGTTTTGAAACCCTCCCAATATGTTCCTTTGTTTGTTAGTGACGGTGGTTGTGATTTGTTGATGATTGTTTCGGATTAAGATAATTAGAGAGTGGTCTGATGGCAGATCGTAATTGTCTTCGATGCTGATGTTGTTGGAAGATATGCTTTTCAGTATAAAGAAGTCAATTAAGTCTGGTATCTTATTGCTACCTGTCGGCCAATACGTTGGTTTGCCAGTAGATTGACATGCACATTTGGCTTGCTTGATTGCTTCGTATAGTTGCTTTCCCTTGGTAGTGATGAGCCTTGAGCCCCAATAGGTATGCTTTGCATTAAAATCGCCACCAAGTATGAAATGATCTCCTAGCGTTAGAAAGAGTCTAAGGTAATCTTCTTTTGATAGTGCATACCTTGGCGGACAGTATATTGCAGCCACTGTAAAGTCCTTGGATTTTGTGTGGATTTTTACAGCTGTTGCTTGTATTTCGTGTGTTTCATAATTGAGGGCCTTGCAGCAAGAAGGACACAGCTTCAAAATTGCTAAATGTGAGAAATCTAAAAAAGAAACTTTTTTTAAGGTTTATCTTTACATTTATGAATTTTGCAATTTTACCTAACTAGGCACTTACTTTTGGAGTTGTAAATACAAGAAAATATTTAATAACAATAATTTATAAAGCTCAGAATATATATTTTTTGTTGGAGCTACCTCCTTCTTGCAACAAAACCTTAAAAATACCGTAAATTATGATTTCTTTTTGAAAAAAATGCGAGGTTGTAGGAAACATTTTATTAACTCATTTGAAAGATACACTTTACTTTTATTATTATTCATTATTATCGCCGTTGTCATCATCGTGGGTCAGTTCGACGTCACTACCATCGTTGACTTGTAGAAAGGTAAGTTTTTCATAGTATGGTAAGTTGTGTTTGGGAACATACTCTCTCGCCAGCAGCATCACATTGTCATATTTCAGTTTTTTTAGTGGTAAAGTTTGACTATATAATCTATCTGGCTGTCTATTCATATAGACTGGACTACGTTGAATATTAAACGTACTATAGAGAGCCATATTACAACTTTGAGTACACTGTATTCCACTACTTTGCTGATCATATAGTATAAGCTTGTACTTACTTATGGCGAATTTCTGTCGGTGTTGGTAGATAACTGTTTTCTTAAAATGTGGTTTTAAATGATTAACAAAATCAAAAAACATACTTTGGTCTACTGATAGAACCTTAAAGTATTTTTTGCTACATTTTCCGTAATAAGTCATATATTCTTCAGGAGTGAAGATTCGCTCAATCTTTCGTAATGCCTTTTCTACAACACCGAAAGACCTGTCACATGGTAAGAACGAATGACCAGGTTCGGGATATCGATGAAGTATAGTTTGGAAACGATTAGCTTTTACCAGAGCAAATAAGTAGTTTACCAAGCTGCTGTTTTTATTTTGAGCAGCACAGTTATCCGAAAATATATATAGCTGTTTCACGTCTTTGGATATGATGTTCTTGAGATAATGATCAAGAAGGCTAATGGTTTCATTTGGTGTTTTCTTACCAGTTATTTCATCGTATATATAAAAATGAGAGATTCCCGTTTTTACCGAATAAATACAAAAATTGTAAACCCAAAGTTGTCTAAGGTAGAAAGCATCTCCCGAGGGTACTTTTGGTAATGGTACATTTTGTTGGTGGTCGAAACAAATTACTTCTACCTCCGGATTATTTTTTGCTTCTTCAGTTTTTTCTTTGAGCACATCAAAAATTACGTGAGCTTTTCTTAGATGAAGTTCTTTGTCTGTTTTAATTATTTTAGCTTCGTCAGGCAAACTAAGTTTAAGTTTATTCTCAAATTCGTCACACTTTTTGCAAGTATCAGACCGTGGGCTTCCAAATAACAAGTTAAAATTGGCTCTGAAATATCTGTAGTAAAAGTCATAGGATACTTTTGGCCGAAACAGATGTTCTTTGTCTTTTACACCATATACTTCAAACATATCTCTTTCATACTTTTCTGGATATAATTCATATAGTTTCCTTATATTCAACTCGGGTGACAAATACATTTTGTGATTATTTTGCTGGCGGCTATAATGAGATGCTCTCTTGGGAAAACTTCGAATGTGAGAATCAACTTGGTCAATAATTTCTGAGGGGACTGCATTAGGTCTATTGTGGTGCTTTCCACGACCATCCTTAGGACATGTTATAGCGTTGTTACTTTTTAAATATGCCGACAAGCGGTCGATTCTCTTCGAGGATATGCCATGAATCGCACTGAAGGCTCTTTTACAGACCCTATCACGTTTTTGGCCAATGCGAATCTAAAAGCAAAATGTGTATGCGTGAATAAAAGGACTCCATCCAAAAAATAAATATGTAAACTTACCGTGTATTTATGAGAAACACTTCGTTGTCGACCTTCTCCTGATTTTGGACGTTTTCTGGTTACGTCTGACGTAGTTATTAAACCACAAAGATAGGTATCTTGCATTACTTTCTCGCCAATGTCGTTAAAGTTACTTAAAACTCGCGTTCTTTCTTGTTCGTTGAATTTTTCAAAACATTTGAATTTGCATTTGCAGTCTTTGCCAACAACTCTGGGGCCAACCATTTGATTAGATGTATTAAGATGTCTTTTTCCAGTAGCTAACTGCCTTTTTTCTGATTTCTAGCCGAGTTTGATTCATTTCTTAACTTTCTGGTTTTCTTTCTAACCTCAAAATCACCATCCTCACTATTTGTTGCATTATCGTCTGTATCTGGCACAAACTCATCACTGGAACTATCACTGTATAGTTCTGGATCACTATGTGACTCCTCCATGTCACGATTATTAAAAACACACAATTAACTTTGCAAAAACTATCACTATCAGCAACAATAAATATACTGCAAGTTAGATAGAGGAATATCTAGACAAATGTCAAAACAAGAGGTGCTGCGCGTTTGGAGCAAAAACGATGTAGCTCCGGGAGCTGTATCTTTCTTGTGCCAAACGCACTGTGACGTATATCCATATTGCTTAGATAAGGCATGAACAATAATCGGATCTGCGTCGAATTTGCACCAAACGATGGCAAATGTTTTGAACCATATAACAAGCACATAACCCCGGTTAGCATAAAAAATGGAGCTGCGTCCTTCTTGCTGCAAGGCCCTCAATTGGATTCTTCATAATGTTTGATATTCTCTTTTATTATTACCGCTGACCCTCCCCTCGCTGTATTGTCCGGGTGGATGGTGTGGTATAGTTTGTACCCTTTTATGTTTAGGTAGTTTTCTTTAGTGAAGTGAGTTTCAGAAATCAGACAGATGTCTATTTTCTGATCCCAAAGGAATAGTTCTAATTCATGGGCATGTTGAAGAAGCCCATTTGCATTCCAAGCTACTATTCTAATAGATGCCATTTTTATTTCTTGCCTTTGGCCGCTGCCTTATTGCTGATTTCAAGTTTTGTAACTCTATTTAGAATAGATTGAATGGACTGCTCTTGTTTGTTGATTTTCCCTAGAATAGTTTGTAGCATGTCGTTTATAGCATCTAGGTTTGTGTCTTTTACAGTATTTTGTTGTGGCTTGCTTGTTGCTACTTGAACATAGCTACTACCTTCCGAGTTGTGTTGTATTTCGGAAACAGCCTTCGGTAGAGTAGGAAAATTATACTGATCTTTCCTAAACGGTGCCGTTTCTTGAACATTATTTGTTCTTAAGTTGTTCTTTTTTCTCTCTTTTACAATTTTTTCTCTACGTTTTTGAAGTTCTTTTGCGATTGCACACCCACCATAGTTTGCAGGGTGTGCTTCTCCGCAGTTAGTGCACTGAGCTTTTGCAAGTCTAGCTGCTTTGCATTCTTTAGTAGCGTGGCGCCCTGCACATTTTACGCACCTTGTTTCCTTGTTGCAAAAGGATTGGGTGTGTTCAGATGGCTGGCACTTTTTGCATTGTGGAATAAGGTCAGTTCTCTTTCGTAGGGGTTCAATTTTAACCTTCAGACCTGCAATTGTTGTAATTGCAAAAATCTTTTTGCTATCTTCTGATTTATTAAAAGCCAGCACGTGTAACGGCAACGATTTCATGGTGACGACGTTATCCTTTTTTTTTTTTAGTGATGTTGGTGATACTTTGTATCTTAAATCCTTTTTCTATTAAGTCTTTTCCGATCATGTCCACTGGGCATGTTGGATGCATTCCTCTTGCCATAACTTTTATAGGCCTATTATGTTTATCTTCGTATGTATAATATTCAATGTTGTTTTCGCCCAGTACTGTGATGAGACGTCAATATTGGACTTCATCCTGTACGTTCACTTTGAATACATCATTGTTCATACAGGTTACTTTATATGTAACCTCAGCTAGTTCTAGAAGCTTACGTACGTTTTCGTATTCTTTAATATTGGCCACGTTTATTGGTGGTGGTGAAGGTATTTTCTTTTCAACCACTTTTTTATCTGGTTGTTTAGAAGTTGACTGCTGTTGAGGGGAGGTTTCAGGGGTGGCAGATGCTTTTCGTTTTTTATTTTTCTGCGCTATCCACTCAGTTTCCCTTGCCAATTCATCTTCGTCGGTACAGTAATCTATTTTATTTTCTGTATCCTGTTTTACATTGGGTTCTGCCGCTGCGTTTTCAAGGCTTTGTACCATTTGTAATAATTGGTTAACATTATCTTGTAGGTTTTTATTGCTAGCGAGGGCTTCTTGCCATGCTTTCCATAAATTAATTTCATTCTGGGTTTTTAATTGATTCTCTTTTAAGAGGATCTGATTTCGCTGAGATAGCAAGGCCTCAGCTGGTGTTGGAGGTCGTTGATTCGTGGTGTAATTATTCATTATGCTGTTGCATACGCATATTTACATTTGCTGTAATATGAGAAATTTTTATCTTACCGGAGTACAATCACTTTTATTATTTCAGCAACGGAAAATAATTTATAAATAGTCTGCTGTTACTATACACTTTTAACGTAAAGTAGGTTTTTGCAGCATCGGAATAATGTTGACCGTAGACAACACTACACTTCCGCTTCGTAATCGTTGCCTAATAATAACACTTATTATTATCGGAGCTCGCAATTTTATACGTCCGCACACTTCAACCCATATAGCACAAGATATCCTGGGGATATCCAGTATATGGTCTGTTAACGGATGGATCGCCCGTCCATGAACTGGACATCCGTGAGATATGCAGCACGCTACATCCTCAGGATATAAAATGCAGGATATTCTGTGGATATCCCAGGTATCGTCGATTCAAGGAATGATCGTACATCCCCAAACTGAACATCCATGAGATATTCTGAGTGTTATATCCTAAAGATATACTGTAGTAGATATCCTTAAGATATTCACCTTACGACTCGAATCTCCTACGATATTCCTTTTTATCATAAATTTTTTATAAATTATAATAATAAAATTTTAACGATAAAATTTTTTCACGTAACACATAGGGTGTACGATATAAAAACAGTACAGATTGCTCGTTATTGCTATAATCTTAATATAGTGTTTATGTGTTATGACAAATTGTTACCCTACATTTTTTTTGATTTCTTTCTATCGGTAGCGTACACTTTTAAACATTAGTTTTTAGTTACTTTTTCTTATTTATTTATTATTTATAATGCCTTATAAGATTCTCTAAAAAAGATATATAATTACATAATTAGATATTAATAGATAGAGTATAATATATAAAATATTGATTTAAAAGAATTATCCAAAATTACTTTTGTAAATTAACTTCAAGGTATTTTAGTTAAGAAAACTGGTATTCTTTAAATTAACATTGACTGATATTTTGCTGACGGCAAGATTCTCGTGGTTTTAGTTATTATTTACACGTCAAAAACAAAGAATTGAAAGATGATATGACGTGTATGTTAGTATGTATATTTCTTAAATCGTGCGGCATTTAGTGGATTCTTCCTGGAATGCTAGAATGCTTCACATCTGTAATCGACCCTCTTTGGGTAAATTTTATGACATTGCCTAGTGTTAAAAAATGTCCAAACCTCAAAAAGATTTACAACTTTGTTAGACTCGAGCGTGATCCAAACAACTTATTTTTCGGTCACTTCAGTTTGAGCATTCAGCATTCACAACTATTACTTCGAGCGCTCCGATTAAATATATTTGATTTGGTTTGTTGGTGATTGATTTTAAAGTGCTTTTAATTTTCACTAACCGACCTGCAGAAGAGCATTTGGTAAGTAGAATTACCGAATTTGATTCATTCGTTTTAATAATTATGTAGGTACTTTAATAAAAAGGTAAAAAATCTATAGTTTATTTACTTTTGACAAATACTATAATACTACAATAATTATCATTTAAAGCAACATTTATTTACAGCCTCATCTCTATTAAACTTGGACATAACAGGTACGACGTTGAAGGGTAAAATTTGCCATATCCGCATTGTGATCTATTAAATTCTACTGTTTTTCAGATAGCACAAAAAAATATCAAATCAAATCAATCAAGTTGCAAGATTTGGTGGCAGCACTCCTTATGAAGTGATCAAAAGGGCTCTACCACGATTTGTTGGAGACGACACCTTTAAATTTAATTGGTCGGGGAAAACAAAGCAAATTCCACACTGAAAACTGCAGCATTTTTGTTAAGTAAAATAACTAGAATTGCATTTACGCTAAGAGTATTAACATTTATATATTATTACAGAAGTTGTAAACAGAGATCTAGATTAGACAGAAAAGGGTGCCGAAAAACCAATTCAGCAATTTCTGAAAGGGGCGGCAGATGAGAGGTCCAACAGAAGAAGTCTTTATGTTAATAATATGTTAAATATAATTTTTATGTTTGTAGTTACCTCAATTATAAGAAATCTTTATATTTTATAAGCATATACCTCCATCATTTCTTTTATTATATTCATATACTATTTATTTGATACCGATATGTAATTAGCAAATCCTCTAATAGTAATTCTATAATCAATTAATGAATTGATTCGGCATTTACTTGATAAAAATTTATATCCATCTTAAATAATATAAAAACAGATTGTTTTTTAAATATTCACTTTATAAACGACCTAACAGAGCTGAACAATTCACCGTTGTTAAATTTATTTGTATAATAATAGTGTCCGCTCCCATTACCCACATCTAAGCACGTTCAAGGAATATAATGTTTATTGCAGGTTTATAATTGCCAATTTTTACAGAAGTTACATTAGCTTAGCATGTTTTTTAGGCGTTTGAAGAAGCCACTGTGTGGCGAAACAATTGTTAACTACAATAATTAAAAGTGAAAATTTAAAGAAACAATCTGTTTTTATATTATTTATAATGAATATAAGATATTCCAAAGATATTTTGTTTAGACCTCCTGTGGATATCTTGTACAGGATATCCAAGGGATATTTTGCATATTATATACCAAAGATATCTTGTAATGAATGTCCCGAGGATATATTGTATAGGATATCCAACGGATATTAATAATAGAATATCCGAGGAATATCCTTCATCGGATATCCTGAAGATGTCTATTTTAGTCTCATTTTACCATCCCACGGATGTCCGTAGGATATCTAACTGCTTTTCGTAGGACATCCTTCGGATATTTGTAAAGCTGCTCCAGGATATCCGTAGGACATCCAGCAGATATTATGGTGCTGTGTGGGAATATACAATTGAAGACTAAATGGTAATCTAACCTCACTTTTTAAACTTGATATTATTGACAGCATTATAGTAATGCCAGCTATTGTTTTATATGATGTAACTGCACTGTTATCGTAAAAATCCTATATCTTATTTTTATTGAGAAATGAGTGTTAATTATATCAAAAATTTATTATTTGTTTTGGCTAAATTTTAAAAATCAACTAGTGTCAAAAAATTATCAATTAGGCTATACCTACACTTTGAAGTTAAGCATTTTAATTTCTATATAATACAATTGAAATTATAATAGATATTGGCAAATGGAAATATTTCCACTTTGGAAATGAAACATTCATAAATTTCCAATAAATCTCTGCCTTATCCTTCAATTAATGTATGCTTGTGTATTTCAATTTTGTCTTTTATAACCTCATTTTTAAACGTTGTACATAGTCTTTTCACAATTTTTAGTTTAAGACACTAATAAAGAAAACTATTATCAGTAGGATCATTAGTGCGCCATATTAAGTTTTATAATTATTTTTTTATTTGTTTTTTTCTTGGAATGGATTTTTGATTTGTATTTTTTCTTAACTAAAAAATGTTTCAATTTTCAATCATTTATTTGGTTATTCACCTAGATACCTTTTAAACTGTGTTTGATTTTCGTTAACTTTTCTGTTTAAGTTTCCGGAAATGTTTCCAAAAAATAAATTTCCGAAGATTTGCCAACACTAGAAACTAGTTTATTACACTAGTTGAACAGGGCCTTTCCTAAACTTGAATAAAACTATCTTTACGATATTATGACAACACTATAATGTTATGTCCTTTGAGTCAATAAAGATGATGGTTAAAAATGGAGTTGTGTTCTAGCTGAACTCCTAGAGATTTAACTTTGAAAAAGATTATGGTAGAAAATAAGCTTTAATACTGACTTTTTAAAATCACTAAAAATGATTTGTTACTTACCACAACTGCATACAGCTGATATTTCAAATCAAATGGATCTTGTCCATCCAACAGCTTATGTTCATGAAAATCGTGCAGATTTTCATCAAGTATTGGTGTTTTCTGTAAACTTGTAGACACAAGTCGTTCCCTTACTTTATTGACTTTACTTAAACCTTTATCTTGAATACCACTTTTACTTAATTTTTCAACATTTTTTGTATAATTTGTTTTTACTGTATCAGAATCATCATCATTGACTAAACGGCTGGTTTCATTACATGTTCCAACATCATCACCATTTGAGATACTATCGGTATTGTGTTGACTAGAAATTATTTTACCACTATCATCTGTTTCCTCTATAAGAGTTGCACTGTTCGTGTTATCGTGAGAATTCTTTTGTCTTTCCATTAATTGCAGATGCCTTAAGATTGTTTCTTGAGGAACTGAAGCAAGATATGCAGTTGGATCAAAGTTTTTAAATGGAAAGTTGACAACTTTCTGTGTTTTAACCCACTTATTATTGACATAATCAAATCGTTTTAAATGGATGATCTACAAAACAAATCATAAACAATGCTTCTTTAACTTTAATACATATTCAATAAATTTTACTTACCAAAATTGGAGGTAATCTCCATATTTGCAACTTTTTAGTTGCAGGTTGCTTATCTTGACATTTTGAACAATGATACTTAGCTTCTAGACTTTCTTCTGAAGTAAAAGCTTTTAAGCAATAATCTAAATCGATTGGTTCTGTGTGTAATTTTCTACATGTAAATATTGATTCATGTTCTAACCACACCTAAAAGTATTTATTGAATACTATTAAATGAATTTTTTAAATTTAAAAGAAATCATACCTTTTCTCTACTACTTTGATATCTTAAATGTAAAGCAGTAGGATCCCAATCAATAGCAATACACATGCTATTCTGACCCATTTTGCAAACATCAAATAAAAGATCATCACTACAGGGTAAACTACATCCTCGACAAAAATGTGACCAATGACATAAGGCACAGATTTGCCCCCCTTGCAATACTGCTTTTAAGGTAAATGGGAATTCATAGCCTAATGAATCATCGCTAAACAAATATTCCAAATTAAATACATTTTTTTCTATTGATTAGTTATTCATACCAGTCCATAGCATGATTTGTTTGATCACTTTGTGGTAATGGACTCAATAATCGTGTTACTTGACCCCAGACAGCTTCATATAAACTCTGACATGTACTGTATTTATTACAGCCCAGTAGCAGAGGAATACCAAACAAACTTGGCTTTGTTTTGTGCTGCGAGAGAAAATATGTTTCTTGACGGACACATTTTCGATGAACAGCTATTAAGTATGTAGGAATCTTAACAGGATTATCTGTAAAGAATTGAAATTTAATTATAAATAACTAAAAAGGACAGATACATTAATTACCTGTATATACATTGCTCTGAGAAATTATAGATGGCTTCTTAAAAACACGTTCTTCATTATGAGCAGCCGAGTCACCAGAAGGTTTATTATTAGTCTATAAAAGCGATAACTTAAGAATATAGACAAAGGTTACAAGTAAATACACCAAAAATTAAAATATTTACAACTTTTCCCTACAAAATAAAAATGTCAAATCTACTTTTTTTTCATATTTTAAATTAAAGCACCAAAAGAAATAAAATTAAAATTAAAAAATAATATGCAACCCGTTAGCAATTAAAAACAAGCACGCATATATGCAAAACATCTTTCATATCAATAATACTTCAATAAAAGAACATAAGCACAAAAAAATCATGTGATGTGCATACACATCATCACTGTATAATACTGCTTAAGCTCTTAATTAAATTCTCCTGTTACTTATAATATTTAAATATATGTTAGTGTCATTGATGTCAATCCTTGCTTCAATTTTAATGTTGGAAACCAGAGTCGACATAAATTCTCATTTATAACTTTCTATCTCAAGATATCTTTCTGAAAAGGATTGATTAGAAAGAGCTAGCAAATCTAGGCCCAGTAGTAACAAAACGGTTATGTATGTATTATTTAACAGCCCTTGACAAGTACATGATAAAGAAAAAAGATTTACCTGGCTAAAAGATCTTTCTTTTATCCGATTGTATTAAACTAATGAGTACAGCGATCATGTAACAAAAAGTGAGTAAACTTCAGTTCTTATTGCAAGTTATTGAGCAGCACCTAAAAGTTTATCCGGGCAGCATAAAGTAGACATTAATGCAACTTGAACTTTTTTTAACTTATTAATTTATTTTAACAATTTAACTTTTTTGAACCCTTGACCAGACAAAAGAGAGAGGTTAATTCTGCACATTTATTTAAAACTTAATTTTTTTCCCATTTGATTAGCATTGGCGACCTTTTACTATCCATTTTTTTTCTAGAGTCCTCCGACTTTGAAAGCGTATTACTCGGGAACTACTGAACCAAATTAAATATTTTAAAAACGAGCAAATAGAAAATTTATTTCTACATACAACAGTATAATATTATATTTCTAACTGGTATACTTTTGTTTTTATCGAACGATACGCAATAAAAGGTACCCATTTTTAGGGACAATTTCATTGAAAGTAAGTTAACTAATTTTTTTCTCAGAAAGTATATGTCATATATCTATGCGATTTATGTAGGGGTTAGAAAGAAACCTTGTGGTTGTTATCCTATTAATTCTCGGACGAAAAAGTGTTTTATTTAAGATTTATATGAAAAAATAGCGAACTATGCGTTTTTGTTTATTAATGGAGATAGCGTCAAATTTTTTTCGCTAAATTAACACTTTTCATATGTAGACATTATTTTCTTTAAAGAAATGTTCCGAATTTTAACAATAAAACTGCAATAACAAAAAAACCGTTTTTTGTCGAAACCGCTTGTCATCAAAAATCGTTTTTTTGTTTCCGCATTTTTATTATTAAAATTAGGAACATTTTTTTGAAAAAAATAATGTCTATACACGAAAAGTGTTGATTTAGCGTAAAAAATTTGACGCTATCTCTATTAATAAATAAGAACGCATAGTTCGCTATTTTTTCGCATAAATCTTAAATAAAAAACTTTTTTGTTTGAAAATTAATAACATAAGAACCGCAAGGTTTCTTTCTAAGCCCTATAAAGATTATAGATATATGACATATACTTTCTGAGAAAAAAATTAGTTAACTTACTTTCAATAAAATTATCCCTAAAAATGGGTACCCTTTATTGCGTATGGTCCGATAAAAACAAAAGTATACGAGTTAGAAATATAATATTATACTGCTGTATGTAGAAATGAATTTAGTATTTGCTCGTTTTTAAAATATTTAATTTGGTTCAGTAGTTCCCGAGCAATACGCTTTCAAAGTCAGAGGACTCTAAAAAAAAAATGGATAGTAGGGTGGCGGATACCCAATTATGGTCAGCAAACAAAATCGTTTATGTACAATTTTATAATATTTATATTATTTATATACGGTGTGTAAATAAAGTAAGGAATAAAATTCATATTTTTTGTATTATCACTGTTTGGAAGAAAAGCTCGGACACGTCAATTTTATTTTTTTCCTGTGGATTTTATGGTCATCAATTTTAATTTTTTTTTAAATGGAACATTTTGCTAGAAATGAAAAGTATATATTTTTTTGAGTTCAGCAACACCCCATATGTGGTATTTAAAATTAGTATTTTCTGAAATATGAACGGCCAAATGCGATAACTTTTCACGAAAATAATACTTAATCTTTCAAGTCTAATGGCTATTTTCGTGAAAGTCACATTTCGCGATTTGGGAACATGTGGAAACTTATTATTAGGATTCGATTTTTTGTCATTGCTGTGTTTTTTTTATACTGAACCACACAACATGGATTCATATGGTATGTGTATTTTATTATTAAATGAAAAACAACATCAATCCAGGCCATACAAACCGACAAACTTTTTCGGTTTCGGTGCTGACTGGTATTACCTAAGTCATCACCTCACAGGTTTCACACTTTACAAGCATTTTCCTCAGTAACAATATGTATTATAAACAAACCGTTTTGACAAATGAATTCTATTATTCTTGACTATTAAAATGTTAAATAACCCAATGAGTGACCAATGACTTAAGGAGGCCTTTAATCTTATAATCGTTAATTAAGTTTACTAGTCGTTAATTAACATCTTGTATAAGCAATTTTTAAATATATTTTTACTGAATTTTCAGTTTATCCTGTCCAACCCTATTTTTTATGCAATGGTAACACAATATTTGTTTTTGCTAGACTAATTTCACAGAAGTACCGTTTTCAAACTTTTTTGTACTGCTACTGTGAAATACAACATTGTATATGACGTGAATGAAATGCGATTATATGATCTTGAGAATTACCACATGTGTGCTTGCGTGCTTGTACATCAAACATCTTGCTAGCATATAATGAGTTATTTCATTCACTTAGAGTATCTGCCATAAAGTTGGATCCATATGGGAATTTTTTTTAATATTCTGATTGGAAAAAACTTTGTGGAGTAATCACCTCTGCTTCCAAAAATACTTGAAATATGTCAAAGTTAACAGGAAACATTAGGTATCTGTCAAAATTCGCCATTTAAAAAAAAAATTGCCAAAAAATGTCCTTATAAGTTAAAATATGGAAAAATCTTATTAAGAAAAAATGTTTCTAATGACATTTTACGTTTACATATCAAGTTCGAACGAGATATATACCGACATAAGGAAAATTTTGTATTTTAACATTTTTTGACACACCCCCGTAACTGACTGTTTTGAAATTATTAAAAATGCTTTAAATGAGTGGAAAGGCAACAAGTCATAGCATATTTTGCTAATAATAGTCAATGATGTACGTATTTTTTACAAATATTAAAATTATCAAGAAAAAAATGGAAAGTTCTGGATTATTTTCCAATTTCCTCAATAAAAATAACCATAATTCTATTAATCTTTTTTTATTAAGCCATGTTTGAATAATACAAGAATTGTTGTAATCATAATTTAAGTAATTTAACACGATACTACTACATAAAAAGTAATCAGTTACGGGGGTGTATCAAAGAATGTTAAAAAACAAATGAGGCCACTTTTTGCCGATTGTTTTTAAAAATAGCGAATTTGTAATCACCTGTCAACTTTGACACGACGTATTTCAAGTATTTTTGAAAGCAGAGATGATGAAGAATTTCCCATATGGATCCAACTTTATGGCAGACACTGTATAATGTAAAGCATGGATAGAAAGTAAGTACACTAAATACTTAGTAGGGAAAAGCTTCATTAACCCTTAACTACCCAGGGGCCGTAAGAGTAACGCAAATGCCTGGGACCGGTCACGGTGACCGTTGATCTCTAAAGCGCTATAAAATTTTAAAAAATGCAAAATAAGTCATTTAGATTTGTTGTTATAGTCCTTGAATAGTATGAATTCCCATTTCAAGATTTTTTTAAATTTTTATAATCAGAAATTAATATAACTAAAAGAAATGATTTAACGGTGGAAATTACGAAAAAACAATCTAGTAGACTCTAATATCAAAAAATTTATTACAGACAGAAAATAAAACAATTTTCTTACAAAACAGGATAAACTAAGTTACAATAAATATATTTAGCAATGATTTTTCAAAATCCTTATCACCAAAGCGAACCTTCAGTGAATCCGTCGAAGTGCTAGCCATAACTTAAATACCCAGGTCCGGTCACTATGACCGCACGGAATATTTAAATTCAAATAATAACGTAACGCGTGAAAACTGATCGATGTGCAGCGGGCTACAAACTGAAAATGATGCTATTTAGGAATACCTAACGGAACAAATCTCAATTCTTCCTTTATTTTAAATTTATAAATTCTCATTTTTATTTGCATCAAATAAGATAGTGTACACGTTAGTTATATGAAGATTAACAAACTGTGCTGAAAAAATCTTTTTTTAACTTCAGCACTGATTACAAGTAATTTCAAGTAAAGAATGTTCTAAACAAACAAAGTATTTACACTAATTAAATTAGTTTTTTATTTGGTAAAAATTAACCACATAAGTTAACAATGTTTTATCACTCAAAGAATTAACCCCTCAGCCTTACGGGTTCAAGGGCTAAACTTTCTTTTCTGGAATAAACATTCTCTTAACTCACTTGGTGCATAAATAACTATTAAGTGTAAAAAATGAGCTTTTATTGTATAGCCATCTGTGATATGGCCTTGCGGTAAATATCAATAAACTGTAGTTAAAGGAAGAGTGACAAGCTCTTCAGCACTAAGCCAGCGTTATAGAAATAACTATGGGTTTAAATTACTTCATACCACTTGAACATGTCATCAAGTGACAAAAACTGTACGTAAATGCCAAATATAGCAAAGAATTTGCATCCAGCACTCAACCAATTACAATACTACATAATCTATGTTCCTAAAAACTAGCAATAACAATTAAAAAAGCTTAGCAATAGTAAAGATACATTTCTTGGACCACCTAATAATTTGCATAGTGGCACTATGTTCTTTTATCAAATCATGATCGATACGACACAAAACAAATAGGCAAAAAAAAACAAATGCGCATATACGCGAACTTGTACAGGATAAACAAGGGAAATAACTAGATTGCATGATCAAAAAATCAACTAAAATAAAATTAGTAGTTATATAATTACATCTCCAGACTGGGTTTGCAAGAGACAAATTATTTTATAAATTTATAAAAAAGGTTATACGTTATTTCTTATTACTAGAGTATACCATTAAGCCTAGTGTACACTTGGAAATATGTTTCTGAAAATTGAGTTTATTGTCACCAGCCTTACTTTGTGGAACGTGTTTGTTTATCAATCTTATCTGCCTGTGATAATGACATTTTAATGTCGAAACAATTTATTTCATACTGTGTCACATTTGTCAGTTTTACATCAAACTTTTCAGTCCAGAACATGCGATTTAACAGTCTAGTATGACTCGGCTCCTTCGGCGCCTTGTCCGTAACATCTTACTAGACTGTAAAATTATATTTCCAGGACTTATAACGTAAATTACTATGTCAGGTTAAGAGTTTAATAAAACTTTTAACTAATCTTTTAATTTTTATTATATTTTATGATTTCTGAAAATTATTTGAAATTGTTTGAGAATTGTTTCTTGGTTTGTAAACATAGGAAACAATGTTCCGAAACATGTTTGTAGAATATTTTGCATTCAGACCTGCCAGTTAAGTTAGAAATGTTTACCGCTTAGAAATGTTGTAGTGTTATTAGCTTGTGCTTCTTAATATTTCGTGATTGACTCTGTTGTCATGACATTGAACCATGTCAGCCTAGAAAAAGATGTCAATGAACTTGAAAACTTCTATAAGAGGGGTCACAAATACTTTCAATTTATTAATGAACCTGAAACTTCACACGAATGAGTCTTATGACTTTGAAATGTTATGAATTTTTAATAAAACAGATTAAGCCCATGTAATTTGTGTATAGAAAAGGCATATTTCACAAACTGTGTTGACTAATACGTTCCGACAAGCAAACTTCTTTCATGTTATCTATTTGTAAAATGTTGTAAACACATTTAAAATATCTATAAATATTATATTAAATAAATCATGTAAATTCATAAAGTTATATAATTCCGGCTAGCAATCGAACCCAGGACCTTCTGCTTTCTAGGCGGTATCTCTGAGCTATCTAAGGCGACTATCAGCAGGGTGACAAATCTTCCAATGAATTATATATTTACCAAACGTACAAAGTAGCTAGATATATATTTTTTTGATTTTACTAATGAAGGTCGACGATTCGCCGACAACCAACATAAATGTTCAAAGCATCTAGATTATTAATTATTAATTATTAATTGTACTGAAAAGAAATTAAATAGGTTTTTTTGCAATTTTGAAACTTAACATTTTTATATTCTATATCAGGCTGGGCCACTGGAGGAGCCAAAATGCAAGATACATATATGAAACAGAAAACACATATGTTTTAGCGATGCAAAAAATGTTTAAATGTTTCTCTGGGAACTTGCTGTAAGAATGCTGTAATATCACACTAATATTGATTTGCTTGCAATATTTCCATAATAATCTCAGCAAAAAGGAATATTTTAACTTGAAATGTTTATTTACTGCTAAACATTCCATCCCTAATATGTTTGCAAACTATGTTTCCAAAAACATGTTTCCAAGTGTGAACTAGGCTTTACCGATTATTTGTTATTGCTGTACAAGATGTTTCAATATCTGCAAATGCAATAAATAAATTATACGATTATTATCTTTTGATTACACAGGAACTTTGTAGACATTCAGTATATTCCCAGCTAACAATCTAGGGGTATTTAACATTGATTCAACATCTAACAAGTAAGTTCACCACCTTCCAGACAACATAAAAATTTGTTGAAGCACGTTTAGTAAATGTTTTTGGTGTAGTATGACTGGCAATAATCATAGACAGATCTTGAAGTGTTAGTACGTACATACAGCAAAAGAAATTTTTAAGATTTAAGCATATTACACTGACTTTGACTGTGACAGTTCCAAATCTTATATTTTTATTACGAATGGAGAAAGTCCTATTTAAACAGGAAAAATCTGCTGTATCAATTATTTATCTCACAATAGTACATTTCTATGTTCTGGCATATCTATCAAAGACCTAGCTATTTTGCTCTTTGTGCCCTGCATTCATCATCATACTAGTCCTACTTCAGTTTTTTCTTCCTTTTACAAAGTCATTCGTTGGATGCATCTTCTGCCACTGTTTGGGTTGCTGTCGAATCTTCTTTTGTGTCCTTTTTCTCCATTCCTCTTCAACTCTTATCTTACATATTTTCAAACTGTTCTCTAATATTACCATCTTTTGGAATCGAAACGGTACTAACAATTTTCTTTTTTTTTTATTATACAATTTATATTTGATTCTGCAAACTCTACTAAATTCTTTTCATTTCCATGTGCACTACTACTCCCTCTTGTCGCCTTCTTGTATATTTCTGATTTCCCCACCTCCACATTGAAATCACCAATCATATTTAATCACTTTTAAATCATATTTAGGAAGACTACCCAACACCTGTTCTAGTTGTTCATAGAATTCAGTTTTTATTTCTATGTCGTTATCTTCACCACGCTATGTCCCACAAGGGAATAACGGGAACTATTATTATTATTATGTCTTTATCTTCAGTTGTTTTTATCTTTTAAAGTTCACTACATGTTTCAGTTCATCACTTAACAAAAACCCCATTCCAAACACCTTTTTGCCACCCACTGTTGAACAGTCTATGATCATCAATATCATCTCCTTTCTGATTAGTTTCTTGGATTGCGATCACTTTTAAATTATATTTCTTCATATCATCCACTAACTTTCATTTGTACCTTGTACTATTGGTTTCATAATGATCTAGGACAGCAAGGCTAATAGGATGCTATTTTCTATTATTTTCTCCTATGCATTTACACTGAAAAAATAATAAAAAATAGCATCATATTAGCCTTGCTATCCTAGATCATTATGAAATCAATAGTACGTTCCATGTGCTGATTTTGATATCTTTTTCTTTCAGTTTAAAATCTTTTGTTTGAGTTTATGAACCATATTTCCTTTTCTTTCATTTCATTCTAATTTCTAACCCGTCAATCCTTTCTAACCAACCTTCTCTACTTTCCCTCTTGCTGATTGCTGAATCATTGCTGACAACTGCTTAAATTTTTCCGATGTGTACTTAAACTTCTTATTATTACCAATCTTCCATAGTCTTGGATTTTTTTCCTGTGCCTTATTCGTTAATTCTTCTAACCTTTGGTGTAAGATTTCTCTTGTTTTCTTTTCAGCGCAGTTCTTAATTCCGATAAGTTTGATGCACTCCTCTCCAATTCTTCTTTTATTTCTCTGTTCAATTGCATCTCCTGCATTATTCTTACCATTTCTTTCCTTTATGTTTCTGTTTGTATTACTTCTTTAACAGTTAGCATAGATCCCTTTTTTCGAATTTAAACTTAGCATGCTTTCGTACGACTTGAACTTCGCCCGCTTTCAAGTACATTTGCTTACCTCGCCCGCATTTGATTTTGGCCTTTAGGCTTTGCATTATTTTTAGTAGAAAGTTGTTGCTGGGGTTACACTTTTTCACTTCTTTTAGTTTTAACTAGAGATGCACCGGAGCTTTGGTTTTGCTTCGGTATTCGGCCATTTTTTAACAGATTCGGTTTTGGCCGAAGCTGCACGAAAAATTCGGCAACCGGCCGGCCGAAGCGGATTTTTTAAATTTTTTTGTCGCAATCCGACTTATTCGACTGCATTTTAACTGAAAAACTCATTATTTAGCATTTAACCAAAAAATTCTAAATTTTTAAAATATGTATCAACATTTATTTAATTTTTAGCATTTCAAGCATTTATGTTGAGTCCTGTCTAGACAATGACTAAAAGTACATATATTGTTCCGACTAGACGTTCAACAATAAATTGAAGAATTTTGGTCAAAGAAATCACGAGGGTGAAAATGCAAAATGCATCGCGAGTCACTCGGAGAGTCGCGGCGATCACGTGCTCGACTTAGATTGCTCCCGGAATATGCCGAAAACCTACTTTTTATCTACCACAATGTTCTCAAATTAAATTTTAAATATTGAATTTTTTTAATGCTATTATATTACGTTGTAGTTTTTTAATATGCATTTTTAACTAATGTTTTTTAAAATTCAATACTGTTTATTTTTTATTAATTTTGTTTAGTAATATTTTATTATAGCAAAATGCATAGTAGGAAATGTATTTTTCAGACACCAATGTTTTCTTTTTGTGACATAGTTTTGTATTCAATAAAACTAATCAAAACTTAGATTTCTATTGCGCTTTGGCTGACGCTTCGGTAAATTTAAATTGCCGAATATTCGGTATTCGGCTAAAAGCCGCTTCGGTGCATCACTAGTTTTAACACACTTCCTTTCTATATACTAACACTACAAATTTTATATTACCATATTATTTGAAATAGGTCATTTTCATTTGGTACTCTTATTAGGTAAAAATAGCTACATAAATTTACTACCTAATGTTGTGTAACCTACCGATCTATTATGGAAGAAATCATCATCAAAATATATTCTTAAGCCTATTGAAGCATTTATTTCACCAATATATCATGTACACTTCTCTAACCTAATAGGGATTTTTTGAGATTTACTCCACTTAACATTACGTAATTACGTAAGTTAGATGTGCTTTGGTCGATTTTCCTTTGGTTCAAGTGACTAACACCTAAATTGCTAGCTGGATCGATTCACTAAATTTCCATTTATCAAAATCATTACACACTGTATCAAAATATTTTTGTTCCTGTTGGTATAACTCTTTTGATAATTCTTTTGATCACACATTAATAATTATAACATATTTACATAAAAAAATTGGGGACAAAATACATGTGAACTCAGCAACGCACGGCGTGCATACCTTAAAGCAAAGAATGTTGGGCATGCAAAGGGCCGAGCCGCCTCTTACCTCTGGGCTTCGTGCCAGGGGGCTCTGAGATGTTTCCACCTCCAATTCTATTAACAATTAAAAAGAGAAAAATATACTATGAAAATTCTTATGTGTATTGGAATATCTTCAATTTACCTCCATCACCATTGATACAAATAGTTTCAGCATCAGATTCAAAATATGGTAATTCATAGACATAAAGTTCAGTAGCGGACACAGGATTAATTTTACCATCATCAGGCATAACATTTTTAATTTGTGAATATGCCACTTCAGCTAATAACAAATGTGCAGGTGGAATATCACACAGCAAATGCAGTTGTTGTTTCAATTCTAAATATTTTGCTTCAGAATTCAAACGAAGACCATATTTTGTTGGTGTATCCCCATTTAGACGTATAACTAAAATTCCAAATAATATACCCTACATAATAAATCTCAAATAAACAAACTATTTTATACCTAATACTTCACACAATGTAAAACTTTCCATTGGCAAAGGTAAGCTTAAAAGATTAAAGGCATCAAAACGAACTGACTCATGTCCGCAAGTCTGGCAGGTAACCTACAAGTATTATTTAAGTATTTATGTTTTGCAAAAAATAAACCTGAAATAAGCATACTTTGCTTTTAAGCTGACCATAGAATAAGTCAGTTATAATAGAATGATCTCTAGCAAGATGTTGCTGCCATGCTTCTTCTGCTACTATGGTATCAGGTCTACCATCAGAATCCCTCAATTCAGTATAATGTTTCTTTGAGACTCGATTAAGATCTTCATGTAAAGCATCCAATAGCCATGCCAAAAGTTCCTAAATACAGCAAAAGAAAATATCAAAATCACTGAATCATTCTGATATTGTAAAACAAATTCCATACCTGTGAATCATGTTGTCCTCCGCCACCCAAATGAGGCGCATGCCTTGTAACACACCATCGAAGTTTTAATGGAGCTACACTTCTAGTTGAACCAGTCCATAATTCCCGACAGAGCTCAGCATATCTCCTTGCTACTTGGCCTCTGGTACCCAATGGATTTGATGAATTAAGTTCACACAATTGAAGATCTCTTTGAAAATACTGAGTGAGAGGTCTTGTGTTGGATACAGCTTGAAGTGCAGCATTCATGAAACACGTATTACCTAAATTATGTAAACCTGTTGCGCCTAAAAGAAGAAATGTTTTTAAAAAATAATCTCATTACAATAGAAATTAACAGTACCTGGAGGTAAAGTAATTGTAGGTCTTCTATCCATGCTAATAAGTCCATGTGATCCAGTAGCAGCAGATGCAATTGCTCCAAGTTCTTCTGGCCATGTAAGATCTTTACTGCGGACCTCTAAGAGTATTTGGTCGCTATCTTGAATTCCTAAGTCTTGCAGTGTAGCATTTTCATCATCTAATAGATTTGTATTTTCTTTAACATGCCACAATCTAACATCTTCTGTTCTAAGTCCTAAACGTGCTGATAAAAATTCTATAACTTGTCTCACATTTGCTAATCTACTGAATGCAGCCATATGAGCAACGTATCTTCTTGGAGATGTTACAGGAGCAGTAGCAATTCCTGCAGTACTTAAAGCAGCAGCACCATAGCCGCCTACCACACTTGTCCATGTAGCTTGTGAACCAGGTTGTGGGGATTGATGTCTTAGAATTCGTAAGTTTAAAGGATAAAGTTCTAATTCTACTTCTTGACTTCCAGGTGGTCTTATTACTTGACGTGGAAGTGGTAAAGGTCCTCCATACCACAAGGCAAGAGCTTTCCATAAGGAATCAGGTACAAGTTCAAAGTCACGATGTTGTACAAGTGGTGTATCTTTTTTCAATCTACCACCTATAAATCTATTGTTAATAATTTGGATGTACAAATAATAAAAAAGAATTACCCTCTCCTGTCAAAGTACCAACTTTAGATTGGGATTCAGAAACTAAATTTGTGTTATCTATAGGCCCTGGTACTCCTTGATTTCTTTTAGAGCCACTGCCAGAACTGCTGGATACACCCGAACTCGATGCAATACTGCAACTATCACCACGACTAAGTAGATCGCCCATAGAATCGGTACTATTAGATGTAAATTCATTTGAATGAGATGAAGTGTAGTCTGTGCTGCTACTAGTAAAACTCTCATCACAAACAATGCCTTCTTCAACTGGTATTCTATGTTCTAATCTACATGCACAATGGTCATAATTTGAACGTGCTGCTGTGGTATAAGTCAACCAACTGTGCCACCAATCAGAAGAAATTAAATACCAAAACTGTCCAACTCTATAACCACGTGCTTCTTCTCTAGCTAACCATCCTGTTACTGTAAATATTAACAAAATTAAAATTCCTTTATAATTATTCATTAAGTTATTCTTTTATTTACCAATTTCATATTCATGATGCCTACAATGAGGCTTAAGACCTAATGATACATGGCAAACTTCGAAAAGTAACTGCAATAATGGTAAAACTAAACTATTATCATCCACACCCCAAATTAAAAAATCTTCCTGACTCAAACATTCACTGGTATTTAATCTTGCTTTTAAACTCTCCAAAACTTTCTTATAATTTTCATCAACGTATCCAAATCCGTCATCCTGAAATGCTTGTTCGTGACTTGCCAAAGGTGCCCGCCCCTCTCCTAATGTTTCCAGGTCTGATAATACACCACAGTGATCTTTTGAAGATACAGCCGAACTTACACTACTACGACCTTGTCTGCTACAATTCCTTTCTAAAGTAGTAAATATAGGCCTATTCATATTATCAATGTGAGTTTTATTTTCTTTAGCAACAAACAGTAGTATGTCAATCATGTGTTGCAGTTCTTTTAAATTTAAGAAGCCATCACGATCCATGTCAAAAATTTTGAAGCAAAACTTAATGCGTTCTGCTGTGGGACCCCGGCATGCAGCTGAGATTCCACAGCAAAGTTCTTTAAAATCCACATGTCCATCACCATTGACGTCAAGGGCCATAAACAATCTGAAAATAAAAGAAATACTCTATATATTCAAAAGCAAACTTTAAATTCAAGATCTAACAAACTAATTTTTAGTGAAATAGTTGTTTTTGAAAACTGTATTACTGGTTACACATGCCTACTACATAGTTTTTCAAGGTAACTTAGCTAAGATAGCAATATTAGGACCTGGCATGACAAGCGACTTTCAGTCACTTTGTCGCTGCTACTAAAACGTCATTCATAATAAAACAACAGTATTTTAACAGAGTCGGCCACACAGGCGACTGGCTTGGTAGCTGCAACTGAAAAGATGCAGCATGTTCCATTCTACTCGCTGATGCTGGCAGCTAAACTGACACTAGGCGATTGTCGCAGCCAATGGGACATACAGTCTCATACGTATTCGGACAGACGGGCTACTATTTTGTCGCAACTACCTTCAGCAGTTCTTGTGCTCTTTTCGTTATTTTGTAGTTTTTTGACAAAATTCAATAGAATGCCAGAAATGGACACAGAAGCTTTGATAGTCAAAGTGGGAAAATGGCCAGGTGTATATAAGGTGTGTTTGTATGAGTAGAATAATAATAAATGGTTGAAAAATACAGTAGAATCTCGTTATAATTCAAATTCGAAGGCAATTAAAAACTTAATTATTTTTTGATTTTGTGAAAATGAATAAATGGAACACTATTATCTAAGCTAGAAACATGATTTACTATAATCGTCGTTATTTATCTTTTTTAACATCGTTTAGTTCTAAATAAATATACACATATATCTGTTGTAGATGTATTTATTTATCACAATTATGATGTAGTTATAGACCGCGCATTCCTTAGTAAAATGTAATAAAGCTGTTTTTATTTTAAAGGCCTTTAGAAGAAGGAAGAATCAAAAATAATTCTAACTCTTTTGTGGACCAATATTTTGATTTCTTTTAACATTAACTGCTGACGTTTTGAACCGTTTACCAACATCACCAATTACTATTATGAAATTATTTGATATTAGACAATAGCCAAAAAACATTTTGCTGTCATTTCTCAAATCACTATATATTTTATGAAACTGTCCCTTTAGTAGCCGTTGGCCTAGTAGCGGGTGCACCCAATATCTTTTTTGGGTTTTTTTCCTATGAAGTCACACAAAAAGAAGCGAAATCATGCAAGCTCAACAAAATCCATTTTTAGACTAAAAATTGTAATGAGCAAAGTCTCGTGTCACAGGCTATTTTTTAGTCGTAACATGAAATTTGTTGTTCGTGTAAATGTATACGCAACTAGCTACACTTCTGACGCAGCTACGTATTTGTAGTTCGTGTGGTTGGGTATGCGACTAATTGCAAAAACCCACGACTAGCAATTTTTCTGTCGCAAGACTGAAAGTTGCCTGTCTGACCAGAGCTTTAGACTACAGACTAACTAAATTTTAAGTAACCAAAATTGTTTATAATCTCCTGAGACCCACCAGAGAATAAAAAATTTCAGTAAAAATCAAAAAAAGCTTTATTGCTGATACCGCTGGTCTAATACATGAAACACGTCAGTAAAGTTAGCACTCCCAAATTTAATAGTTTGCGCAAATGTTTTATTTGTTCGTATTCGTGCATAACGAATAATGCATTACTCACGAATAAATTTATTCGCGAATAAAAGTTTTGAATAACTTATTTATTTGAATAATAATCTAGATATAAATTTATTTGAGTAATGGCTAACACTGGTTCTAAAGCATTAAATCTAATAGCGTTTTTGATTTATACGCTGATTTATTCAATTAATATTGCCCTGGCACCGAGCTAGTTCTGAAATAGTGCAAATTAATACAAACACCAAGCAGATAAAAAAGAACTATAAATCGAATGTGCACGCATCATTAAACAAAACAACCTAACCTCAACTCTATGAAACAACATACACTCCGAGCTGTTTTTCTTCTTCTTTGGTTGACTTTCTTTTTGTCCTCTCTTGAGGATATGGTCTGCTTCTTTTAGCTTTCAAGACTTTGTTTGGGCTGGGGGGCGTCGGTCCCTAGCCTTCTTGGTTTTGTTGTTATCGTTATTTATAGTTGTGGGTGGTGTAATGCTTTCTTACATATGATATCCCATTCCTTCCTGTTTTTTACTACTTCATTCCATTTTTTTATCTTCATGATTCACAGGTCTTCTTCTATATTGTCTATCCATCTGAAGTTAGGTCTTCCCCTCTTCTTCTTTCCCATTGGTGTCCAGTTTGTGATTTTTTTAGTTGAGTTGTTCTCTTCCATGCGTTGTATATGACCCCACCATTTAAGTCTTTGAGCTTTTACGTATTTTACAATGTCTGTGTCACCTATTATTGTTGTTAATTCATGGTTCATCAACTGTCTATATTGATCTCCTACTTTTCTTGGTCACAGTATGCCTCTTAATATTTTTCTTTCCATTATTCTCAGATGTTCTTCTTCTTTCTTACTTAAGCACCAGGTTTCTGCTGCATATGTCATGGTTGGTCTTATCATTGTGTTGTATATTTTTAATTTAGTTTTTGTTTTTAAATGTTTGTTTTTGAGTATGTGTTTGTATGCATGGTATGTTTTTAATCCTGCATTGGCTTTGCTCTTGATTTCTGTTTTCATACTGCCATTTATTGTTAGATAAGATCCAAGATAGTTAAAATTAACAACTCTCTCAAATTTGTAGTTCAATATTGATATGGTATTGTTTTTGTTTGTACTTTGATTATTATCCTCTCCAAATACCATGTATTTGGTTTTATTTTCATTGATTGATAGGCCATATTCTTTAGCTGCATTTTCTAGTTTGGTAAACACCTCTTGTAGTGCTTCTAGGCTTCTACTTGTAATGACAATATCATCTGCAAACGCTGTTATTTGGGTCATTTTTGTAATAACTGTGCTTGTTGTTTTCATCAAGACTTTCCTCATTATCCCCTCTAGTGTTATATTGAACAACAGGGGTGATAGTGCATCTCCCTGTCTTAGCCCTTCTGTGACCCTTATTTCGTTTGTCTGGCCTACTGGGTTTGAATCTTTACTATGCTTTCTTGTAATGTTAGTATGACCAAATTTATTAGTTTTTGAGGAACGTGTACCTCATATAAGGTTTCAATAACTTTTGACCTTTTCACCTTATCGAATGCTGTTTTTATTGTACAATAAATATTTGACACATTGTATTACACCATTACTTGATATTTAGTTTTTCTTAATCCATTTTTCTTAAATACGCATGAAACGACGCCAGAAAGTTCTAAACAAATGATCATTACCTAAAATGAACTGATGCACTAGTTACAGCACAAGCTCTTTGACCTCGTGTTAAAAAACTTGGACAAATGCAATTTTATGTAATTATGTAAATTTTTAAACAAAATTATGTAATTTTAGAATTTTTTGAATTTTAGGCGAAACAATTTTAAAGCATAATAGTTTTATATTAGTCAGCTAAAAGAACAGAATGAGCTTAAAACTCTTAACCAATGAAAATAACAAGATCTAGCAATTTCCACAAAGTTATGAAATGATCGAATCAGTTGTGATACAAGTTAACGATTGTATCTGGGTTAAGTAGAAATTTTAGGAATTTTAATATCAGCTGTCTTTTAATCTACTCACGTAGTTTATCACCTTTCCTTCATTATTACAAAAAATATTAGTATTGAAATATGACTATAAATCTATCAGTGACTATTAATTAATCCATTTTCATGATAACAAAGAATGTTTACATTTATCTTAATTTAATCTAAAAACAGAAAGCATAATTTTATCATTTAAGGATAGTATAGTGTAGAAAAGGAAGAATTACTAAAAGTAACAGGTAAGATAAAGAAACAAACAATATCTTTATTTCCCGGCTATCTCTACCATTGTTTAACTTAAAGGTTAACAGAAAATACTAATGCAAAAGGAAATATCATTTATTTACCTAATTATTATTATTATAAAATTATTACCTAAATATCAATTATGTATTACTTGCTTATAACATAGTAGGGTTACTTGATCATTTATGGGTTGAGAAACAATTTGTCACTTTGACATCTTAAGGAAGTTGTGGTGGGATAGTCTGAGCCAAAAGTTATGGAGCTTTGCTATTTTGACAAATAGAAATGATTACATAGTTTTGCTTCAAATAATGGCTCAAACGATACCAGTTTTATTAGAATGCATGTGAAAGCAGTTTAGTTATTATTTATATACCTATGTTTTTAATTAATTATTAGTATTTTTAAAGTTAGAGATTAAAAACTTAAGAACATGAAAAAATTACGAAAAAGACAATTCTTCTAACCAGAAATTTCATTCAAGTTTACTTTTTTATTAGTAAAAATAAAATAATATTACTATGTAAACACTAAAAAATAAAGAAACCTCTCTAGAATATAAATAAATTATACGCTTCTAGAGTAGTGAAAAAGTGACAACGTTGCCTTAAGTTGGCACCAGTATTTCGTTTGTTGTTCCGATGAAAACAGATTAATGCAGTGAATGACTTTGACTCAAATTTTGAGGTTATCTTTGCAAATATCACAAATATACATATATAAAATGATGGTTGAAATCCTATTTTTTCAGATTCATTTAAAACATAGTAGTAAAAAATTTCCGAATTATGTATCTTTTTATTTAATACAACTGGTTTTGTTTTCAAGATGTAAATTACGAGCAGCCACTGGTGCTGCATGTAGCTATATAAAACATTAAAGTTTCCCGCTCTCTTGTCTAACAAATTTGAAACTTTAACGGCACAATCTTAGAACGTTTTTACGTGAAATGTTTTAGTGTCAAATTTTTTTATCATTCTTTATGAAGTTATTATAATAACTGTATCAACAACTTACCATTTTGCATAAGATCGCGTGTTATTTTTAAATGCAATTTATGCATAAAAAAACTTCCTAAGAAAACATTTTCCAGAAAATAATTTTGTGCATTAAAATCTATCAACTGCGCTAATTTCTTTTACATTTTCATCATATTTCTCTACATCCACAACTTCTTTAAAACTCAAAATTTATCAGTGGCATATATGATTTTTTCGTAACATTTCTATAACAAGTCTTGCAACATACGAAAGACATACTGATATGAAATAAATAAAGATTATTAAAAGTTTCACAGGTTTATTAAAATATACCTGACAATATTGTTTCGACAGCTATGCTGTCATTATCAAAGGTAATATAATTATAAACAAACACGTCGCTAAGGTAGATACAAAATAGGTAACTAGATAAAATAATAATAATAATAATAAAAATTAATAATAAAAATCATAATTAAACATCTAATACTTCCAGTAACGGAGAATTACTGAGCTCAAGTTGTTCATTCATTAAAGGTACCCTGAGTTTGTGTTTGTATATCTCAAAGGCTTCTAAAATGTCTAATTTGCGTTTGTTATTACAAAAATGTAGGAATTTAATATTATTTTGAGGAGTCATTGTGTGATTTTATTCTAAAAGGTGTTTGGCGTAATTCGATTTTTCAGGATGTTTATTTTTGTAATGACGTACGTGTTCTTTATATCTTATGTCAAAATTTCGAAGTGTTTGTCCAATATATACCGAACTACAAAAAGAACAATTTAAACGGTAAATGCCCGATTTCATGATATCATGTGTTCTGTCTTTAGCATTAAATAAAAATGAAAAAGTGTTAGTGTTGGTTTTAAATGTTATTTTATAATTGTTGGTTTTTCTTAGTATATGTGCAATTTTTTCTGATATTTTGCCAAAATATGGTATAGATATGTAATTTGTGTCTTCTGTTTGATTGTCAATGGGATATATTCTTTTGATAGCTAACCTATAATCTTTTTGTTTAATTAAAGTGTCAATCATGTTCGGATTATAATGATTTGCATGTGCTAGTTGTTTAATGGTTGATATCTCTTTTTTAAAATCTGATTTTGTTAGTGGAATAGTTAAAGCTCTGTGTACTAATGATCTGTATGCTGCTATTTTATGTGTATTGTGGTGACAAGATTCATTTGGTATTGTTATGTCTGTTTGTGTTGGTTTTCTGTATATGGAAAATTCAAAAAGATTGTCTGCGTTAATCTTGATATTTAAGTCTAGAAAGTTTATAGCCCTGTTTTGTTCTGTTTCTAGTGTAAATTTTATATTAGGATGGATATTGTTTATAAGAATTAAAAATTCATTGATAACCTCAAAAGAACTGTCAAAACAAGCTAAAATGTCATCAACATAACGAAACCAGAAGATAATGTGTTTAGAGAGGTTTAATTCAAATATTCGATCTTCAAACTTGTCCATAAATATGTTAGCTAATAGAGGACTTAGAGAATTACCCATAGGTAAACCATCCTTTTGTAAATAAATTATGTTATTAAAAGTGAAATAATTTTGACTTATACAAAGGTCAAATAATTGAATTAACTCTAACCTTTTAACTAATTCTATATTACTATTGATCAAGAAACTATCTAATAAAGGAATACATTCTTGTGGTGGTATTCTGGAGAACATGTTGCAAATATCAAAACTAACAAGTTTTGAATGTGGTGGAAGATGTATGTTTTGCAGCTTATCTACTAATTCTAATGAATTTCTAACAGAGTATTTCGATTTGTAACCTATCGTGTTAATAATCTGGTTCAGTTTTTTGGATAAAATGTGATTAGGTGCATTGATGTATGATACAACTGGTCTTATTGGCATATTCTGTTTGTGGGTCTTGACTAATCCATACAGTTTAGGTATTTGTGGGTTTTTATTAATGATTTGTTGCTTTTCTAATTCTGAAAAGCAGATATTGCAGTTTTCTAAACCTTGTTTTATTTCTTTTTGGAATTTTGTGGTTGGGTTTTTGTTTAACGTTTCAAAATTTTCTTTATTAATAAATTCATTAACTTTTTGTATGTAAATATCTTTTGAAAGAATTACCAAAGTGCTACCCTTATCTGCTTTAACAGAAATTAGATTGTTCTCTGTGATTTTCTGTTTTATATATTGAAGAAGTGATATGTTAGATGTGTTGTACATTTTGTCCTGTTTCAAAGACATCTCTTTTAACAAATTCGAAATTTGGAATTTTGCATAGTTATTATGATCTTTCTTAAGTATAGTTTCGCATTCAACGGCCAAAATTTCTTTAATTTTGTTGGTAAATTTTGGAAAAGGACAAAATTTGAAACCTTTGTTAAGAAATCGTGTTTCTCTGTCATTGAATGTTATATTCGACAAGTTTATGAAACGAGGATAAAAGTTTGCGGTGTTCTGACAATTATGGTTATTTTGTAGTGTACGTTTTTGTTGTACAAGTCGATGAAGTTTTGAAACAATATTGTCAGGTATATTTTAATAAAACTGTGAAACTTTTAATAATCTTTATTTATTTCATGATTATGGAGTTCCACAAAATAAGGCTGGAAACAATAAACAACATACTTATATCATTTATTAAATAACAATAATATATACATATAGTTTTAGCTTATATTTTGTTCTTATAAGTGCTTTGCTTAACATTCTATGCACCAGATTTTATTAAATACCTACTTTCACATAAATAAACCACTGATAAATTCAGAGTTTAAAATGTCAAAGTGGCAATTAATTTTCCCATCTTAAAGGCTCCCTTGTGAAAACCACACTTTGATATCATGCAAAATAAGGGAGATATGAACATCTAAAAATCTTGATAACAAATCCAACAGGGACAAGGGCTTCAAATTTTCACAGATTATACTTGAAGCAATTCTAAGGTAAATAAATATTGAAATTACCGGCATTTCATCAAGGGGCAAAGTAAGACAACATTCCAAGAAGAGAAGAGTTCTCCAAAAAAATTATGGTAAGAAACATGTTGATTGTGAGTAATCTTTAGGAGATACATATATACCACCATGGATTTTTTTGAGATCTACGATTCATTCGCTTACAGTTTCTCTTTATCTGTTACCATTTTTGCAGTGTAAGCCGTTTTGTCTAAGCCAATTTTCCTCATTATTTTTTCACACTTAGCTCATTACTCCACTTTCGAAAGATTCTCTGAAAATCTGTATATATAAAGGTAAAAACAGCATTAAAATCTATTCAGTGATTCTCAAAATTCACCAGCTTTTATGGAGACATGAGTTAATTGTAAGTATTTAAATGCACGTGTACCCACGTATGAAGCACGGAAGTATTGCACGGCGAGAGTGGTATGCACGCAGTTTGTCGACGGCATTATCAGCTAAACTTTTGTAAATAGATCTCTTTTTTACTTCATTGATAGCTGACGCGACCAAAAAGAAAACGTTGATTTGAAAAAATAAATAAATAAATAATTTGTTGAATTAGTTGCGTCCGGTGGTTTCTCAGAAAGGTGGCATGGTATATAATTTGGGGTACAGACTAACATGCAAATTAGAACTCTGTTGCTATGTTATAGTAAAGATGTGCAGCACCATTATTTCATGATGAGTGCAGTTTAAAAAGATCTAAAGAAGCTTTATTATGCATCCACTCAAAAAGTCCATAAATGAGAATGGCAGTCCGTTATCTACAAAAGTCTCCCGATTTTGTTTGAAACTGGATAAAGTGGTACAGGGATACAAAAAATGTGGATTATTTGCCAAATCAAGGAAAGAAACCTACATTAGAGGAAATCCAAATCTAACACATCTTCAACATACAAGCTTGGATAAAACTTGCTAGAAAAGGAGTAGGTAGGAGTAAGGTCCAAAACATTACACGGTAAAGTGTTACGTCTGAAAGTGTAATTACTAAGAAGCATATAGAAGAATGACAGTCATTGGCATCAAGAAATTCAAAGCAGATTGGTGAAATGAGTCGTCTAGATTCAAAACCCGCTTTAGTCATTTCACTTAACTTTTCAGGAGAGCTAATATTCAAAACTGCTATATAATACTACCTATAGGATCTATATGAAGAATAGTGGCTTATGATATTAAACGTAAACTTTAAACCTAGATTTATTAAGGATATAGGTGGTTTTCAACTTAACGATGATTTCACTAAAAAGGTCAGGGTTCTCTGTGCCCAAAACCATATTTAGTTCAAAATCGCCAAAAAAAGTGCTATAGGCATCTTTTTTATTTGCTTATTTTTATCACGGACCCTTAATATAAATTCTGGCAGAATTTTGAAGCAAAGTAATACAAGCAATAGTTATTTGTATATGTATCAAGAATGTAAGTCAATAAATTAGTCGTTGGGAGACAAAGTTGATGCATGAAAAAGAGCACAGCAGTCTCTCGAGAACTATAACATTGCACTCGAATTACACAAATAATTTTTTTACAACATCAAGAATATTAAAGAAATATAAATATAATAAATTTATATTAATTTGTAATAAATAATAATACAAAAGATTACCTTATTAATAAGAATTTTCGCATGGAGGATTTACAATCAATGAAAAACATGATTATTTAGTTGATTTTCGAAAATCAATTTCTTATTTCAACCTTTTTCACTTTATTTTAATATAACACAGCACAGTCAACATTTTCATCATTGTTTAACAAACACATATTCGCAATTCACATGTCATGTAGGTTACTAATTCAGTTTCAGCTGTTTGGGACTTTATTACTTGCAAACATTTATTTACTCATGTACTCATTGAACTGACAACTTAGCAAAATACATTATCAGCAATCATAAGATTCATTATACGAAACTTATCACGCTAACAGCAACATTGTTTGCTTATGTTCAAAATATTGAATTAACTTGCTGATTAATGCATATATTATTATGACTTCCCATGTAATATTTATTTGTCCCAATTAGGATGCTATCAACTAAATCTGACAAAATAAACTGAATTTGGATTACAAGAATTGGATGTTTGTTCAAAATATGTAAAATTCTTGGCAATAATTTTGTGGTCATATCCAACAAAGGGAATAAGTCAAAACGTGTTGTCTTACAGTACAGAGATTTTTGTGTTCTACTGCTTAATTTATAATACTGCAGCACATATTATTTTTTAGGGGTATGTATTCTCCTCCTTCCCGTTAGATATAGACTTACACTGCCTTACAAGAAATCCATGTACACCTATTTCTGATTGTACTAAGTCAATTTTTATTTTGTCATTTTCAATCAGTTAAAATTATTTTGTTATATTTTCCTAATAAGTACAAACGTAGTTCTGCAAAGTAGAATCAATTAGCCACTTGTAGAAAGTTTCTTACATTTTTTGCTAAAATAAAATTCAAGACAACATATGGTACATGCAAGGTTCATTTAGTATATAGCTACACGCCATCGCATTTAAATAATGGCAACTATTTAGTACATTTGCATCGACAATCTAATGCTGCCGGTCAAACTCGCTTAATTAGAGCATTTATACCTTCACTTGATTCTCCATTCTCCTCAAAGTGTTAAAAGTGTTTTATTGAATATAACAGCAAAATGGTTAGAATAGAAGTAATAACTACTGGTTGGACATGTCTCTGCAAATCTGGTGCACGAGATTAGGAATGTGTGGCCAGTCTGTTCCGTAATATGGTTTTTCAGTGAGCTACAACCCACCCACTTAAAAACACATTATTACAGAAAGTTCTTGACACAGTACTACATACACGATAGTTTATACAGTAAAAGATACTACATACAATTTATAAATAAATAGTATTTCTCCGTTTTTTATTGTGATTATACCCATATTTCAGTACTGAGGGTGGGTTTCTGAAGTAAGGGTTGTTACACAAAAATCAGTGAGTTATCCTATCAATTACACATAATTTGCAGAGTCTTTTACTGTATAAAGAAATATAATCTTTCCTTTTTTTATTGTGATTATACCGATATTTCAGTACTGAGGCTGGTTTTCTGAAGTACTGAGTACTGAGCTACACATAAATTACACATAATTTACCAATAAATCCTGAATCAATGGAATCAGTAATTTTGTGGTATTATTCATGTGTGGTAATTTTTTGAGATGTTGGTCATTTTTTCTTTAGGGGTTGATTTCGAAAATGTATTATATGCTAATGAATAGTCTTTAATTAGTCCAAAATTATAGCCTAGTTTAAATTGATTTATCATTTATATTTATATGGTGGGGGTGCTAGCTTCAGCTCAAGTCAGCACCCCTACTCTAAAATCTTCATTTTTGATGAATAGGGGTTGGTCCAAAATTTTTTGAATTGGTCCAAAATTAGTCCAAAATTATGACACTAAAATTTTTGAAATTTGACAAAGTGGGGTGCTAACTTTATTGACGTAAATATAATTTTGATTTTCTTGACAAAATTGTTTGATAGAATCAGAACAATTTTTTTTATGTTTTTGAATAAAATTTTTACTTTTATGTTTTTGAATAACTTTGTAGCAAGAAATGAAATAAAATAATTACTTTTGAGCAGTTTTAGTTTAGTATATATTTCATACATACATTTTATTTGCATAAGAGCCACACCACTCGCCTGTGCGAGCCGCACTGAGCTCGCGAGCCTTGCTATGGCCACTCCTGATATATGAAGGTAAGATGAAATGTTCTCGGCTTCGCACAGAAATGACAGTGCTGTTGATGAATTTTTTTTGTGATGTTGCTACATGTGTCACAATAACGCACATCAACTTTCAAATTGATCTGTAAAATAGTGCCTTTATAGTTTTAAGTAGATGTGTTGTGAGTGTTTCGTTGAAATGGATAAACTGGAATATCATGACATCATAAAATTCTTCGTTTTGAACAGTTTATCGCCAACAGAAATTCATCCAAAGTTGGTTAAGGTTTATAAGAAGTCTCCTCCTTCATTTTCAATAGTGAAAAAATGGGCGACTGAATTTCAAAATGGTCGTACATCACTTGAAAGTGGTCCACGCGAAGGATGGCCAAAACTGCAACCACAAAAGAAAACATCGACAAGGAGCACACTATGTATTGGACGGTCGGCGATTAAAGGTGTATGAGATAGCTGAGAGCATAGGCATATTAGAAAAAAAAGTACGGTGCATTTTACATCATGAATTAATTATGAGAAAGCTTGTGCAAGATGGGTGCTGCATTTGTTATCCGCTGATCAAAAACACATGCGAAAACGAATTTCTCAACAATGTTTAAACCATTTTAAAAAAGATCCAACCAATTTTGTGTGCCGATTTGTTACTATAGATGAGACGTGGATCCACCACTACACGCCAGAAACTAAACAGCAATCAAAATAGTGGGTAGAAGGTGGCTCTGCGCTAAAAAGGACGAAGACGATTTCATCAACCGGAAAGATCATGTTTTCTGGGATGCAAAGGTGATTCTTTTCATTGATTACCTTGAAAAGGGGAAAACAATAACTGGAGATTACTACGCAAGACTCCTAGATCAACTAGATCAAGAAATTCGCGAGAAGACGCCTGGATTGTAAAAGAAAAAAAATCATCTTTCACTAGGACAATGCACCTGCCCATAAATGTGCTTTGGCAATGGGAAGACTGAGGGATCTGAAGTACGAATTGTTGGAACATGCACCGTATTCACCAGATTTGGCTCTAGGCTGCACCCCTTATAGCAAAACCACCGTCAAAGATATACAAAAAATGTTAATTTTGAGATGTATCAAAATTATCAAAAATATTATTTACCATGGTATCCTGATGATGATTGTTAGCTTCAGCTTCATACACTTGTTGTTAGACTGTTATCTTTTTAAACGTCCAAATTAAAAAGACTTCATATGATAAATAAATATCATCAAAATTCATTTAACAAACTACTGCTAAAACTTATTGTTAAAGAAAGTTCTGTATTTGAGTCAATTATTGTACTTGAGTAAAGTTCTACAATCTATGTAGTGCATACATTAAATACACATGCATCATATTTTAGCTGACTAATAAGAGAAATGTTTTTATATCACTCAGATTTAGTTAGTCATTCGAATTATCAAAGATCAGCTATTGAAGTTAATAGAAAAAAAAAAGACTACAATAAACATATGTAGTTCCTTTTCTAAACATAAATTTTAAGTATTTTTTTGTTTTTCGTTAGTTACTAGTTTATAAAATATAAAATTTAATATTTCGATTAATGTTAGGTACCTCTATAAGTGGTTTGGCTTTATAAACAACCTTGAAAAATTTAAATACTTTTTACTCCTTTTCATTTTACTGAAATCCTAAAATGAATGAAATAACAATACAACAAAATAAATGCAATGAAAGCAAGTTTGTAATCAACCAATACTTATTCATTTGTTGTCCTGTTTTTATGTAACAAATACAGCTAAGGAATGTGATGAAAACTCATCTATGATTAAGACTTCTTATCTATAGTATGAGAACTCCATCAAAGGTGGCTTTGTAATTTTGACTCGTGTATTATAATACCTGAAAATTTTAACAGCTGTCACTGTCAAAGGACTGATTATTTTGTATAATTTTCTGGTGTACACATAATACACAGCTAGCCTCGGTGGATTAGTGGTTTGCATGTTTACTTCATAATCCAAGGATCGCAGGTTCGATCCCCGGCCAAGCTGGTAATTTTTTATAGCGGAGAAAAATTAAAAACATGCCTTCTTCTCGGATAGGAAGTAAAACTGTAGGTCCCGTGTCAATGCGATGTTTGGCACGTTAAAAATCCCTACTGGGGGTGGAATTCCCCCAGATTCGGCTAAATTCTAGTAGGGTCGGCCAAATGATCATAGCAATCGGTGCCATGAGGTACGAAGGATGCTCCGCCATCCTGATTCCTCGCCCAAAAACAAACAAACAAAACAAACATAATACACAGGCAACTTAGATAGAGTTACTTTTTGCTCATACTTTATACACAAAGCAATAGCTATTGGGAATATTTTTTTATTGGAATAGTCTGTACATTATTTGTATTTTTAGATATTAATTATTTTGCACCTCATTATATTGTGACTAGCTTATCAAAACTTTATGAAAACAATCAAACTCCAAAGTTTAAAGTAACACCAAAACAATATGGTGAACGCTCTATAGGACGGTATTATTATGAAATAAATAAAGATTATTAAAAGTTTCACAGTTTTATTAAAATATAACCTGACAATATTGTTTCGACAGCTATGCTGTCATTATCAAAGGTAATATAATTATAAACAAACACGTCGCTAAGGTAGATACAAAATAGGTAACTAGATAAAATAATAATAATAATCAGAATTAAATATCTAATACTTCCAGTAACGGGGAATTACTGAGCTCAAGTTGTTCATTCATTAAAGGTACCCTGGGTTTGTGTTTGTATATCTCAAAGGCTTCTAAAATGTCTAATTTGCGTTTGTTATTACAAAAATGTAGGAATTTAATATTATTTTGAGGAGTCATTGTGTGATTTTGTTCTAAAAGGTGTTTGGCGTAATTCGATTTTTCAGGATGTTTATTTTTGTAATGACGTACGTGTTCTTTATATCTTATGTCAAAATTTCAAAGTGTTTGTCCAATATATACCGAACTACAAAAAGAACAATTTAAACGGTAAATGCCCGATTTCATGATATCATGTGTTCTGTCTTTAGCATTAAATAAAAATGAAAAAGTATTAGTGTTGGTTTTAAATGTTATTTTATAATTGTTGGTTTTTCTTAGTATATGTGCAATTTTTTCTGATATTTTGCCAAAATATGGTATAGATATGTAATTTGTGTCTTCTGTTTGATTGTCAATGGGATATATTCTTTTGATAGCTAACCTATAATCTTTTTGTTTAATTAAAGTGTCAATCATGTTCGGATTATAATGATTTGCATGTGCTAGTTGTTTAATGGTTGATATCTCTTTGCTAAAATCTGATTTTGTTAGTGGAATAGTTAAAGCTCTGTGTACTAATGATCTGTAGGCTGCTATTTTATGTGTATTATGGTGACAAGATTCATTTGGTATTGTTATGTCTGTTTGTGTTGGTTTTCTGTATATGGAAAATTCAAATAGATTGTCTGCGTTAATCTTGATATTTAAGTCTAGAAAGTTTATAGCCCTGTTTTGTTCTGTTTCTAGTGTAAATTTTATATTAGGGTGGATACTGTTTATAAGAATTAAAAATTCATTGATAACCTCAAAAGAACTGTCAAAACAAGCTAAAATGTCATCAACATAACGAAACCAGAAGATAATGTGTTTAGAGAGGTTTAATTCAAATATTCGATCTTCAAACTTGTCCATAAATATGTTAGCTAATAGAGGACTTAGAGAATTACCCATAGGTAAACCATCCTTTTGTAAATAAATTATGTTATTAAAAGTGAAATAATTTTGACTTATACAAAGGTCAAATAATTGAATTAACTCTAACCTTTTAACTAATTCTATATTACTATTGATCAAGAAACTATCTAATAAAGGAATACATTCTTGTGGGGGTATTCTGGAGAACATGTTGCAAATATCAAAACTAACAAGTTTTGAATGTGGTGGAAGATGTATGTTTTGCAGTTTATCTACTAATTCTAATGAATTTCTAACAGAGTATTTCGATTTGTAACCTATCGTGTTAATAATCTGGTTCAGTTTTTTGGATAAAATGTGATTAGGTGCATTGATGTATGATACAACTGGTCTTATTGGCATATTCTGTTTGTGCGTCTTCACTAATCCATACAGTTTAGGTATTTGTGGGTTTTTATTAATGATTTGTTGCTTTTCTAATTCTGAAAAGCAGATATTGCAGTTTTCTAAACCTTGTTTTATTTCTTTTTGGAATTTTGTGGTTGGGTTTTTGTTTAAAGTTTCTAAATTTTCTTTATTAATAAATTCATTAACTTTTTGTATGTAAATATCTTTTGAAAGAATTACCAAAGTGTTACCTTTATCTGCTTTAACAGAAATTAGATTGTTCTCTGTGATTTTCTGTTTTATAGATTGAAGAAGTGATATGTTAGATGTGTTGTACATTTTGTCCTGTTTCAAAGACATCTCTCTTTTAACAAATTCGAAATTTGGAATTTTGCATAGTTATTATGATCTTTCTTAAGTATAGTTTCGCATTCAACAACCAAAATTTCTTTAATTTTGTTGGTAAATTTTGGAAAAGGACAAAATTTGAAACCTTCTGGTTTCGTTATGTTGATGACATATTAGCTTGTTTTGACAGTTCTTTTGAGGTTATCAATGAATTTTTAATTCTTATAAACAGTATCCACCCTAATATAACATTTACACTAGAAACAGAACAAAACAGGGCTATAAACTTTCTAGACTTAAATATCAAGATTAACGCAGACAATCTATTTGAATTTTCCATATACAGAAAACCAACACAAACAGACATAACAATACCAAATGAATCTTGTCACCATAATACACATAAAATAGCAGCCTACAGATCATTAGTACACAGATCTTTCACTATTCCACTAACAAAATCAGATTTTAGCAAAGAGATATAAACCATTAAACAACTAGCACATGCAAATCATTATAATCCGAACATGATTGACACTTTAATTAAACAAAAAGATTATAGGTTAGCTATCAAAAGAATATATCCCATTGACAATCAAACAGAAGACACAAATTACATATCTATACCATATTTTGGCAAAATATCAGAAAAAATTGCACATATACTAAGAAAAACCAACAATTATAAAATAACATTTAAAACCAACACTAACACTTTTTCATTTTTATTTAATGCTAAAGACAGAACACATGATAACATGAAATCGGGCATTTACCGTTTAAATTGTTCTTTTTGTAGTTCGGTATATATTGGACAAACACTTCGAAATTTTGACATAAGATATAAAGAACACGTACGTCATTACAAAAATAAACATCCTGAAAAATCGAATTACGCCAAACACCTTTTAGAACAAAATCACACAATGACTCCTCAAAATAATATTAAATTCCTACATTTTTGTAATAACAAATGCAAATTAGACATTTTAGAAGTCTTTGAGATATACAAACACAAACTCAGGGTACCTTTAATGAATGAACAACTTGAGCTCAGTAATTCCCCGTTACTGGAAGTATTAGATATTTAATTCTGATTATTATTATTATTTTATCTAGTTACTTATTTTGTATCTACCTTAGCGACGTGTTTGTTTATAATTATATTACCTTTGATAATGACAGCATAGCTGTCGAAACAATATTGTCAGGTTATATTTTAATAAAACTGTGAAACTTTTAATAATCTTTATTTATTTCATGATTATGGAGTTCCACAAAATAAGGCTGGAAACAATAAACAACGGTATTATTATAATCAGCATCTAATAGCAAATTCCTTGATGTTCTGTTTAACAACAAAATCTGCCCTGCATTTATATCCTATACAAATGAGATCATTCTTAAATCATGTAAGTAGTCCCACTTCACCGTTTTTATCAACATTTTTTGAAATTAAAAAACTTAAAAACTTACCCTAAACAAGCACTAGCCGGTACAGGTGGGCTGACTAATGCACTAACACATGCTAGATCCAACTGCCCACATGGTGAAGCACTAGACAATGACCAGAAGCACTTTTCCAATTCACAGATATCTTGCTCCTCCAAATGCGTAACACCAGCAAGGGTTTGATAAAATGTAGGAGTTTCCAATTCTGAACTCAAAGTAACACAAGAATTTGCCAACAACCATTTTGAAAGTACAGTTGCTTCCTTATTAAATTGAATCCAAGCTCTAAAATGCTCAAATCCAACTCTATCTTGTCCAACTCCAAATAAAGATATGACAGTACGATCCCACCAGATATTTGGTTTGTTATTATAGCATGATGGTAAAGTGCCCTCAGTTTGTAGGGCACTTTGAAAACCGGTACGAGTTATGTGAGTTCCAGCATCGTTTGAGTATAACGTCCAAAGAAATTTTATTTTCTCTTCTTGTGTTCCTTTTGTAAGCAGTACAAGACCACATATAAGATCTCTTAATGCAATGCCGCGTACACTTCCTCCACATGCTAGATATAACCAGTCGGCTATGGTGATAGGAACACCTTCTCCTAATACATTCTGAGTAAAAGCGTGTCTACTAAGCAGTTGTCCTCCACCAGTTAATCGTTTGAATGCTTCGCAGACTCTTTTGAATTCCACTTCGGACACTAAAGAATTAAAATAAAAACATTTAGAAATGTCCATCAATGCATAATTTAACATAAAGAATGCAGATAGGTATTTGTTATCAACATAATTAACAATTCTTCGAATTTACAGTTCTTTGAATCAGTATAGGTATAAAAACCTTTTAAAGATTTAAAAAAATTATTCTACAAGTATCTAATCAGGAATAAATCTAATCGGTAGGTACTCATTATAAACTATTAACAACCTGATGAGAGCAATTGAATAACGAGTTAAATGGGTATAATTTAAATGAGCAACAAAAAGCTATGGAAGCCATTAAATAGTGATAATGCATGTAATTTTTTTTTAATAGATCCAAAACAAAAACTCCTGTAAGGAGTGAGGGCGAAGATTCCAAATATTTACATTGGATTACATCACATGATAAGAAGACAAATGTCAAGAAGGTTAGGTGGAATAATGTTTCACAATAAAAACTACTTACTCCGCTTAACGGCATCTTCGTAGCTCAAACACGATCGCTTCGAGTCCTTCGCACCCATTTTTCAACAAATTTTCAAAGTTTTTACATTGTAACAAACAAAAATATACAATTTCCTTTCACTACCCGTCAAAATTGACACTTCAACTTTATATTTATTAAAAATACTACAACACTCTGAACAACGTACGCATTACAAAAACAATATGTATATACAGTACCTAAGAAAAGTGTTTTGGTGAATATAAGCTACTATAAATTAGAATTAAACTTTGCGTTAGAACGTAAACATAAACAATTATAATAATAAAAATAATGTTCATAAACTGAGATTACGATAATAATTAAATATCACGTTAATAATTATACAACATTCTAATTATCCTGTATATCAACAGTCAGCAACGCAACGCACGAGCCTGTGAATTGCGGCTAACTTCATAGTGTAGTTACATCACCTGTCATTTCCATTATTCTGGCATTTTTCGAGAAATTTCCATTTATAAGAACGTTTAAAAACTAGCAAAAATGTCGATTGCGTCAACTATAAATAATATGATCTTTAAAAGAACTTCAACATTCGCTTTGGCAGTAGCTGGAAGCGTGTTCTTTTTTGAAAGAACATTTGATCTTACCACAGAATATATATTTGACAAATATAATGAAGGGGTAAGAAGTTCATAAGTAATTCTTTTTGAAATGTTAAATAATTTTAATATTAACTTTTCAGAAATTATGGAAACACATCAAACACAACTATGAAAACTGAATGTAGATACCTTTTCCAGTAGAGAATTTTATTGTAATATACCTATGTTAGCTCCGTTTTAATTTAATAAAAAAAAAATTAGAATTTAGATTTTTATTATTCAACTTCTACATTTTTATATTACATAATTATTTTATAATATATTACTCTACAATTTCCCATGGTTTCTCAGGTCTTTCTTTTGTCCAAGGATGTATAGTTTGGAATTGTTCCGGTTCTTGAAGTTTAATTCCTTCCGCTTCTATAGTTTTTAAAAAATTTGCAATTTTACCATTGTCATTTGATGGTGTAATATCACATCTCATTTCAATTAAGCCACTTTCCATACATCTTTGCGCAAATACCTAATATGAAAACTTCAGCAATATTATATCTTATCATGTAAATTATAGTTTACCCTAGCTAGATTAATATAAGCGGAAACATCTGTGGTTTTGTACAATTGCTTCTTTATGGCCCATTCTTTAGTGCTTGCTTTCAAAACTTCACCATTTTCAAAATGAATCACTGATGCAGTAACATGCCGGTCACTACTTGTCAACTGTAATCTAAAAAGATAATTTATAACACAGCAGAACTGAAATTAGCTCTAAATAACATACTTATGCCAAAAGCATTTGCCTTTTTTATCGACATGATAACCATCTGGCTTATAAGCAATGCGCAACTTTTCTAAATTTCTTGGATTACGATTTGTAAAAGTTAGAGAGATCTCATTTCTTAATGGAAATGAACTCGATAACTTACATTGTTGTGTTAAAGATGCAAACACTTTTACGCTATTTCTAACTAAAAACATATTTTTCTGGGCCCTTTCTATACTAGAAGCGCTTTTAAAAAACAATCTTCATCTACTTAACCTTACTATTTTAAACTGCTTATATTTAAATATACTCAAAAGTTGGAGGTTTACACAACTCGTAAAAGGAAAGTGTGCAATACAATATTAAAATAAACTTTCAGTAGATATAAAATAATATAAAATTCAAAAGTTTCAATTTTTTAAAAGATATCCAAAACATAACCTCCACTTTTAAATTTGAAGCAGTAGCGCACTTAATTTAGGGAACATTATTAGAAGGGTAATAACCAGAGCCGACCAGTGCAATATGTCGGATCATTGGCGTACCAATAATCTTGTCTAGCAATATTTCTTTATGTGATTTAGATGGAATAAAGGTGTTATATAAAAGCTCCACGCCACTGTCTTAATTTTATTGTATACTTTAGCTGATAATGAGAAATCTAAAACAAACAGGTGCTGCAGTGGAGCACCCGGTAAGTCAACCGATTTCTTTACAAATTAAATGAACATTTCTTGATATTTGCCACTGTATTTACGAAACAAGGTTAGGGGGTGCATAAAATTTAACTTTTATAGTATATTATGTATTAAGGGCTTAATTGAGTGTGTTAGAGCCCGTAGAGTCAGTTAGCTAAGGCTAATAAGACGATAAAGGGCTCTAAAACACTAATTAAGCCCGAAATATATGCGCTAGTTCATGTCCGGTCTAAGTTTAAATCAATATTTAATTTTAAAATAAAAATAATTTGAAAAGTACAAAACTTCAAGTAGGTAGGTGCAGTGGTCTTAGTTAGTATTAAATCGTCCGACCGGACATAATTTTTTTTTTACATGCGATTATTCCATTTATAAATAAATCGCTGCTTTGGACACACATTGCATTATTTTACATTCATTTCCTTATCAGCTTTTAATTCTCCCCTTCGGTAATAACTTTAATAATAATCTTAGAATATTCTTGTTCACATAACGTAATAAAAAACAAGGTCGAACGAATAAAATACAAATTCAGTAAAAATATGTAATATTTTGTTAATAGTATATTATATACCTAGGGACTAAAGTGCATCTTTTAATCCCGAATGTGAGTTGAGGGATTAAAAGGCACTTTAGTCCACTGGTATATACGCTATTTTTTGCACGTCCTAAACGACTTAATCGCAAAAATTCACGAAATTTCCGAAAATTTCATTACATGTCATTCGGACAATTGAACTCTACAAACGCCAAAATCACATAGTTTCAGGCACGACATTCTAGATTTCACGAGACTGAATGAGATTAAATTTTATAAGTATTTCTGTAAAATAACAGAATGATTTTAAACATTAGTTAGTAAGCAGTTATTTTAAAAATTAATAGTGTGTTTCCATCTTAAGTTGGCAATAAAATGCAATGTGATACAACTTCATTTGTACTATTTTGGCAGTAAAATTACCGCCAAATAAACACCTTTTTTGGTGCATTCTTTGTGTTACTTCTGTGTTTACCCTAGTTTTCAAAGTTTGTAAGTATTTAAAATTTATTATTTGCATCTAAAACGTTTACAAAATGCTTATATTATTTTTTCGGTTTGTTTAAGTTAAAATGTGAAAGAAGACGGTTAGGAATTATAATTATACACAATACGAAAAAGAACAACTTACTAATAATTGAATTAGTAGAGCTAGAGAAGTACAAGTATATCATACAAAATAAAAAAAATAGAGGGCGTTACAAAAAATAAAGAAAAGCAAGAATGTTGGAGAAATATAGATATTGATTATAGCAGTATTGTTGAAAGGAGCAGAAATCCAGACCAACTGAAAGGCTGCTACACAAACATAAAAAGAGTTGGGAAAGAAAAAGTTGCAGGTCACAGAGTGAGATCTACAGAATTTCCACTTCTATCCTTGTTCGTAACTCTGGTTAAGGCTTTCTGCAGTTTTTCTTAGCTGTAACATAAATGTGGGCTTTGTGCTATACCATCTGCTAAGTCGGCTGCAGCCGCACGTTGGGCTGCGTAATAGTAATAATCGCCCCTTCCTGCCGCACAAGCTTCATAATTTCTGGGGCCTGAAAGGCCAGATAATTGGCAGCAGTTTTATAATTATAATAATTATTACAAAACAGAATGCGAAAAGGAATGTTACTACACATATAAGACCCCTACACAAGGTAAATATTTCCAATAACTTAATTTTATGTAAAGTACCTTTATTTACTGATACAACAGAAATTAAGCAGACTGGAGGTGGTTACGTTTGTGGAGAGCACTACAAGAAAGGTGTTATGTTATAAACCTTGTTTATATTATTATTTAGCAATGTTTTATATTTAAGTATTGCAAAATTTTCTAGTTATAATTTTTTTATAACGTTTCGCATTGACAATAAAGTATATTAAATAAAAATTACTTCTACAAACAAAATGAAATTTTGCTGCTTTTTATTTGTCTATAGAAGTTTTAACTGTGTGTTAAGATTTAACCTGTGCTCTAAGCACCTGCTATTTTAACAAGATGTTTATCGCATTGTTAAACTTAGCAATGATTTGTGAAACAAACATTTCGATATAATGTCGTGTTAAAAATATAACAGTGTGTCAAATTATAACAAAGCTTTTATGAAACCGGGCAGAAGTCTCTTATCCGGCCTGGGCACATTTACGATTTCCCATATAAACTTTGTTTCTGAGAAAACGCAAAATTTCGCCGTTTTGGCGCTAGCTGACACGCTGATGTTTATTTGTCACTTGAAGATATATAGGTTAGATAACCTTTACAAATGTCAAGCATTGCATGTTTACGTAAATATTTTGCGAATTAATTAAATAAATTTATATAATTAAATTAATTATGTTATTAAAATTAATTTACAAGTTCAATAACATTATTGAAATTACAATTTTATAACTTCCCGTGAGCTGGATTTACACTCAAAATAAAAGATAGGTTAAATTAACTAAAAAGACCATATGGAATAGCCAACCAGTCAACCACACTTACTAATTAAATTAATCTATGTGAAATGGTTAATATAACTAGTTATTGAACAACCTTTGAGTTTATTCCAACATATCAGTCGAGTAGATCAGAAACTACCACATATGCAGTTGAGGAACCAAATCTACAGTAATCTAACATAAAGTGTAAATGACTAATCATTCTTAATTGGCATTCAACAAAATTTATGTTTTAAAAACCTCAAGTTTTGTTTAGTAACCATATTTATGTTGGGTCGACTTCTTTAGTTGGCAGCTAATCACTGTAGTTGTTGATCAAATGCAAATTAGGTTTAAATCTTCAATACAAGATTACAAATAAAAATAAACATGTTATTAAGGAACTTTAGTGATTACGAAATACATAAGGAACTGATTAATAAAAAATTACATGATAAAACATACTTAATAATATATTTTCCTACGACCCCATACGAAAGTGAACAATAGCAAACGCTACCCACATTAAGAAAGTGAGTGATATAACACGCGTATGTTAGGAACATAACACACGTGTGTGTTATGAAAATACGTCACGCTAAGCAATACCTAGAAATCCATGAATTTTGTTTACATTAAAATGATGACATTAATGTTTAATCCAATTTTGAGAAGCATTTTAACCATTATGTATCTATTCTTTTCTTATAAATATAACTTTAATTATTGTTTAATTAGTTATTTTAGCTATCAAAAAGAAATATCTAATAGATTACACCTAGCATAACCTCACTATAATACACGAAAATTATTGAAGCAAGTTTGCCAAGATTAAAATCAGCAATGTCAAATGGGAGAAAAATAAAAGTAATAATTTAGTTAGGCAACCTCTTTCACACATGGCATTATGTTATTAAAATAGTTGAAGTTATATTTGTTAATTATGAAGATATTATTAAATATAAAGAAAAAATAAATTATGTGCCTCTCAAATTATATTATAAATTGTAATAGTAATTCATTTAATTAACTTTGCTGCTAAACCCAAGGTTTAATTTTATACTATGTTTAAATGTTATGAAAATACCGGGTGATTTTTTAAATTTCTGATCTAGTAAGTCGTGATTTTTACGCCGTATCGAAGGTCACCGAAACGTAGGGCGTAGCGTTGATCACACTGCTATTCCAAATGTCATTTATGTGACAAATTGACTACTTACTTTTACATTTATTAAACAAATTGATAAATATTTAAACAGTGATCATTTGCGAAACATGCTTTTACCAAAGTGTGCATTTTATTGCGAGTTTAAGTGCAATTTCGATGTGATTATTGACTTGAGAAGTTTAGGTTATGGTTACAACTTGCTTCAATTTTTATTCCTTGGATTTAAGAAATAGCAAGATTTATTCACAATTATAACAATTTACATTGTTAACACAATATTTATTCAAAATTTACAACAACTGTTGGAAATGTTGACCTTCAGCATCTATACACAAATTAACTCGGCGCTTCATATTCTCGAACACTCTAATAAGCACTTAAAATAACGTTGAAAACTAAGCGTTCAATCACAAACGAAAGGTTAGTCTTGAAAAAGACTGATTTTTGATAATAACCGAGATAATAACTGGCGAAACGGAATTCAAAACACGAGGAAACAGTGAAGCACAAAAGACGGCAAAAGCGAGAACAACACTGGAGTAGGTTATGTTTATGTCAACATTTTTGAAATCTGACAGTTGTGACAAATCGAACGATTCAAACTACGCCCTACGTTTTCCGCATCTTTTGTTTTAAAATTATGTCATGGCTTTCTAGATCAGAAATTTAAAAAATCACCCGGTATGATTTTTTAAAATTGAAATTTATATTTAGTAAAAGAATCTATTAAATAAAATGTTAACAAACACCCATTCACTTTAACAATTGTCATAACAACAAACATTTAACTTTATTCAGCTCCAGAAAAATAAAATTAAGTTATCAAGATAACTTAATTTTATTTTTCTGGAAATGTTTTGATAGAAATCTCGTTATAATTATTCATATTGTAAAACTAAGTTGTTTAGAAAATTAAACTTTATATCCTAAAAATAAATGGCTTAAAAAAATTAGCTTTAAGTGTGATTTTTTTTGTTAAACCTAACCATAAAAATTTTGCTTTAAAATCTTCAAAAATTATATTCTTGAAAATTTAAAAAATCTACATTTTTAAACATTTGAAATTTGAAGGGGTTGTAGGAAAAATATTGTACATTACACGTTGAAAAGTCACTTTCCACACTAGTAATGTAATATACTATTAGATATATATGTACTAGGGTGGTCCTTATTTGTATGGGGAAAGAAAAGTTATAATTTCAAAATACGTACCCTCTATATTTTTTACATTACATGAAAGGAGATTACCCTAAAAATCTCAAGTCGATTAAATCATGTTAACCCGTCCCGCATTAAGGTCAAAGTTCAACCATTTTAGGGTGTTTTTCACAAAATGTGTATTTGCAGTAAAACAGTTGCAGTTACGAAGAAAAGTTATTCTTCCTTTTTTGTAGAAAATTCAAGCCCCTATCAATTTGGTTCATACATCATTTTCGAGAAATAATGCGTTTAAGAGTTATGAAAGAAAAATCAGTTGCTCTAATTTGCGAGCCGGCTGGCAAATAATTTTTCTTTCATAACTCTCAAACGCATTATTTCTCGAAAATGATGTATCAACCAAATTGATAGAGGCTTGAATTTGCTACAAAAAAGGAAGAATAACTTGTTTTCGTAACTGCAACTGTTTTACTGCAAATACACATTTTGACCTTAATGCGGGACGGGTTAACATGATTTAATCGACTTGAGATTTTTAGGGTAATCTCCTTTCATGTAATGTAAAAAATATAGAACGACACAGCAACGAACCACAAGAACAAACGTACAAGACTAAACAAGAGCCGGATGCTGTTAGAGCCGATCGTATAAATTTCATATAAGTAAGCAAATAAAATATAAGTTCGTTATTTTTAAATCTTAAAATTGTCCACAAAGCAAAACAAGAGGTTTTAGTTACCTTTTTATTGTCATTTAACAACCTTGACGATTGAATTAATATATTTATTCGCAATCGTATTGGTAATGAGTCCATTCCTGACCATTTAGAGGTCCGAAAATGCATCATTGTTTGTAACTTTGACATTCTCATGGTCCGAAACGACCTATTTTCGCACCTCTACGTGTCTTTAAATTCAGCTACTAGGTGGCGCGCAGAAAATTACATTGCCAAATGCGGTGTATAAATGGCTGTATAAATCATGTTTGGTAATGTTGCGGAACTTGGCTGCTAAAGAACGAGTACCCAGGTATTATTATTAATTTATAAATACTCCTATTCAATAAAATCCTCGAAATATTATGCGATCGAATTTGATGATGTAAGTGGCGGCATACGTTATGTCAATCCCAACCGATGACATTTTGCATCTGTCAAGAATTTTAGATAATTCGGTATTTAAAGGACGATTGCGAATAAAATAGTATACAAACCTCGGCAAAAGTACCATTCCTGTGTCTCGAGAACTAGTTCACCTCGAGGCTATCGCCTCTCGGTAAACTATATTGTTCGCTCGACAGGAATGGAGTACTTTCGGCCTCGCTATGTAATGTATACGGGGGACTCAACTGAGGAGACGAATCGGCAATGGGCGTTCCAAACATTTGCGTACCCAATGGCCTGTATTTTAAAAAATTTTCGTTAGAGGGCGCTTCGGTCCTTGACAACGCTCAGACCACGCTGGCCATTGTTGACAGTTCGCTGGAGTGCCATATGGGTCGCAATGTTTCATAAAAATTAGCCAGATTTGCGATAAAATTTGCGATAAATCGCATAATCTGTCAACACTGTCAGCGTTGTCCAGAATCGTAGCGCCATCTAGAAGTAACGTTCAAACTTGAATTAACGTTCAAGGTCGGGGACGCTTTATTTGACTCGTTTCGTCTCCTCAGTTGAGTCCCCCGTAGTAATGTAATATTTTTTAGTACAGTCATAGTAAAAGTTTACTTATAAAAGGTTTAAACAAAAAAATAAATGTTTAAATACAAAAATAATAGGTTTTATTAAGCAAATGGTAGTGAAACAAATGAAATGTTCAGTTAATCCAACTACGTTGCACCAACACATTTAAATTTGCAAAATATCAATTTAGAACACTTTAAAACAACAATTTCTTGAAGTTTATATTAAATAAAACGGTGATTAATTTTACAAGATTTAGTACATTTTTATACAACAATCATTATTTGTTAATTTAACCCATTTAATTTCTTTGGGTGTAATAATTAATAATTATTGCTCGAATTTAATTCGCGCTACTGGTTAGAACTGATAGGCTTGAAGCGACAAAAATTGCGAAAAACCTTTAAATTATCCGGAAGTAAAACTTGTCAGAATAATCTACGTATAATAGTATATTGTGTTACAAGTGCAGAAAAGTGCCAATTTCTGACGAGTGTGAAGATTTTTCGGCATGAGACGTAGTCGAATGCCGCAATCACACGAGTGAGAAATTGGTGTTTTTGCACGCGTTACACACTATACTTTATCTACGACAACAAAAGAAGTAATAAACAATCAACAGCTAAGAAAGTTTTTTAACCTAGAATTTACACTCGCATTCATATTTTTTACGTGAAATATTTGGCAATAAATTAAGAGATGTAATGTGAGCCGCTTCCACGATGTTTGGAGGTGTACGAGTGTACACCCCAATTTTCCTTCATCGGATTCTCATGATACATATAGAATTTTAAAAACGACAAAAGTAAACTTTAAATTTGTAAAGACAATAGTAATAATACGTTTATTCACAATCGATACATAATGTGTTTATTACTGATGTTTAAAAAGTTAGAAAGTAGTTTATTATACACCATAGTCAATAATAAGTTCTCTTGGTTAGTAATGAGTTCTCTTGGTTAGTAATATCCATTACTTACCTTTTGCTCGTTCTAAATATTCTCAACAGATGGCAGAAGTTTTCGTATCTATCTTTACTTTTAGCAGGTAACAGTCAATCACTGTTAGTAGCAACTTCTCGCAATTCCGGTGGGGTGCAACTTACATCAGTTTCACTATCAAACATTTCAAATCGTGTAAATTGCAATTAGGAGCAATGTAATTAAATATGGTTTAGTAGTGACACGAATTTACTTTGATAATTGTTGCAGCAATTGTCATTTTATCGCCACCTGAATAAAAACGCTGGTGTTGTGTTTTACATATATCAAGTATAAGGTATCAATGTAAGAACATAATTATGTACGATTGTGAATAAAATAGTATACATACCTCTGCGGGAAGACATTACGCATCGAGCAATTGCTGTCCTTGGCGCTTCGCGCCTCGGGCAGCAACATTGCTCTCTGCGTAATGTTCTACTTCCCGCCTCGGTAAGTAATCTACTATTACAATTTGTATAATTTCAGTCAATCTACTATTTAGTACTTACAGCTAAATAATTATGTACTCGTTTTAAAAAAATAATATATGTACAAAAATCACCATTCAATTGTCAAGGTTATTAACCTCTGCGCAAAATGTCAAATATTCTCGCATTATGCAGCAAATTATAAATGTTTTCAATGTTTTTATTGTAATTTAGCAATAATAATAAATAAAATTACATTAAAAATTATATAATAATGTAAAACATTAATTAATTTTACGTTTTAATTGAATAACAATCATTGTAACTTTATATAACGAGAAAAAAAATATCATTGAAAGGCATCTCGATAGCGCAATGCTTACGCTCTAGCTACTAACCGAGCGATCCGGGTTCAATTCCCCGGGTCTGACCTTAGTTTCTTTTCTAGATGGATTTCCATTGGAAATATAATTTAATGTAAAATATTAATTAAACAAAATAAATTAACCTTTATCTAAAATTTATAACATTTTATATTTCAAATAATTAATAATATTATAAATATTGCAAGTGGTGACATCTATGGCGTTTTAATACAACTACTGATAGTGAGAAATCATTCCTCACGGTCTTTACCGTTGAGTTTGGAGATTGTTTGCAATTGGTCGTTTTCACGGTTACTAGATTGTGCGGAATGTGTAACTTTCTATGGTGGTCGTAGATAAAGATAGTTAATTTGCACTTCTTTTGTAGGTAGCCCTAAGGAAAGAATAGGTTATTTCAAACAAATGTATGGTTCATTAATCAAAATTTACGTTTATGTACAAACAAAATTATTACCTAACAAAATATTGTTCAAATTATAGAATAATTTGGTTGACTAACGAAAATGTGGGTAAACTTTATAAATAAACAAATCCATAGTTTAATTTTATTAGTCTTCGCCGATTAAGGAACCTATTGAATGTTTAGATTAACTAAATAATTTAGTTGTTCTTATTTTGTACTGCAACAAATTTCCTACGGTTGTTCTAACAGTAAGTGAGCGGTTTGTTTCAACTGATATCATGTTTATATTTACTAAATTTACCGATTTGTTACTCAACAACTTTTTTCAGTTGAATTAACCAACCATATTTTTTTGAGTGTAGGATATAGAGATAGTGAGCAGTAAGTACATTATCTGTTCACGTTTTTGCAATGTTTCTGTTAGCCAAACAAGGTTTTAGCAATTTTTAAAGAATTATATTACTAAGTTCCTGCTTGTGGTCGTGGCAAACCAAAAATTGTGAAAAAGCAATTGGAGTTAGAAATACCTAGTGATGTTAGAATATTAGACGGATTATACATTCTCCAGGTAAATGTTCTACAATATGTATTACAAGTTCGATTATTTGGTTGATTAAAAGTGTAAATCTTCTAGTGGAGTATTTTAAGGCACCTCTGTTTTGAAGATTTACAAATCCTATCGGTGAATTTGAACACGAGGCAGCTAACAGAGAATCTAATAGGCTATTGACATTCAATCCTTTCTTCAGTTTTTTGCAATGGAAGGGCTGGAGACTACAGATGCTGAAAGAATTCGCAATCGAGATGCATAGATAAGGTTTGGAGTTCTTTTATTAATTCTGTTATATTTTTAGGAAGTTCGATGTAGAAATTGACTCTTTCAGGTATCTGTAATTGTTGATCTGTCGAAATAAAGAAGTATATATTATTTTGCTGTTTAGTGTTGGTGTCCATAACCCCAACGTAAGATTTGAAACCATTTTTCTCGTAAGGTACCTAGGTATAATTTGAAGGAAATTCATGAAATGATATTGTAGGATCAGTACTATTACACATTGCATTGCGGCAGTTATACTTTTTTCTGCTAGTGTTTGCCATTACTAAAGTGAACGAAAAAACAGCAACAAAACTACGAAAATTTAAACAAATAAGGAAATAACGTAATTATATTAAAAAATAAAGAAAATTGCCTTAAAAGATTAGGAAAATCTAATTTATTGACGATACGCGCAAAACCGACAAAAAGTACAAAAGCGCGCGAAGTTAGCGTAGTTTGAAATTGGCGTTTACGTGTTATATATCCGTTTCCGCATTTTCGTGTTTGGTGGCGCCAGCGGAGAAACACTTGAACTAATGGAGTGCTCAGGCCGGATAAGAGACTTCGTCTCGTGAAATCTAGAAGGTCGTGGTTTCAGGATAATAAATCCCACGACCTTCTAGATTTCGCGAGACGAAGTCTCTTATCCGGCCTGGGCACTCCCTCAGTTCAAGTGTTTCTCCGCTGGCGCCACCAAACACGCAAAGGCGGAAACGGATATATAGCACGCAAACGTCAAGTTACTTGAATTTTGCACGATTTGGTTTTTGGCGGTTTCGCGCGTATCGTGAATAAATTATGTTTTCTTAATTTTTTAACGCAGTTTTCTTTATTTTTTAATATAATTACGTTACTTCTTTGTTTAAATTTTCGTAGTTTTGTTGCTATTTTTTTGTTCACTTTAGTAATGGCAAGCACTAGTAGAAAAAAGTATAAATGCAGCATTGCAATGTGTAATAGTACTGATCCTACAATATCATTTCATGAATTGCCCTCAAATCTTACCTTACGAGAAAAATGGTTTAAAGTTTTACATTGGGGTTATGGTACAGCAACAGCAAAAAAATCATATTAATGTATATATTTCCTTATTTCAACAGATCGGCAATTACAGTTACCTGAAAGATCCTTTATTTGTAGCTTGCACTTCCAAACAAATTGCTATAAAAGTACGTTTTCTGGTCGGAGAGTGCTAAAGCATAATGCTGTACCTTCACTTCTGTTGGTACGTTTTTATTATTGGTTGAATAAATAAAAATATTTTAATAGTGTTATTTATAACACAATTCTTACCAAAATGTAGAATGTGGAGGCACAATCTTCCCTCTAGGTTATAAGGTAAATAAATGGGCTAAGATATAGAATCCCAGTCCTAAAATGGCTTACCTTTATGTAAAAAACGTTCACTTTATAATATAAACATGCCCAAGTATTACTATACATTTTTTAGAAATTATTGGATATCTATTAGTTATAAATTATCTAACCTTTATAGAAGAAAGATTGTGGCCCCAGATTCTACATTTTAAACAAAACCAATTAAGATTATATTGCAGGGTGAATCCTTGCACCGTCCTGGCAATCCAATTTCATCTAACACGTTCTCTGTACCTATTATTGCCCCTTCTTCCTTGATAAACAATCCAGCTGAATATTCTTCCCAAGATGTAAGTATAATTAACGTCAAGTGATAAGCTTGTGCCAATTATTTATTTTTTTTTAACATTATAGACAATTGATGCAAGTGCACAAGTAAATTCTATTACACATACTGAAATCGAAGTACTGAAGAAAGAAATTAAAATGTTAAAAATAAAAATTAAAAGACTGACTGAACAAAATGAAATAAAAACCATTGAACTGCAAGAAATGAAGGATAAGGAAAGAATCGATCATTGCGACTGTGACATGCTTACAAACATAAAAAAAGACGCAAATAATAATAACAAGTACGCTTTATTCTTATTTGATCAAATCTTAAATTACAGAAAAGAAATGCCACGATACAGTGAAGTAACTATTAGGAATTGTATAATGTGGAGAATATCATCTCCTAAAGGCTATGAATACTGTAGATCAAATTTATTAAAATTACCTAGCAGGCGTACTCTTCAACGGTACACTGGAACTGATAAAGATGTGACGCAACTTATAAAGTGCAGATTAACAGCAGAAGCTAATTTAGTACAACCCATAGAAAGGGTATGTAGCTTAGTCATTGATGACATGGCTATCAAAGAAACATTTCATTACAGCAGAACAGAAGATAGATTTTATGGTTTGGAGACAGTTCAGAGTAATATAACAATTGGCAAAAAACCTTTGTTGGCAAACAAAATGTTATGTTTCGTTATACATGGCCTCTCCACAAAATATACAATTCCTGCAGCATACTTCTTTCATAGAACATTAAAATCTACAGAATTTTATAATTTAACATTAAACGTTCTGCGGCAATTACATGAATGTGGGTTCATAGTACTACGCATAGTAACAGATAATCACAAATCAAATGTAGCACTTTTTAAGCTACTTGGAAACAATAAACTCATAACATGTACTAAACATCCAATACAACCAAGTATCCCGTTGTTTCTAAGTTTTGATTATTGCCATGCTCTAAAAAATGCAAGAAATCTATTCCTGGATCACGATATGCAGTCGGAAGAAGGAGTTATATCTTCTAAACATGTAGAAAATCTCTACAACCTGCAAAAAAACTTAGTTATAAAACCTGTAAGGTTTCTTACATCAAAACATCTTTACCCAAGTAATTTCGAGAAAATGAATGTTAGCAGAGCCGTAGAAATATTCTCACCACCACTAACTGCTGCTATAAGATATATAAGCCAATATCAAACTTCTGTATACGACTTTTCCCAATCTACAGCTACTGTTATATATATGGAAACAATGTACATGTTCTTTCAACTTCACAATGTTAATGGCAAAACTCAGCATGTTACAAGACTAGATGAAAAATCTGCACCATATGTAGACATATGTGATGAACGACTCGCATGGCTGGAAAATACATTTCCTACATACATTAATTCGATACAAGAACACTCAAGAAAAAATAATTTGAAAGGACTAACCAAAGAAACTGCAGAAGCATTAAAATTCACCGCTCTAAGTACTTCGCAATGTATTAAATACCTACTTGAAGAAACAGGCTTTTATTACGTTTTAACACGATGCTTTAGTTCAGATGCGGTCGAATCCATGTTTAGCAACGTTCGTATGAAAGGTGGAGCACAAGATGCGACTGATGCACAAGCCGCAGATAATGCTATTAGAAGGATAATAATAGTATATATATTATTATATGAGCAATTATGATAGCCATAATTCACGATAATGACAATTGAGCCCACGAGCCGCAGGCGAGTGGCTCAAGTCATTTGAGTGAATTATGGCCATAATTGCGAATGTAATACTATACTTTTTCTATTCCTATCATCAGATAACTTCGATATAAATTTCACAACTTTATTATTAATAAAAATCAATTTACATTAATAACAATTAAACAGTTAATGTGAACTTATTCTATATTATTGTTTATTTGATGCATTATTGGGGTAAAAATGAATTGTGAAATTGTTGCAGTTTGTGATATTCAAAGATGGCGTTACTACGTCCAACTTTACATTTTTATTGGTAGTGTTACAACTGGAGTTAGCTTGAACCGATTGCAAAATTTTTTGGGCGGTATCCATTTTGTTCTTCAGTGAATCGTCAATGTAACCTTCTGCCACCATAGTCGACTTCCAACCCCCGTGACGTTTCAAGGCCGTGATGTCGCCTCCTGCATCTACCAGTAAAGTGGCAGAAGACCTCCGGAATGAATGACCAGTATACATTTCCGGGTTGGGAAGCCTTAAAAAGGTGGCAATTGCTTTCCCCATCGCAGAAAACTTATTAATTCCTATTTTTTGATTGCATTTTCCTTTTTGAAAATTCAAAAACAAAGAGGGACACTCAATGCCAGGTGGACGTAATAAGACATATTTTTTGACGATGTTATAAAACTCTCCTGTGATGGTAAACTTGCGAACCACTTTAGTTTTTGTATTGGGCACATTCACTAACATGGTTGATGTGAGATCTTGCAGATCCCCAAGTTTCATTTCCTTTAATTCGTTACAGCGACAGGCCCCCATAATGCCCATTATTAACGCCACCTAAAGTAAAAAAAAATGCAATTAATAACATTATTACTGATAAGAAGTACTTGTAATTCTTACTTTGGTTGCAAGATATTTGTTATCATTGGCATTTGCGATAAAATCATTTATTTCTTCTGGAGTGAATGTTTTGGCCTTCTTTGGCTGGTAACCATCAGACTTGCGTTTAAGAAATGCTCTCAATTTTCCATAACTTTCCAGTTTGACATTATGATGTATTTCGAGTGTACTTCGTAACATCGAATACTGTGTCCAAAGCGAGGACGACTTATATTTTTCTGATAACTTTGCAAAGTATGCTAATAGCACGTTCTCCGAAAAAGAACCAATTTCTTTGTCACTGCGCCAATGCATGAAGGCTTTATAAGTGGCTTCATACATTTTTGCGGATTTCGTCGGCAACAGGTTTTCAGTTGTTACTTTTGCTGCTTCCACAATTTCTGGCGGAGTACAAGTTTCGTTTTCTGCGTTATTGTCCATTTTTAACACAAAATAAAGAATCAACTCAAAATTTGATAAAAAAATTAAACAATTCTGACATTACTTTGTTGAATCGGTTGTCAAGTGACAACGCCGCAGAAGGGTTGATAGTGGGCGATTTCAAATGGAACAGCGAGCATTATGAATCTCTAAGCTTTTGATTGGTTGGGAACAGAGAATTATAGCCTCATAATTACCGCTAGTGCATTGTAGCCACTATAATTACCGAAAAAAATGCTAATTATTGCAATATAATTGAATAGGAGTAGAAAAAATGTGGTTTAATTAAAACTTCAGCATCAGCAAACGTGTTTTCAGAGTGCAACTACGATAGTTCTGTTGGTCAAATTAGGACTCCGACAAACACAGCAGTAAATCTTAACATCGAACTTCCTGAAAATATAACAAAATTAATAAACGACCTTCAAACCTTATCTATGCATCTTGATTACGGAATTCTTTCAGCATCTGTAGCCTTTCTGGCAGGATACATCGCAAAAACCATCGAAGAAAGGATCGAATGTCAAGTCTGTTTAGATTCTCTGTTAACCATCTCATGTTCAAATCCACTGCTACGACTTATAAATCTTCAAGACAGAGGTGCATTAAAATACCCCACTAGAAGATTTACACTTTTAATCAACCAAATAATCAAACTTGTAATACAGATTGTAGAACATTTACCTGGAGAATGTAATCCATGCAACATCCTAACCTCACTACTTCTTGCTCCAATTGCTTCTTCAGAGTTCTTTGTTTGTCATGACCACAAAGGGGAACTTAGTAATATAATTCTTCAGAAATTGTTAAAACCTTGTCTGGCAAACATTGCAAAAACACGAACAGATAATGTACTTACAACACTTTCTCTGTATTGTAAACCCAATTCACGGAAAGTTTTAAAATTGTAATTTCAATGATATTCAAATTGTAAATTAATTTTAATAACATAATTCATTTAATTGTGTTAATTATTCTTTTACGATAAAAATCATTTATTATTTTATACAAATACAGATTTCTTTTAATTAAATCACAAAATATTTACGTAAATATGCAACGCTTGACATTTGTATATCAAGTCATATTTAATAAATCCACGACCTTCTAGATTTCACGAGACGAAGTCTCCTATCCGGCCTGCGCACTCCATTAGTTCAAGTGTTTCTCCGCTGGCGCCACCAAACACGAAAATGCGGAAACGGATATATAACACGTAAACGCCAATTTCAAACTACGCTAACTTCGCGCGCTTTTATACTTTTTGTCGATTTTGCGCGTATCGTCAATACATTATATTTTCCTAATCTTTTAAGGCAGCTTTCTTTATTTTTTAATATAATTACGTTATTTCCTTATTTGTTTAAATTTTCGTAGTTTTGTTGCTGTTTTTTCGTTCACTTTAGTAATGGCAAACACTAGCAGAAAAAAGTATAACTGCCGCAATGCAATGTGTAATAGTACTGATCCTACAATATCATTTCATGAATTTCCTTCAAATTATACCTACCTTACGAGAAAAATGGTTTCAAATCTTACGTTGGGGTTATGGACACCAACACTCAACAGCAAAATAATATATACTTCTTTATTTCGACAGATCAACAATTACAGATACCTGAAAGAGTCAATTTCTACATCGAACTTCCTAAAAATATAACAGAATTAATAAAAGAACTCCAAACCTTATCTATGCATCTCGATTGCGAATTCTTTCAGCATCTGTAGCCCTTCTGGCAGGATACATTGCAAAAAAACTGAAGAAAGGATTGAATGTCAATAGCCTATTAGATTCTCTGTTAGCTGCCTCGTGTTCAAATTCACTGATAAGATTTGTAAATCTTCAAAACAGAGGTGCCTTAAAATACTCCACTAGAAGATTTACACTTTTAATCAACCAAATAATCGAACTTGTAATACATATTGTAGAACATTTACCTGGAGAATGTAATCCGTCTAATATTCTAACATCACTAGGTATTTCTAACTCCAATTGCTTTTTCACAGTTTTTGGTTTGCCACGACCACAAGCATGAACTTTGTAATATAATTCTTTAAAAATTGCTAAAACCTTGTTTGGCAAACAGCAACATTACATAAACGTGAACAGATAATGTACTTACTGCTCACTATCTCTATATCCTAAATCCAGCTCACGGGAAGTTATAAAACTGTAATTTCAATAATGTTATTGAACTTGTAAATTAATTTTAATAACATAATTAATTTAATTATATAAATTTATTTAATAAATTCGCAAAATATTTACGTAAACATGCAATGCTTGACATTTGTAAGGGTTATCTAACCTATATATCTTCAAGTGACAAATAAACATCAGCGTGTCAGCTAGCGCCAAAACGGCGAAATTTTGCGTTTTCTCAGAAACAAAGTTTATATGGGAAATCGTAAAAGTGCCCAGGCCGGATAAGAGACTTCGTCTCGTGAAATCTAGAAGGTCGTGAGCTGAGAAAATCCTTATGGGAAAGAAAACCACCAATCAACTTCCAGTTCAATAATAGATCAAGCGTCAACTTCCAATTCTATCAGAAATCCGCTAGATTCAACAAACTCCAATGGCGTCAAATTAAACTCACTATTTAACATAAGTGGGTGCAACGATTGCCGAATTAGTGTTAATATTAATATGAAATAAATATAATTATGTATTCATGTTCATTTGGTTTTATCGAACTCAACATTTTGTTGTGTATTTTTTACAGTTTTCAATAAAAAATTAATTCAATCCTGTTTTGTTGTTGTCATGGAAACACTTTTACTCCCTCAGGGAGTAAAAGTGCTACTTTACTCCCTCGTTTGGGGGACTAAAGTAGAGCCTTATATATAAGACGTGCAAAACAGTATATTATATACCAAGGCACTTTAGTTCCGTGGTATATACGCTATTTTTTGCACTCCGTTTTGCCTAATACATTGAGTTAAAGTTATATTAAAAAATAGTTTAAAATGTACAATCTAATTGTATAGTTGTTAAATAAATGCAATTACAATTACAAAACCGATTGGAAATGCTAAGTATAGTATTGCCAAACGATTCAATATTAAAATAAAATTTGATCTGGTACAAATTCCTCTATCCGTACATCTACGAACAACCTGACATCCCGATTGTACTCGAAGAAGTGAAGGTTGATAATCTAACAGCTTCCACATTATTTCATAAACCTGAAGATTGACTATTTAGTTTTGTTAATTGTGCTTATGTCTATGTCATTTTGCACATATAAATCACAATAATTAACTCATATTGTATTTTGAATTTGGTTAAACTAGTATTTTGAATAAACTAGTTGGCATAGTAACATTAATTTGTTTGTTTACTTTTAATCGCTCCAGAAACGTTAATTGTGAACATGCCGCAAACACACCTAACCTTACTATTGTAATTTTGTGTAAATGTGTGACATATGATAACGCTTTGACATTACAAAAGTAAGGTTAGCATGTTTTGTGGTATGTTCACAATGACTGTTTCGCGGCCAACTTCGACGTTAAATTAACATTTGTTTTACTTTTAATCCCTCCGGGATTAAAAGTAATTCTAATCCGTCCGGGATTAAAAGTAATTCTAATCCCTCCGGGACTAAAAGTGACACTTTAGTCTTTCAAACGGAAGATTAAAATGGCACTTTTAGTCTACGGAGTGCAAAAAAGTATTTTTAATCCCTCCGGGACTAAAAGTGACACTTTAGTCTTTCAAACGGAAGATTAAAATGGCACTTTTAGTCTACGGAGTGCAAAAAAGAAATTATGCCGTAGCATGGCTCAGTACGATTAATCTCGTAAAACACAAAAGGGTTCTATCAACACCACTTAAATGATCATCAGCCAGTCTCGGTGGATTAGTGGTTTGCATGTTTGCTTCATAATCCAAAGACCGCAGGTTCGATCCCCGGCCGAGCTGGTAATTTTTCATAGCGGAGAAAAATTTAAAACATGCCTTCTTTTCGGATAGGAAGTAAAACTGTAGGTCCCGTGTCAATGCGATGTTTGGCACGATAAAGATCCCTACTGGGGGTGGAATTCCCCCAGATTCGGCTAAATTCTAGTAGGGTCGGCCAAATGATCATAGCAATCGGTGCCATGAGGTACGAAAGATGCTCCGCCATCCTGATTCCTCGCCCAAAAAAACAAACAAACTTAAATGATCAAGTAGTCATTTTTTTATTAAAACTTTGAGCTCCTGATTGTTATTCGGTTTTTGTTTTAAAACTTTAAAGCAGTTATCTACAAAGTTTCAAAATACAGTACCATATTTACTTTTCTTTTTATCATATTTGGTTTTAAAATTTCATACTCTTTTTCCAAATTCATCATAAAAATGGGGTTTCCACTAAAAAAAAACTCGCTATCTTCATAACCCATAAACAGAAGACAATCTACAAATAACAATTACATTAAAATATGTTTCATTTAAAATAAAAATTTATGTGTTGGAAGCATTTTTCAAAAGCATTTAATAATAGTTATTTATGTAGCAACGGCGTTATGATGATGATAATGCCAGGAGAACAGCCAGCCAGGCGAAGAGGGATTAAAGAGCCTGAGGGATGGAAGTCGCCCAATAGCGTTTTTAAGGTCGGACCTTGTTAATTGGAATATGAGGATAAAATACCATTATAATGTTGTTTTCCAAAGGAACGAGTGCTACAATGGACTTTTCTACTTTTCGTCATTAATTTTATAAAAATTTGTATATTTAAGCTATTAAAAACGTTGCATTACAATACAATCTAGCGAATTTTGAATTTAGTATGTGGTAACGCTATCAAATGACATTTGACGTTTTGCGAGGTTAGAATGTGTTAAATTTAAATGTGTTTATATGTAGTATAAAACAATAATTTTACCTTAGAATTTTACCAATCTTACAAAACAAATAGTTTTCAAAACTGATTTAATAATAGCCTCTATTATTAAGTCGTTTTCGGTATCACAATGAGCCTGTTGCTAACATAAAGTAGAAGAATCTATTAATAACACACATGTATGTTAAACGGCTTTATAGTAACACCACACAGGTTTAATATTAAATTTTGAATTTAGTGTTGAAATTGTTTACTTGTCAGATAACTATATTTATTCGTTTGTGGGAAGAGTAAGGGGTCGTACGTAAATTACGTAACGCATGCTTAGAACAAATCCGGTACCCTCTTGTAACGGCACGTAACGCTACTCTGAACCCCCTTCTGTAATTACGTAACGCTACTATCAACCCCCAAAAAAAATTAAAAAGCATGTAAACTCCGAGATTTTATGACCTTAACGAATATGAACGTTTCGAATACCGCGAAATTTGAAATATTATTTTATAAAATGATGAAATAACAGCAATAATATAAAGTAGAAAAATACTTAATCTGTTAAAATAATATTCATACTATCGTTTTAAATCAATTTACAATTAAAAACTTAAATTTGTTTTTCTAAAAAACTTTTAAGTTACGTAACGCTAAACTTAAAACCTCCTACCCCTTATAACACTGCGTAAAGCTATCCTGCCCCCTTCAAGCGTTACGTAATTTAAGGACGACCCCTAACTAAAGCAACTAGATATAGGATTTCTCTATAGTCCGGTCAAAATAGACAATTCAATTTACAATAATTCGCATAGAGCTGAAAATTGGTACAGATCTTAGGTACACTATTACAAATAAAATCTTAAAAATCCCCACCGATCCTACGTCTGCTAAAAAATTTATTCAAGGTCAAAGGTCAAAAGTATTTTTTGCATTTTTCTCGTAAACGGCAAGTGTTATTATAAAAATAGGTCAGACAAAAGTTGTATATCATGCAATTATCTACAAAGATTGTTCTTATACTTTTTGTCCTACGAATCACCATTCCTGAGATATCACCATTTGAAACATCGAAAATAATAATATGCACGTATCAAATAAATAAAGATTATTAAAAGTTTCACAGTTTTATTAAAATACAACCTGACAATATTGTTTCGACAGCTATGCTGTCATTATCAAAGGTAATATAATTATAAACAAACACGTCGCTAAGGTAGATACAAAATAGGTAACTAGATAAAATAATAATAATAAACATAATTAAATATCTAATACTTCCAGTAACGGAGAATTACTGAGCTCAAGTTGTTCATTCATTAAAGGTACCCTGAGTTTGTGTTTGTATACCTCAAAGGCTTCTAAAATGTCTAATTTGCGTTTGTTATTACGAAAATGTAGAAATTTAATATTATTTTGAGGAGTCATTGTGTGATTTTGTTCTAAAAGGTGTTTGGCGTAATTCGATTTTTCAGGATGTTTATTTTTGTAATGACGTACGTGTTCTTTATATCTTATGTCAAAATTTCGAAGTGTTTGTCCAATATATACCGAACTACAAAAATAACAATTTAAACGGTAAATGCCCGATTTCATGATATCATGTGTTCTGTCTTTAGCATTAAATAAAAATGAAAAAGTGTTAGTGTTGGTTTTAAATGTTATTTTATAATTGTTGGTTTTTCTTAGTATATGTGCAATTTTTTCTGATATTTTGCCAAAATATGGTATAGATATGTAATTTGTGTCTTCTGTTTGATTGTCAATGGGATATATTCTTTTGATAGCTAACCTATAATCTTTTTGTTTAATTAAAGTGTCAATCATGTTCGGATTATAATGATTTGCATGTGCTAGTTGTTTAATGGTTGATATCTCTTTGCTAAAATCTGATTTTGTTAGTGGAATAGTTAAAGCTCTGTGTACTAATGATCTGTAGGCTGCTATTTTATGTGTATTATGGTGACAAGATTCATTTGGTATTGTTATGTCTGTTTGTGTTGGTTTTCTGTATATGGAAAATTCAAATAGATTGTCTGCGTTAATCTTGATATTTAAGTCTAGAAAGTTTATAGCCCTGTTTTGTTCTGTTTCTAGTGTAAATTTTATATTAGGGTGGATACTGTTTATAAGATTTAAAAATTCATTGATAACCATATTGATATTCAATATGGTGGTTGCCTCGAATGGTGAATGAAAGTGTTTGAGGTTATTCTTGTTATTTTCCAATCTTGAGTGAATGTGTTGTCGTGGTTTGCTACTTTGTGTTTGCATCTATAGCTTCAGAAGGTGTACTGTGCTGTAATCATAAAACTTATGTTGTATACATTCAGCTTCTTAACATTTTTTTAACTTGTGCGTAATTGTAGCTTCGACCTTCATTGTGACATTGTTTATTTACTTTGTTTACTTATATATGCAACCAATCTTGCCTTGAAAGCAATTCTGAAATGGTGGTGTGTATACAATGCAATAATAACATTACTGCTTCTACTACATCTGTTACTTGAGACGGATGCCATGGTTCCCTGCACACTGCCTGCCTGGGATTATCGGATAATGATTTTAAATTAACGCGTGCTAAACACCGAGCGTTAAAAATTGTTTGCAACTCCTGCAATAAAGATTTGTCACAACTAAAAGATTTTAGAGCTATGCTCAATACTCTCCAAAATGATTTTATGAATGCCATTAAACAACTTAAAGAAGATATTGATGTCCAATTAAGTTCGTTAAAGAAATCTTCCTCCTTGATTCAATTTGAAGAAGTTGTTCAGGAAGTAACTGAGCGTTTATCAAGAAAATCTAACGTGATTGTTTCTGGTGTTCCTGAATCAAACGAAAATGATTTACAGCAGCGCAAGGATACGGATGATGCTTTTATAAAAGATTTAATTTCCACTATTAAACCTGGTAATTCGATTCAACCAAAATTTATTCATAGACTGGGTCGCTTTAATCTGACCAATGCAAAACCTCGTCCAATACGGATTAAATTAGATGAGGAATCCCAAGTTAAGGAACTAATTAGAAATGCAAAATATTTGCATAATAACATTAAATACAGAAACATAAATATTTCATTTGATAATACACCTAAACAAATCGAATTGTATAAAAATCTCAAAAAGGAGCTCGATAGCAGAATTGCTAACGGTGAAACAAACATAAAGATAAAATACATACGAGAAGTACCCAAGATTGTTTCTTCTTCTTTAAACTGAAATCGGCACCCAATTATGTATATCCTATCCGCTGTTTCTTCCAAAATGTGAGAGGTTTGCGGTCTAAACTTAATGATTTAAATTTTTCAAATTTTTTTGAATATGACGTTTTTTGTCTATGTGAGTCATGGTTAAATAGTGAAATAGCTAGTAATGAAATATTTAGCGGTGATTTTTGTGTTTTTCGTCAAGATAGAAAATATGAGTTACTAAATTGTAACCGTGGCGGTGGTGTGTTAATCTCTCTGAAAAATAGTTTTTACTCTAGTAGAATTAATTTAGATAGACTATCAAGTTTATTTCCTTCCATTGATGTAATTGGTGTGAAAATATCTGATTCATCTAAATGCTGCTTTATCATACTTGTAATTTATATTCCTCCATCTATACCATCTGAAACATATGTACAGTTCATTGATGAACTTACCATTACTTTAGAACCTTTCAATCAGCTTAACATCGTACTGATAGGCGATTTTAATCTTCCGTCGTTTAATTTTGATCTGGATAACCAACTTAATTTAATTTTAAAGAATTTTCAATATTTACATAATTTTCATCAGTATAATAATATACTCAACAACCAAGGCCGTCTCCTAGATTTAATATTTTCTAATATTAATTGTCTTGTTCAACATGCACTTGTACCCTTGGTCGTTGAAGATGTTTATCATCCGGCCCTTGATATTGAAATCAATGTTATTCGTAATAAACGTGATCGGTTTATAATGAATGATAAGCCTCACTACAATTTTAAAAAAGCTAATTTTCCTATTTTGTATGATATGTTACTAAATGCTGATTGGTCGCAACTTAATGGTCTTACAGATGTTAATGAAGCTTGTGATAGTTTTTATAAAATTGTTTATAATATATTTGATACTTCAGTGCCTAAGGCTTCTATAAAATTTAAAAAGAAAGCTCATTATCCCCCATGGTTTAATAATGATATATTGTTTCTACTGAAACAAAAATCTTTGGCTTTTAAAAAGTATAAACAATTTAAAAATGAACACTATTACAACATTTTTAAAGACTATAGATTGCAATGTAATAGATTAATTAATACTTGTTATAAGGAATATCTTACTGAAGTTGAGAATTCACTTGCTGCAGATCCAAAAAAGTTGTGGTCTTTTATCAGTAATAAGCGAGGGCTTTCACGTATTCCAAGCGTAATGACACATACCAATGTTGAATATAATGATGGATATTCTATAGTTAATCAATTTGCTAATTATTTTCATAGTGTATACATCCAATCTCAGAATAACATTGCAATTAATGTCATACCTCGAACTCAAGATATTATTGCCATTGACTTTATGAATGAGGACGATATTTTATGTGCTTTGCATCGCTCAAAAAACTGTTTCACATCTGGTATAGATCAAATACCAAGTTTTATTCTAAGGGATTGCGCTGCTGCTCTTGTCAAACCACTATACATCTTATTTAACTTATGTTTGTCTACAGCTAGTCTTCCGTTGATTTGGAAACATGCATGTATATGTCCGGTTCTTAAGAAGGGCGATCCGTCACTCATTGAAAATTACAGACCAATTTCCATTCTTAGTAACTTTGTTAAAGCATTTGAGTCTATTATTTATAAATATTTGTATTCATCTTTAAGATCACTTATCTCTCCACATCAACATGGCTTTATGGAAAGTCGTTCCACTATAACTAATCTCGCATGTTTCAGTCAGTTCACTGCAGAGATCATGGATAAAGGTAATCAGGTCGATGTTATCTACCTTGACTTCCAAAAAGCGTTTGATCAAATTGATCAATACATCTTGTTAAATAAACTATCTGAATATGGCCTATCAGAGAATCTTATTAAATTTTTTGAATGTTATCTTATTAACAGGAGTTCTTGTGTCAGATACTGCAACTTTATTTCCCGCGATTTTACTCCTACACTGTAAAAAATGAGGTAAAATTACCTTGGGAAAGAGGTAACTTTTCGCTATTATTTGCGGTATTTTTACCCTAAAATTAATTTTACCTATACATTAATAGTAGTTTTACTATTTGTGGTAAAATGCCCTGTAATTATGTAAAATTATACAAATATAAGTAATTCTACTACATTGAACTGGTTAAAATCACTATCCATAATATAAATTTACATAACTCAGACAATTTTTTCCTTACAAATGTATAATTGCTCAATAACTTAATTCATTTTTAGTGTAATATTAAAGATAAGATGAACTTGAACATGAATAGTGTAATTTTACCCTTAATATGTTTTTAACCGTTGAGATGCTATTTCGCTGATCGCACTTGTTTGTGACCTTCGTTTCGTGAAAGAATTCAGGAATCCATTATGAACAATCCAAATAGGCTTTTTGGGGAATGGTCGGAATGGTGTGTACCATTCTTTTATGATTTCGGCGAGGCGTACTCTATCGATATCGAACGAAGTGTTCATTGCTCATTAATATTTTGTTTTTCGTTGTAGTGTAGTGCGGATTTATTAAAGGCAAATATTTACACGTATGACCGAAGATGGGAAGAATTTTATTTTATAGTAGAAGTTAAAAAATAATAATCGGTAAGTACCTATATGTTAAAATTACAAATTTAAACCAATAAAATAAAAATATTTAATTTAATGTTTTTCTAGGATGAATCAAAAATTGAAGAATTCGAAATAAACTAGCATAACTGTAATTGAGAAAGGTACTCGTGTATAATTGTTTATATAATTTATAATTTTTTAATTTTCTAGGTGGAATCGAAACTTTATCTGAATGCCTTTGAGAGACCAAATATTTCCGAAAGCCCCTGAAAAGAAGTTCTGTTAATGTCTTATATTTTATATAAGTACATACGTTCAATAAAAATTACTTTGATTTTATTTTGTTTCATACAATTCCTTTACCTATGTAAGTAATATTCAGAGGAACGATTGAATTTGCAAGTACTTTCGCAAGTCATTGTTACATTCAAGAAGTATTTGCACATTTGTATTTTAACCCTGAAAAGTACTATTGCCATGAAATATTAACTTTGTCATGTAACTTTACACAGGTATTTTAATGTTAAAATGTAAAATTACATTGAGATTGTAATTTTAATCTGTAAATTTACTTAAAAAGGAAACATTACAGTGCAAACTTAACCTAATGTTGAAATTTTCCACTTCCTATGAAAATTACACTTTGAAGTAAATTTACCCCAAAAAATGGAGGTAACATAGTTGCCTCCATTTTTTAGGGTATAATTCACCGGTAATTTTTTAGAGTGTACTTCGGGAATCTCTCAAGGTTCGAATCTTGGACCTTTACTTTTCTTACTTTTTATTAATGACATAGTAGATCAAATATCTTGCCACTGCCTTCTCTTTGCAGATGACATAAAATTGTATCGTGAAGTTAACAATTATAATAATGCCATGCAATTACAAAATAATCTTTACACGGTAGATAACTGGTGTCACAATAATAGACTTTCACTAAACATCACTAAATGTAAGACCATGTCTTTTACAAAAAAACTAAACGGGTATGGTCATATCTACACCGTCAATGGCATTGCTATACAAAGGATGGATTTCTTTAAAGATTTAGGTGTCATCTTTGATCCTAAGCTAGATTTCGCTGCACATATACATGACATTGTTAGTCGAGCTTTTAAAATGTATGGCTTTATCTACCGAAATTGTAAACACTTTTCAAATGTTCAGACGTTACGTGCCTTATACATAACCTTGGTGAGATCTATACTGGAGTACGGCGCGGTAATTTGGTCTCCCCTTTATGAATGCCATATTCGTGAGATTGAACGAGTTCAAAGATATTTTCTTAAGTTTTTAGCTTTTTCTTCCGATGGTATCTATCCTGAGATTGGGGTTAGTCAAACTGAGCTGCTTGACAGATTTGAGTTTATATCTCTGCGTGTTAGACGCATTATTATCTCTGTAAAGTTTTTGTATAATCTTTTAAATCACAGAATTGATTCTATTTCGCTCTTAAACAAAATTAACTTTCATATCCCACGATTCAATGCACGTACTAATATGTCATTCTACTTGGATGCAAGGAGAACCAACTTACTAAAAAAAATCACCTATTACAAGCACGTGCAAAAATTTTAATCAGATATGTAGCAAGTGTAATATTCACTTAGATTCGATTAATAGTATTGTAAGTTGTATTATTGAGATAAATGTCTAATTAAAGAACATACTATGTTCAGACATTAAGAAAGTTTGTTACAACTTTATTCATATTACCGTATTTTATACACATATACCTTGATTTGCGATGTTGTTCTATACACACTAACTTTAGTTAGTTGTTAGTTTTATTAATTATATTATTATTTATTTACATACTGTATTATGCATATTTATGTTTTTACATTAATTGTAGGTAACTTAGATTAGTATTTCATATTTATGTTGAACCACTACTGTGTTTTTGTAATTTTTAAATTTTTTTCCTGTAATTGTAATTATTATTATTATTATTATTATTATTATTATTATTATTATTATTATTATTATTATTTCTTATTTTCACAGAACATATCTGGTGTACATAGAGTGGGGTATTATGCCATTCACTCCATTCTCTTTTAGCCAGGAATATTTAGGCACTTTCTCAATATACGTGTGGTTTCGAGAATCACAGACTTTTGAGCGGTAAGTAACGTTGGTATTATCTTTAGACCTATTTTTTCTATATATTTACTAAAATTTTTGCTTACTAGTCCATGTACAGTAATAATTACCGGTATTGTATAAACTTTTTCGAGTTTGTATATTTGTCGTAATTCTTCTGAAAGGTCGTAATATTTGCTGATTTTGTCTCTTTCAGTTTTGGTGAGATTATGGTTTCCCGGATGAGATACGTCAATAAGGTAAGCAATTTTATTTTTAAAATCAAATAGTGTGATATCTGGTCTGTTTGCGCCTATAGGTTTATCGGTATGTATGGGCAAATCCCAGTATATCTTCACTTGCTGATTTTCTATTACAGGTTCAGGTGCGTAGCGATAATATGGAGTTCGCTGTGTGCTAAGTTTATATTTTAATACTAGCTCTTGGTGTATTATCGCTGCCGTTAGGTTGTGTCGACGTAGATATTCGGTGTTAGCTAAGGCGCTACACCCGCATATTAGGTGTTCAACGGTCTCAGTGCTGGCTTTGCACATTCTGCATTCGTCTTTAACGTTAGGTAGTTTTTCTATATATTTCTTATAGTTATTAGTTCCTACCACATTATCTTGTGCTGCAATAGCAAATCCCTCTGTTTCTGCGTAGAGTTCCCCTCTTCTTAGCCATAAAACCGACATCGTCTTATCTGCATCATCAAGGTGTTGGGGGTATCTTCCGTGTAACGCTTTTTCTCTCCACAAACGTTTCTTTTCATGTTTCGAAAATCGATTGGCAACTTGATCTTCTACGTTGCGGATAGGCGAGTATTCGTCGCAGGTACTGACAGCTGCAAGAAGAGGGGATTCTTGGGCTGTTTGCGTAAAATATTTGTGCAGATTTGTCAGTTGTATAGCGCATAGGTATGTTAGATCTAATAAGCCTCTGCCCCCGTCTTTCCTGGATATGTAAAGTCTTTCCATGCAGGCTTTAGGATGATGTGATCTGTGTTTAGTTAGTAGTACTCGTATTTGTCTATTTAACTTTTCGGTTTCTGTGACTGACCATGGTATAACCCCAAACGAGTACGAGACTACAGGGATAGCCCAGGTGTTGATGGCTTTTATTTTTTGCATTGCTGTAGGTGGGTGTTTAAGATTTTTGTTACTCTTTGATTTAATTTGTTCCTGAGGGATTTTTTGATCTTTTCGTTGTTCTTTTCTAGTGCCTGTTCAAATCCAAGATAACGGTATGTTTCTTCTGCTCTTAGTGAACTTATATCGCCCACAGGAGTTTCAGTCTCCATAATCTTTCCCCTATGTATAGTTATCTGTTCTGAGTTAGTTATGTTGTTATGTAGTTATGTTGTTCTTTGCATCCCATTGTTCGCGGTCGACATCCTTTTTGCTCGTCCGTGAGTACATAGTTAGATTCACAATGCGCGTTAATTTTAGCTGCCACTATTGATGTAATAATTTTGTAAATCGTTGGGAGACAGGTTATCGGCCTATAATTCTTTGGATTTTTTAGGTCTCCACTTTTTGGAATCATAAAAGTAATACCTTTCATAAAACTGATCGGCATATTTTTAGGATGATTGATCACATTATTTATACATATTTTCATCCACGTATGTAATTCACTAAGTGATTTCCACCAGTAATTGTGGATATAATCACATCCAGGTGCTTTCCAATTATGAAGACGTTTTAAGGTTTTTTTGATGTCTAATAAGGTGACTTCAATTTCTTGCATTTGGGTCACATGGTTTACAGCTCTTCGTTCATCTTCTATCCATTTCGCTTGCTTGTTATGATCTCCCTTACTTTCCCATACATTTTCCCAGTATGCTACTAGTTCCTCGGAGTCTATACTTCTTTCTCATTATGATGGTTGTTTTGTTGTTCTAGAGAACTGTAAAAGGCTTTCTCGTGTGTCATCATCATTTTTATTTGGTTTTTTCGTTTATATTGTAAGTTATATCTTCGTAGTCGTTTTCCCAATGCAGCTATCTTCTGTTTATATTCTTCTATCACTATATTCACATTCCGATCATTTCTGTCAGTTTCCGTACTTAACTTATGTTCAAACAGTGCTTGTTTAGCTCTTTGAGTGATTTTCTCATTAACATTACCTTTTTTCCATTCCCACAGACATGTTAATGTTCCTCGTAATTTTCCTATTTTATTTTCTAATCTTGTTCTCCATTTAGGTACATTGTTGTTGTTTCTTGGAGTCTTTTCTTTAACCAGTGCATTTGTTATAGTTTTTGCCGCACAATACACCACTAAGTGAAGCCTTATGATATCGTCTTCTAAGATATAGGATTTTACGATGTTATTCATATATTGTAGATATTGCTCACTGACAAAATTGGGTTTTATTTTAGGTAGTCTTGGTCTAATTTCCGGGCTAGTATTCTCATATATTGATATTTTATTGAAGTTAAAAAGTAATTGGTCATATATATCGGTGTTTTCTTGGTTTTCTGTATATGTACTCCGGTTTGTCTCATCTAAGTCGGCGTTTCTTTGTTCTTCTACTTGTTCTTTCTGGTGTGTTTGTCTTTCATCTATGGGTTGTTCAGGGGTGTGTACATTTTCGGTCGCCCCTTCTGCTGAATTAAGTTTAACTCTAATATCTTGTTTCAACTTTTCAATTTGCATATTTGTAAGTAGTTTGTTGATTTTTATACTTCTTATTTGATCCGCTAATCTCTGTTCTGTGACATCTCGATCAGGTCTTAGTTTTTTCCATTCCAATAGCATTTTTTTACGATAACCCATTTTATTGGTTTCACATTGCGTCGCAAGGAAGTATGCTTTCATAATATCAGAATTATCTTTGTTACTCCATTTATTGCGGCCTGTAGTTCTAACTCGTGGAGGGTCAGTCAGCACTTGCTGCGACAATCTCCCCAAATTCTCTTGCAGTTGCTGTGGAATTCTTTGTTCTACGGATGTATTTGTTTCGTTATTATCGATGTTTTGAGAGGTTATTCTAATTATAGGAACACTCTCTTGTGCTAACGTCAAGTTGCCCTCTTCTAAGTCCATAGGGCTGACTGCCTGAGCAGTATATTTGGGAATTCGGGTTCGCGGGCCTGCCACATCCCGTAACCGCGTGGTTACGAGATTATTTCTTGGTATCTGCTCTGTTTCATAACTTTTGTTAGTTTTCCCTTTATTTTGTAATTGCTCATTCTCCTTGTTTGTTTTATTATTCCCAATTTTAACCTTAGAGGTGATATTTTGATTGCTTTTAATACCTAAAACAAAATTTTCATTATTTCTATTAAATGAGGCATTTGATGTATTGGCCTGATATTTTTCTTGAGTTCCTATGTGGAACGGAATATATAATCCATCGCGCAGCTGGTTGTGACGAGGAAATCTTCTCATGCATTTTTCATCATCATCATCATTAAAAGATGACACTGACATATCATTTTTTGACATAGAATTTTTAAAATTTATATGGTTAGGATTTATTATTGCTTTTCCTTTTTTCGTATTTGATCTAGAATTCCCTTTTATTTTGCTATTTGTTGCTTTCATTTCTTGAAGACTTCTGTCCACGATGTTCTTATTAAATTTATCACTGCGTTTTTGATTAACATTCGATGATTTATTGGAGGATGAGCGTAATGTCATTAAAAGGGGAAATTTTCCCAGTTCCTTTATTTTTCGTTCATGCTGACCTATGCTTCTGTCTTCTTGGCCGCAAGACAACGATTTCTTCGTTTGCTCTTCTTCAAATTCAAAAGAAACATTCTGGACTTTTGGCATTGACATTCGGATGCTGTCAATTATTATTATTATTATTTTGATTTTTCCACGGGATTTACCCGGTATTCTTATTATTATTATTATTATTATTATTATTATTATTATTATTTCGTTGTTTTGTCTCAGCTACAGCTGGTATTAAAAGAGGTACGGGTTTACACCTAGTATTCTCTTTTTCTAGTGTTAATTTAGAAATTTCCTTACGATACGGCAGGTGTTCAGTATTACTGCTTTTTGCATATTTATATAAATATTAGTTGGCAATTGTAAGGTTTTGATGCTCTCATGTAGTTGTTTTGGAATTATACCTGTCGTTGATAATACTACGGGTATTATTTGTACTTTACTTTGGTTCCATATTTGTATTATTTCGTGTTTAAGGTCAGTATATTTTCGAATTTTCTCTGTTATTGCGCTTTCCAGATTGTGCGAGTTTGGTATTGTGACATCTATTAAGCATGTTTGTTTGGACACTTTATCTTGTACAACTATATCAGGCCTATTGTTGGCTACTAATCTGTCTGTTAAGATTGAACGATCGTAATAAATTTTGTACTGATCGTTTTCTAGTACAGGCGATGGATTGTATTTGTAATATGGTATTTGTTCGCCATCTAAGAGTCCATATTTTTGAGCCAATGCCTGGTGGATTATATTAACTACCTGATTGTGACGTATAGTATAATCATGCTGAGTAATTGTCGTACACCCGCCCGTTATATGTTGAATTGTTTCTGGTTTGTCATGACATTTTCTGCATCTGTCGTCAGTGATCGTGGGGTCTTTGATGATATATTTTTGGTAATTTTTTGTTTTAACAACCTGATCTTGAATGGCCATTATGTGCCCTGTTGTTTCGGGAAAGAGGTAGCCTAATTTCAACCATTTGTTGGATGCGGTTCTGTCATTTGTTGGTTTCTCGAGGTCGTATGCGTGTCGACCATGTAATGTCTTGTTCTTCCAAATATTCAATTTCTCTTGCTCGGTTTGTATGTTTTCTTTTTGTTGTGGTGTTTGGTCTTGCAGATTGAGTGGTGTATATTTATTATCTATATTACATAAGATCTTGTATATATGTGATTCGTGCTGTTTGATATGAAAATATGTTCTGAGTGTTTTTATTTGTTGGTTGTGTAAGTTCGTAAGATCTAGGATTCCTAAACCTCCTTTTTCATTGGGTAATGTAAACCGTTCCACGTTAGCGTGTATGTGACGCATTCGATTCTTAGTTAATTCGGTTCTAAGGAGACGTTGGAGATTTTGTAAATCAGTTTCTGTCCAGAAAATTATACCAAACGAGTATATTAATGATGTGATAGCATATGTATTTATTGCTTTAATTATATTTTTTGTATTTAGTTTTGTATGTAATATGTTTCGTGTTCGTTTTCTTAGTTCTATAGTTAGTTGCTTTTTTATTGTAGTGTGTTCTATGTGTTTGGTTTGAAGTATTCCTAGGTACTTGTAATATTCTGTTTCGTTCATGGCTTCTATAATATCTCCTTGTTGAGTTTCAAAATTCACTAATTCCATTTTACCTCTTTTCATATTTATTGTACGACATTTGTCTAGACCAAATTCCATACATATGTCCTTTGTAAATATGGCTACAATTTCTATCAGTTGTTGTAATTGGTGTATATTCCCTGCATATAATTTTAAGTCGTCCATGTACAATTGGTGAGATATGATGTGACTATCACCTGTAGGACTCCTTAATTTAAAGCCATATTTTGATTTGTTTAGCAAATTTGATAGTGGATTTATGGATAGACAAAACCATAGGGCACTTAATGAGTCACCTTGAAAGATTCCCCGGCGAATTGATATTGGTTTAGTTGTTTTGTATTCTTCACCTAATTTTAATGTTAGTGTTGTTTCCCAGTTATGCATTGCTATTTGTAAGAAATTTATTATTACAGGATTAATCTTATATATATTTAAAGATTTTAGCAACCATGAATGAGGTACCGAGTCGAACGCCTTTTTGTAGTCAATATAGCAGCCATTAAAATTTCGACGCTTTACTTGGGCTTGCTTTAGGATTATGGCATCGATAATCAGCTGTTCTTTACAGCCTTTCGCATTTTTTCTACATCCTTTTTGTTCTTCTGCTAATATGTTATTGCTATCAATGTGTTTAGATATTATTTCTGTTAGACATGATGTTAGGATCTTATAGAGTGTCTGCAAGCAGGTAATAGGTCGGTATTTTGATGGATCTTCGGTTATCGGTCCTTTGGGCAGAAGATAGGTTATCCCTTGGGTTAAAAATTTTGGTAGTTGTTGGGGGTCTTTCAGCCATTTGTTGATATATTGTAGTAAGTATGGGTAAATACTAGTGAGTTTCTTATACCAATAGTTATGTATGCAGTCACTTCCCGTACCTTTCCAGTTACTGGTTTTCTTTATGGCAGTTATTAACGTTTCAATATCAATTTCCGATGTTGTCATTTCATTTATGGTATTTGCATTGTGTATTTCAGTTTGTATCCATGAGGCGTCTTCATTATGTTTAGCGTCGTTAGTCCATATTGATGACCAAAATAGTTGGATTTGTTGTTGTGACGGTATTTTGTGTGCTTCACTGGTATGCTCTATAGGGTTTTTCTTACTTGTGATATTTCTATAAAAATTCTTTTCGTTGTTGGTAAATTTATGATTTTGTTTTTTCCGTTCTGAGCATTCAATATATCGTCTCAATCTGTTTGCAAGAGCTGATTGTTTTTGCTTTAAAGTATCCATAAGTTCATGTATGTTTTTGTTTTCCTTATCGCGGACAGTGTGTAATCTGTATCTTTTAAATATGTCTTCCACCAACTTTTCTAGCCTATTACTAGGATTGCCCCTACAGTATGCATCGCATCTGGATAATGCTTGTCTTAGGCGATGTATTTTATTTTGCAGTCTTCTTTGCCAGGCAGGGATAACAGGTCTTTCTTGTGCTAATATTTCATTGTTTCCCTTGCTTGATAAGATTTTTGACCCGTTGTACGCTGCAGCAGCTGCTGCTGCACAGTATATTCCTGTATGAATTTCTTCAAAGTTCTGTGTTCGGGCTAAGTAGGTAGGTAGAATATCATGGTTAAGGTTAGTTACTACTTTCAGTAACTTTGCGGTTGGTGTTTGTCTGGGAATAATGGGTCTCTTGGTGGGATCCATTCCCCCATATAAGGTTAGTGCAGTGTTAAAGTTGTTTCTAATGGTTCTATATAGTTCCTCGTTGTTTGTTGACATGTCTTTTATGTTTTCGGGTTGATTTGTTTCTATTCGTATGTTATCTTCTTTAGGTTCTGTGTGGTGAGAGTTAGTATTTACGTTGCTGATGTCATGCAATATTTCGTGATTTTTAGTTTCTAATGTTGCTGATACTTCAGCTTTTATTTGATCTAATAATGTTGCTGATAGATAGTTGTTTCTGATAATCATTCTTCGTTGGTCGGAGACCCTTTGAGCAGATACATTTATGGCGGGATATTGCTCAATGAATTTTTGATGCAGCTTTTCACGGTATGCCGTGAGATCAGTTTCCATCTCCGTGACTGTATAATACGCCTGCATGATAAACATGTTTATAGGTTGTGTCCATTTCATGCGTTGTCGTGGGCGTCCTGCTTCAGTGGTCCCAGATATGAGCGGATTGCTTCTTTGGGATACACTTTCAGCAGGTTGTTGAGATGAATTACTACCGATAGTTGCGGGTAAGATCGCAGTTGGTGAGGTTATATCTCCTTTATTTGGTTCATTGTGAGTGGCATCTTTTATAACGGAAGTATTAGTATTAATATTTATAACCATCGTAGGGTTCTGGTCACACTTGTCCCATTTAATGGGTGCCTGGTATTCAGGACTATTGTTAATATTTTTTATCATTAATTTTGTAGAAGGTTCTTCTAAGAGATTAGTTACAGGTGTATATTTTCTCCCTAAAACAGAATTTTTATTATTTCTACATATTGAAGAGTTTGATGCAGTGGCCTGATTTTTATCTTGAGCCCCTATGTGAAACGGTACATATAATCCGTCTCGTAATTGGTTTTGACGGGGAAATCTTCTCAAATATTTTTGATCTTCGTCATCGGTAAATGGTGACAATGACATTTCGTTCTCGGGTTTGGTATTTTTAGTTCGGTTATGTAATGTTATTGCTTTTCCTTTTTTTGGATTTAATTTAGATTTCCCCTTTATCCCTTTATTTATTGATGTAGACTCTTGCCAGTGTTTTTTGACAATGGTAGTATTAAACTTATCATTGTCTTTGTTCGGAGGATTATCACAGGATGAGTGGCGTGTCATTAAAGGGGGAAGTTTTCCTATTCCTTTTATTTGCCTTTCATGTTGAATATTTTTTTTTCTTTCTTGTTTGTCAAATAACAAACTCTTCGTTTTCTCGTCTTCGGATTCAACTGAAACGTCTTGGATCTTTGGCACTGACATTCAGAAGAGTTTCTCCCTACTAGTCTTTTCACCAACTCCACAATTTTTAATATTTATGCAATAAACAGTAAAAACTACGTCAAATCAATAAAAAGTGATGGGAATTAACTTACGAAAACCTCATAAACCCATCCATACACAAAACAGTTCACAAATATAGAATTTTTCAAATTATAAAGTAAATTTGAAAGTAAGAGAAAATGTCAAAGTATAATTCATGAAAGAACTATGAAATATCCGTTAGATTGAACTTTTAGTGCAAATTAACAGTAACAGTTATTCTAGGACACCTATACAACCACACTATCTGTCTTTTATAACTAAATTGTATGTAGAACTTGTAAATCTCGGTTTAATACCGGAGTAAAAAATAATCGGAAATACCTTACGTGTAGCTTACGATTATTATTTATTATTATTATTATTATTATTATTATTATTATTATTATTATTATTTTTTTAATGCACAGTTTTGCTGGTTAATAAAGTTCATACCGGGCTTTCGCCAAGGTATGTACTTCCGACTTGCTATTGAGAACATTGTTTATTGTACACCAGGTTGGTTAAGGTATACACTATTGATTTAATACCTTTCGTACTATCCTCGTTGTTCCTAAGATTGCGGCCTTTTGTGTAGTGTTGACTAAACTTCCTGGTAAGTTTAGTTTTTGTAAGTTCCGTTTAAACTTTACATGCACTATCCCGCCAGCTGAAATAACAAATGGTAGAGTTTCCACTTTGTTTAGTTCATACATATCTCGTATTTCATAAAGTAGGTCTTGATATTTATTAATTTTATCCGTGTAGGCTCTACCTATGTTCTCATCTAAGGGAACGGTTATGTCTATTATCCACGCAGTTTTTTCCTTTTGATTGATTACAGTTATATCTGGCTTGTTGTGCGCTATTGGTCTATCCGTCACCACCTGCGTATTCCACAGAATCTTGACCTCTTCATTTTCGACTATTTCTCTAGGTACATATTTATAATAGGGTTTTATATCCGTTACTAGCTTTTTATCTTTACAGATTTCCTGATGGATTATTTTTGCTACACTATCATGTCGATGTGTATAGTCTCTGGGTGCAAGATACGTACATCCTGATATTATATGTTGTACCGACTCGGTGGTACCATTGCATAATCGGCATTTATCACTAGGGATATTTTCTTTTAAAATGTATTTCAGGTATGCTCTTGTGGGTACCACTTGATCTTGGATGGCTGTTATGACTGCTTCTGTTTCTGCATGCAGTTCCCCTATTTTTAAATAAGTAACAGAGGCTTCTTTATCGGCATCTTCGTTTTCTAATGCCGCTGGGTATCTGCCGTGTAGTGCTTTGTCTCTCCATTCTGCCTCTAGAGTGGAGAGTGATTTTTGCTCCAGTTCATTGTTGTTTTCTGTTAACTGTGTTGGCAGATATTTTTTGACCTTTTGAAGAAGGTTCACTGTAGGAGCTGTGCTGTTATTAAGGTAAGTATTGATGTTCTTAATTGCATTGTTGTACAATATCTGTATGTTCAGTAGTCCTCTACCTCCATTTTTCCTTTGCAAGTAGAGTCTATTCATTGACGCTTGCATGTAGTGGCATTTATATTGTGTCATTGCCACCCTTACCTGTCTGTCGAGAGCTTCCAGGTCGGTTTTAGACCATTTTAGAACACCGAAGGTATACGTAACTATAGGTGTAGCCCATGTATTGATTGCTGTTATTTTAGCTTTTGCATTCAGCTTACTACCTAACACACTGTTTACCCTTCTGATATATGCTGTTTTTATGTTTTTGCGCATCTCACTGTCTTTAATAGTCAAAGCTTGTTGCACGCCCAGATATTTATACGTTTCATCAAGTCCTAATCCTTTAATCTCGGTACCGTCCATTAGTTGTTGGTTTGTTTGTTTTTGTATTTTCCCTGCTTTTACATGTAGTACAGCACATTTATTTAACCCAAATTGCATGTGAATGGTTTTGCTAAATGATCTTACTACTTCCATCTGACTCTGCAACTGATCTGGATTTGCTGCGTACAATTTCAAATCGTCTACATAGAACAGGTGCGTAAATTTTACGTTTTGCTGTTTTTCCATACTAAATCCATGTTTTGTTTGTTTCAATAGGTCACTTAAGGGATTTACTGCCAGGCAGAACCATAATGGACTTAATGAATCGCCCTGGAAGATGCCTCTTTTAATATGTATGGTATCTGTTTTGTAGATGGATTCCTTTGTGTGAACTAGCGCTGTTGTTTTCCAGGATTTCATTAAACAGGTAAGTGTATTAATTACATCTTCGTCAATTTTATATATTTTTAAGATCTTAATGAGCCAAGAGTGTGGGACCGAATCATAAGCTTTTTTATAGTCCACCCATGCGATAGAAATATTTCTTTTTCTTAGTTTTGCACAGGTAGTTATGGCGTTGTCTATTAGTAAAGCTTCTTTACATCCTTTTCCTTTTCTTTTGCATCCTTTTTGTTCGAGAGCAATTATATTGTTTTCTTCCACGTGATCCATTATCTTTGATGCAAGAATAGATGTAAATATTTTGTACAGTGCGGGTAAACAAGTTATGGGTCTATAGTTTTCCGGATGCTTAATGTTTCTCGTTTTTGGAATCATTATTGTCTTGCCTTCAGTTAAGAATGTCGGTATTTTATCTGGAGTGCTTAGTGCGTACTGAAATTGTGTTGCCAGAATGGGATGGGCAGTCTTAAAATTTTTCCACCAATAGTTATTATTATTATTATTATTATTATTATTATTGTTTATTTCTCGCATTTCTGCGGCTTCTCCACTTTACGGGTCAAAACCAAGGTAAAAGTGGTATTACTATTGCTACATATTATTATTGAAGAATTTTCTGACAATGTTGCATGTGCTCAATATGGTGGATTTTTGCATAGGTACATATATATTCTTGTTAATATTGAGCTTTGCTATTGACTCGTGGAGGTGTTTGGGGATGATTCCAGTGGCCGATATAACAATAGGTAGTATATGCACTGCTTCTAAGTGCCGTAGTTGTTGAAATTCGATTGCAAGTTCCGCGTATTTCCTGAGCTTGTTAGTATGTGCCTCTTGCAAATTTGACGTGTCTGGTATTGTTACATCTATTAAGTAAGCTTTCTTGTTACGCTTATCAATCAATGTAATATCCGGCCGATTGTGTGGAACCGTTCTGTCTGTGATTATCCCCCTATCCCAATATAATAATGCTTTATTATTTTCTAGTACCTTTGGTGGATCATATTTAAAATAAGGTACTATTTCATTTAGCAAGGAATACTGTACTGCTAGTTGAACATGTATGATTTTAGCCACATTATCATGTCTTGTCTTGTAATCTGATTGAGCCATGGTTTGACATCCAGCGATAATGTGCTGAATATTCTCAGTAGTTGCCCTGCATCGTCTACATTTGTCCTCCTGAGTACCATCCTTAATTATAAACCTTCTGTAATTCCTCGTGCTTATAACCTGATCTTGGATGGCAATGAAAAAGCCTTCTGTCTCGGGATACAACTCTCCTCTTGTTAACCAGGCGTTCGACGCTACTTTATCGACATTCGGTTGACTCAAGTCGTGAGGATGTTTCCCATGTAAAGCCTTTTGCAGCCACTGTTCGTGTTTTTCATGATCAGTTACTAATGCTAGCTCCATATCATCTGCGAGGTTGAGCGGGGTATAGTTTTTGTCAGCACTCACAATAGCACGGTGTAAGTCTGAGGTTGCTTGTTTGGTGTTAAAGTAGTTTCTCAGGGAGCACAGTTGTTTATTGTGCAGATTTTTGATATCAATCAAACCACGCCCTCCATCAGCTCTTGGTAGTGTTAGTCGTTCTTTGACAGATCTCGGGTGATGTAATCTTCCTTGGGTAAGTATTTTATTTGTAGCCCGTTGAATGTTAAGGAGATCTGTGTGGCTCCAGTGCACGACGCCAAATGAATAAGTGAGTATTGGCACTGCAAAAGTATTTATTGCCTTAATTAGGTTGCGGCTGTTTAGTTTCGTTTTACAGAGTTTCTTTACTCTCTTTATGTACTTCTCTCGTAATTCGATTTTCATTTGCGTTTGTTCTATAAGTCGGGCTTGCTTCATTCCTAAATATTTGTACACTTCTTCCTCTTGAAGACCTTCTATGATTTCATTGTCTTCTGTTTCATAGTTTATTATTATTATTATTATTATTATTATTATTATTATTATTATTATTATTATTTTTTTATATAAGTAAGCGACTCGACTGTTAGGGTCATTTGTCGCCTTGCTATACAAATTGCTGTTGTATATGATCAGTAAAAGCACGGTGAAATAACATATAAATATAACTAATGAACAGGTACAACAGTATACACGACTTACATGAACTAAAATATGTAATAGAATACGACACAAAACACTAATAAGACGGTAACAGGTATATAAATATGTAAAATAAATAAAACATGTTAAAATAAGTTGTGTAAATAAATAAACATAATTTAAATATATAAAAATATCACAGTTAATAGCTTTATCACAGACTACGTAGTTTCACAATTTAGAAATTAAATTGGTACATCTCAGGTATTTTAATAATTTTAAAATATTTTCTTTGCTATTGCTCAATATTTCGTTTAAACTGTCAGATAAATCACAAGCGGTTCTCTGATTAGTGTATTCTCGACATTCTATAAGAATATGCTGGACCGTGAGTGGAGTAACGCACGTGGGACAATTAGGTCTATTTCCTTCTGTTAGCAGAAAGGTCGAAGTTAAACAAGTGTGACCTATTCTTAGCCGACAAAGTGTCGCTTGTTCTTTACGGGTAAGTATAGTTTCTTGTGGTTGTAGCTTCACACTAGTTCTTATCTGTTTCAAAGCGGTGTTTTTGGTATCCCACTCGGCTTGCCAGCGAAGTTCCGACTTGTGCCTTATATATAGTTTGATGTCTTTTGGCCAAATCACATCAACATCGTTCCGGGGTCGAGCCGCTGCCAACTTTGCAGCTTCGTCCGCTTTCTCGTTTCCGGGGATGCCTATGTGACTTGGTATCCAAATCCAAGCGACATATTTACCTTCACTGACTAGAGTAGCTAGTAATGAATGTATATCTTGTATTATTGCGTCACTATTGAATTTTCTACTTATGGCTAACAAGGAAGACATAGAGTCAGTGCAAATTATTTGAGTGACCGATGTTGACTCGCGGCACATCAATAAGGCTTGAAATAAAGCGTACATTTCGCAAGTAAATACACTACTAATGTTCGTGAGTGACCAACTATATAGGTTATTACCATCGACTACGGCACATCCAGCTCCCGTCTCAGTCTTAGATCCATCCGTATACAGTACTTTACATGATCCGTATGTTTGAAGAATATTTAGAAATTCCGTTTTAATAACACTATTAGCTGTTTCAGTTTTGCTGTATTTCTGAAGATCAAGGCGGATGTTTAGTGATGGAGTAGTCCATGGACCAATTTCAGGGAAGGTGTTTTCATAGAAACCTGATTCAGGTATTTCCCATGCCCTAGAGGCGAAAATAGATCTGACAGTTGCTGGTCTTGTATGTGTGTTTTTCGCTTCATAGTGGTCTAAGAGAGCATTATTGAGAAAATATGCTCGAATGTGATTGTGTCTGAGAGATAATGCTGTGACACGGTAGTTTAACAGTAACTTTTTGCGTCGTAGCCAAAGGGGTTTTAAACCCGATTCCACATATAAACTTTCCGCTGGACTGGTAACAAAGGCTCCTGTTATATAACGAATTGCAGTGTTATGTACAGAATCTAAAACACGCAGACGAGATGGTTTGGCAGATGAATATATAACACTGCCGTAGTCTATACGGGATAGAACCATGGATTTGTATAACATCAACAGTGTCTGACGGTCAGATCCCCAATTTATATTGGATAGACATCTGAATATGTTTAGAACATTATTACATCGAGCTTTTAAGTTGTTAATGTGTAGTGTCCAGGTAAGCTTAGAGTCGAGTATTAGACCTAACTAACATATATTATCAACATTTCTTACAGGTATCGAGTTTAATTGAAAAGAATGTTGTTGTCGACACGTACTTCGTTTGCGACAAAAGTGCAGCGAAACTGTTTTCTCAATAGATATTTGAAAACCTCTGTTGGAAGCCTTCGAGGATAACTTGGTAAGTGCATTTTGCAAATTTACTTCAATATTATTGAAGGAATTTTCAAAATCAAATATGACAATATCATCTGCATAGGCACAGTATCGAACAGTTCTGTCAATGGATGCCAGCAGTCCTTGTATCGCTATTAGAAACAGAGTGGCGCTTAGTGAGGAACCTTGAGGTGTTCCGTTTTTAATCTCATGATTTTCTGACATAACGTTACCGACTCTGACTCTAATAATGCGATTTTCTAGAAAGGATTTGATGAACTTAGGTAAATATCCTTTTATGTTCCATTTATGTAACTGTTCTAGTATTGTACTGTGCCTAGCAGTATCGAATGCACTTTTAAGGTCTATAAAAACCGCTGTTAAGTGAAGGCCCGTAAGAAAACTCCCTTGGATGGCATTTTCAATGTATATTAATGCATCAGTCGTAGAATGGTCTTTGCGAAAACCGAATTGGTATTTGCTCAACAGTTGTTTAGATTCAAGTAACCATGAAAGTCTTTTTGTAACCATCCTTTCCATTAATTTGCATATGCAACTTGTAAGGGATATTGGTCTGAAGCTTGACGGGTTTGTTGGTGTTTTGCCTGGTTTCAGTATAGGAACTATGGTAGCTTCTTTCCAGGACTCTGGTAGGATACCAGTTGTCCATACGTTATTGTACGCATTTAACAAGCTCATTTTTGCATTCTCAGATAAATGCTGAAGGAATGCATTCACGATACCATCACTGCCTGGAGCCGTGTTGCTGCTTTTTTCGAGAGCCTCATTTAATTCTTCAATACTGAAGGGGCAGTTGTAGACTAATTCTTCGTTCGTATGAAAATCTAGAATTTCTTCTGTATTAGTTTCAGCATGTTCTAAGTTACATAACTGCGCAAAGTGCTGTGCTAGGTGATTAGCTACTTCGCGTTGATCGGTTATAATTTGATCATCTTTATTTACAGTGATGTTAAAAGAACTACGGTTTCCAGCGATGGCTCGTACTCTTTTCCATACTTCACCAACATCAGCAGAGGCGGACATAGTGGACACGTAATCGCGCCAAGACTTCCTTTTTGCTTCCTGAATAGTTTTGCGACATATTGCACGAGCTTTTTTAAATTTAATTAAGTTGTCGATGGTTGAGTTTCTTTTTAGGAGAGTAAGTGCGCGTTTCTTTTCGACAATGACAGATCGTATCTGTTCATTCCACCACGGAACTGTTCGCTTATGACAAGTACCTTTTGTTTTTGGCACATATTTTGATGCCGCCTCTGCTATAATGCTGGTGATATCAGACATCGTTAATTCTGTATCTAAGGAGGAAATCGATGCATCAACGAATTCTTTATATGCATCCCAGTCAGCTTTTGATAAAATCCATCTTTGTGGAATTGCCGTGGGAAGGTGTCCAGAGTTAATCTTACTGATGACAATAGGATAGTGGTCACTGAAATGTAGGTCAGAGTCAGTAGAGAAGTCTAATGTAGTAGATAGAGTGGGAGTGCACAATGTCAAATCTATAGCGCTAAACTGTCCAGTGGAGATATCGAGATGTGTTGGGTTACCGTTATTTAAAAGACATATATCTAGTCTGTCAATCAGACTCTCAACAGCTCTGCCCTGAAGGTCGTTTTTATTGGACCCCCAAGTAAGACTGTGTGCGTTAAAGTCCCCGCAGATCACATATGGATGAGGTAACTGGTTGAGCAAATCTTCGAAATCTTCAATATTCCACGGTACGCTTGGAAAATATACGTTACAAATAGTCACAGGTTTAGGATATAAAGTGCGTATTGCAACGGCCTGCAATTCGGTGTTAAGCGTTAAGACATTATACGACATATTTTCTTTTCCGAATATGGCAACGCCTCCATGAGCACGTTCTCCATCTGTGACATCTTTTCGTATTGTATTATAGTTTTTGAGTTTATAATTATGGACATGATTAAATTTGGTTTCTTGTATACAAAGAAAGTCGGGACTATAGTTTGAGATTAGTAGATCAATTGAACTCAGCTTATTTAGGTATCCACGGCAATTCCATTGTAGGATAAATGTATTATCCATCGTAAAAAGTTGTTAAGATGTAATAGTTATGGGCTCTTACGAGGCTTACCTTTCAGCCAGCCTTTTTTCTTTTTCGTGATTTTTTTTATAATCGCTTGATCAACATGATCTAGACTACAGTCTATACCAGATCTCTCATCTTCTGACTTACTGTTAATTTGGGAGAGTTTTCTTTTATCCTTTGTACTTTCATTTATCGTGTTTATTTCGGGTTCTTTACTTGTTGAAGCATGTACGGGTTTATTGGTTTTAGGAGCAGGTGTTTGAACAATAATTGAGGTCTCATCATCACTGGTGGTGGTTTCTAGGGAAGCAGTGCTTTTTATTGAAAGAGCAAGGGTTAATTTAGCTAGTTCAGTTTTAATTATTCCTCTAATTTCAGGAATTAGCGACCGAAGTGTTGTCGCTTCTGAAGTAATGGTAGCTTGAGCATACGAACGAGAAGGCACAGTAAGGGTGTTAGACATCCGCTTCGCTTCAGTGTATGTGACCCTGTGGATAGTTTTAATTTCCTGAATTTTTGTTTCTTGCTGGTATATAGTACATGATCTCGAAACGGTCGTATGATTCTCCTTACAGTTAGGGCAAATAAAAGGTTGTACACAAGGTTCACCTCTGTGTGGAGGATTACCACAAATACAAACTTCCGACTTATTACAAGTAGAGGATACGTGGCTAAAAGATTGACACCTAAAACAACGAGTGGGTGGAGGAATATAAGGCCTTACACTTAAAGAATAAAATGCCGCAGTGATACTTTTGGGTAACTTAGGTGTGTTAAAAGTGAGAATGTGATTGGGGGTATCGACAAGTTCCCCGTTTCTTCTACTTTTAATCCTTCTTACTTCAACAACACCCTCATGTTTCAAACCCTGCTTGATCTCATCTAGACTGCAGTTAAGGAAGTCTCGACAGTACACTACTCCCTTAGATATGTTAAGTGTCATATGAGGATACACCTTAACATCAAATTCGTCAAATCGGGTAACTTCTAACAGTCGTTGCGACTGTGCATTCGAAACTGTCTCAATCAAAATCATCCCTTGTATTCTTTTAACCATTTTCGTTCTTCCAATTAAACCATAAATAACCTTGGATATGATAAATGGACTAGTCGTTACAAAATCACCTTCATTCTTCTCCATGACTAGGAACCGGGGACAATCCACCGTCTCTCTATGCCAAAAACTCTCTCTTATAGGGGGGAAATCTGTATTGGAAAGGGTTGGGTTGGGAAGGACTGAAGGGGTTAATGGGATTGAAGGGGAGGTTGGGATTGGGGTTGGGGTTGGGATTAGGGATTGCGAAGGGGTGGAGCCGGGAAGCTCCGGATTTAAAATATCAACACTCATTACTAAAATAATCCCTAACTTAGGGGAGCTGCCCCGGTGGGGTATACCCATGACGGCGGGATCACCACCGACACCAGCAAGTTCCCCTGCTGCACCGGGAATATGCCCAGGTGGGAGGAAAATTCAACTCCCTAGGACTCCAGTCCCTTACAAGTTAAAAATAACCTTCGGGGATCCCACGCCTCCGACGACGTGGGCACCCCCCTAAGCGCTTGCCAGGCCGGGGGCCTACGGAAGCTTGACTCCACTTCAAGAAGTGAAGCTACACCCCGCAGCGCCAGCTCGTACGTCAAATCCAAAACCATAATCATTTGCTTAAGCCAGTCCATTGCATAGGTCGTCATAGAAGAAAGAAGGAAAATTAAAAGGTCCCCTAGGCCTCGAATACTCTAATAGCGTCGGGGCCTGGAAGGAACAAGAGTTGGTCAAGGGAGACCAGATAGAAAAGAAAGACAGAAAGGGACCTGTCCGTAAGGCTAGTTGAAGTATAGACAGGCCCAGCTAGGGTACCTCGGGTTGCCAGCCCCTGTACTCACAAGGTGTGAGCCCCTCAGGGGATTATTATTATTATTATTATTATTATTATTATTATTATTATTATTATTATTATTATTATTTTATTTTTTTTTTTTTTTTTTTTTTTTTTTTTCACAGTTAACTGGTTCCACTCAATTTATATGTCAGGAGGTATCCAAAAACATATAATTGTTTTCTAGAAAAATAGGGCGAGTTTCTTTTTATAAATACATGTCGAACCTATAGTCAAGATATGTATTTGAAACTAATTTATTGATTTAAGGTTTTTCTCACAATTCTTGTTGTCCCTAGTATAACTGCCTTTTGTGCAGGCTGGACTAAGCTAGGTGGTAAGTTTAGTTTTTTTAGATTACCTATAAAGTTTTTGTGAACTATTCCCCCTGCTGATATAATAAAAGGGATCACCTCTACATGTTTAAGTTTGTAAATGTCCCGTAATTCATATACCAGGTCTTGATATTTATTGATCTTTTCTCGGTAAGACCTGCTAATGTTGTCATCCAATGGGACGGCAATATCAATCACATAGGCAGTTTTTTCCGTTTTCTCTATTATTAAGATATCAGGCCTATTATGAGCTATTGTTCTATCAGTGGCGATGTCCATATTCCATAAAATCTTGCAATGCTCATTTTCTTGTATATTGCCAGGTAAGTATTTAAAATATGGTTGCATTTCACTAATTAATTTTTTATTATGACTGATTGCCTGATGGATGATTCTAGCCACGTGATCATGTCTTGTTAAGTACTCCCTAGCTGCTAAGAAGTTACATGCTGAAACTATATGTTGAATTGACTCTGTTGCAATGTTACAGAGCCTACACTTTTTGTTTGGGATGTTTTCTTTGATAATGTGTTTTAGGTAAGATCTAGTTGGTATCACCTGGTCTTGCATTGCCATCATAATGGCCTCAGTTTCAATATGTAGTTCCCCCATTTGCATATATTTAGTCGACGAATCCTTATCCACCTCTTCGTTTTCTAGTGTGGCAGCATATCTTCCATGGAGGGCCTTTTCCTTCCATTTACTTTCTAGAAGTTCCAGTGTAATATCTGCCTCACTGCTTGATTGCTTTATGGAGTGTAAAGGTGAGTATTTATTAATTTTTTTATACAATTCTATTACTCTTGATTTGCATTCTTTTATATATTCATTCAAATTATGTACTTCGTTATTATGTAGGAGTTGCAAATTTAGTAATCCCCTACCACCTTTTTTTCTTGGCAGGTACAGACGATTAATGGAGGAGTGCATATAATGTGCCTTGTGTTTCACCATTATTGTTCGGACCAATCTGTCTAATTGTTCTAAGTCTGTTTTGGACCATTTGATTACTCCAAATGTATACATAATTGTGGGCACCGCCCAGGTATTTATGGCACTTATTTTTGCTTTGGAGTTCAACTTTGTGTTGAGTATTTTATGTAGTCTTTTAACAAATGAATTTGTAATACTCTTCTTCATTTCTTTGTCTTCAATATTTAGTGCTTGTTGTATTCCTAAATATTTATATGTTGTTCCTAACTGTAGAGTTTTGATTTCAGATCCATCCAACAATAAGATGTCATCTTGAGTTGCCTGCACCTTGCCCGTTTTCACATGGAGAGCGGAGCATTTGTCGATTCCAAACTCCATTTGGATGTTTTTACTGAATGCTCTTACTATTTCTAGCTGACTTTGTAGCTGATCAGCATTTGCAGCGTATAACTTCAAATCGTCTATATAGAAGAGATGAGTCATAACCGTATTTGTTGCTCTTTCGATAGTAAAACCATATTTTGCTTGTTTTAGTATGTGGCTTAAGGGGTTGATTGATAAACAAAACCACAAGGGACTTAAACTATCGCCTTGGAAGATTCCACGTCGTATAGGTATTGTTGGAATAGCATATGAAGTACCAGCTTCGTTAACCGTTGCTACTGTTCTCCATTTTTTCATAAAGTAGGTGAGTATATTAATGACCGCCTCGTCGACTTTATATATTTGTAATACCTTTAGAAGCCATGTATGAGGCACTGAGTCGTAGGCCTTCTTATAATCCACCCACGCGACAGACATATTTCGCCTCTTTATTCGTGCATAGTTTGTCACGGCAGCATCTATTAGCAATGCCTCTTTGCATCCTCTGCCTCTGATTTTACATCCCTTTTGCTCATCTGCTAAAATGTTATTGCATTGGACATGTTCCATGAGCTTATTTGCGATAATCGACGTGAAAATCTTATATAGGGTGGAAAGACATGTTATTGGCCTATAGTTATCTGGAGATTGAATTCTAATCGTTTTTGGGACCATGCATGTTCGTCCTTCTGTTAAAAACTCTGGAATATCTTCGTAGTTAGTCAGCATGTTTTTAAATTGTTTTGCTAGTACTGGATAAATTCCTTTAAAGTTTTTCCACCAATAATTTTGGATGCCATCAGGTCCAGGAGCTTTCCAATTGTGTAGATTCTTAATGCACTTTTCTATGTCTTCTACATCAATATTTATTTCCTTCATTGGTTGAATTCGAGACATTCTTCTTTCTTCAGTCTTTATCCATTTAGCAGTTTCGTCATGTTTAACTTCTGTAGACCAAAGCTGACTCCAATACTCATACACTTGCTCCGGTTTTGGTGCTTCATATTCTGAACCCGTTGCCAGTTCTGTCTCTAATTTTCTATAGAAGGTTTTTTGATCTTCATGAAGTTGTTTGTTCTGAGCTTTTCTTTGATTTCGTTCTTTATACCTTCTAATTCTGCATGCGTACGATGCCAACCTTTGCTTTAGCTTCTCTTGCAGTTCTGCCAGTTTCACAAAGTAATCGGCGTGTTTTGGCTTTGTTTTAATCTTTGACGCTAGTTTTTTTATGTTCTTTCTAAGTTTCGTGCTAGCTTCTTCTGGTTTATTTAGAAGTGTCTGTAACCAGCCTATGTGTCTTCCTAATTCATCTATTTTCCGATTAAGTCGTATAAGCCATCTTGGTTCTTCTTTTTTATGTGTGTAAATGGCTTTTTTCTTAACCGGTATGTTTGCTAAATCGCACACGGTTCTGGCTGCGCAGTAAACTATATGGTGAGTTTGTTCTATTGTCGTGCTGGTATCGAATTCGTCTGTTAGTGCAGTGTTTACATTTTTTACACACTCATACATAGATTGGCTATATTTTATTTTAGGCAATGGTGGTTTGCACTTAGGTGGAATTCCTTCATACATAATGATGTATGCCAAATATGTTTCCATTATTTCTTCTTTTGTAGTATTCGATAACTCTATTACAGGTCTAGGTAAAAAACTAGATCTTCTGGAGCTTCTGATCCGAGGTCTTTCATTTTCAATTTTGTCTCCGTCTTTAGTATCCAAATGCATTTTAGCTTGTTCCTTTAGCAGATCTAGTTCTGCCTCTGCCAATACATTTCTTCTAAGTACCGACCTTACTTGATTTGCCAGATTTTCTTTAGTAACCCTACGGTTAGGAAATTCTTTATTCCATAATTCTAGCAGTCTAGAGGGATAATTCTTCCTTTCTTGCCCCATTTTCGTCGCAATATAGTATGCTTTTATCAAATAAACATTTTGATCTCTTTCCCAGCGCATACGTCCCCCCCTCGAGTTATTACTAATAACGGGATCTTTTGGAGTATCCAAATTATTACCAATTCTTGAATTAACTTCAATCGAGGTTTTGGGTCTTGTGGTCCTTGTGGATTCGTTTCCCTGGTTGACACCACTTGCTCTGTCAGAACCAGGTAAGGGCTGAGCAGTCCCGCTAGAAGGTCCAGCCCCAGGGGCACCCGAATCCCCCGACCCTCCAGCATTAATCGTTTTCTTCTTTGATTTTTTAACGATAGAACAAACACGTCTTGGAGGGGCTGTTGACCCCTCCAATAGTGGGCTAGGGTGACGCGGGATTGCCACACCCGTTGGTCATCAAAGACCACCCTGCGCATTTATTATTATTATTATTATTATTATTATTATTATTATTATTATTATTATTATTATTATTATTATTATTTAATTTTTATCACAACCTTTTACAAGTTGGTACTCATTAAAGTGGGGCGTTAGCCAATCACTTTATGGTTGCAGCTGGTTGATTGGGTAATTCAGGCATTTTCTAGTGATTCTTGTGGTTTCCAGTATCACCGACTTTTGGATTGTGCTTATAGTGCTGATCTTAGGTAGGTCTATTAATTTCAAGTAGGTGGTCATGTTGTTTGTAAGCAGCCCATTAACACTTACAACAATAGGTATCACTTTAACCTCCTTGAGTTCGTAAATCTGTTTTACTTCTTGAGCTAGGTCAAAGTATTTACTGATTTTATCTGCTTCTGTTTTTTTGAGGTTATGGTCCGCTGGGTGCGCTATGTCGATTAAGTAAGCAGCTTTGTTACGTTTATCGAATAATGTTATATCCGGTCTGTTTCCGCCTACTGCCTTGTCTGTAACCAATTCAATATCCCAGTATAGTCGTGCAGTGGGAGTTTCTAGAATAGGTTCAGGAATGTATTTATAGTAAGGCTGCCGGTGTTGAATTAATTTGTGCTTTACGGCCAGTTCCTGGTGTATGATTGCTGCAGACAGGTTGTGCCTCTTGAGATATTCGGTATTAGCCAGAGGGGTACAGCCTGAAGTAATATGTTCTATTGTTTCCGACTGGACGTTACACATTCGGCATTTATCATCAATGTTAATTTTTTCGATGTATCTCTTATTTATTATTATTATTATTATTATTATTATTATTATTATTATTATTATTATTATTATGTTTTTTAACACAGGTTTCCCTGGTAGTATTTTCAACATAAGCCGGGTTTTAGCCAAGGCTTATATTGTTGGTTTATTGATTAAGGACCCTTCTTACTGTGCGTGTGGTGCCTAAAATCACAGATTTTTGAGTTGTGTATACTAGACTAGGTGGTAAGTCTAGTTTTTTAAGATTGTTTTTAAATTCTTTATGTATTAACCCAACTGCTGATAATATGAAAGGATATATTTCTACCTTTGTGAGTTGGTACATATCTCGCAGTTCATAGGCTAGGTCTAAATACTTACTTATCTTTTCTCTATATGTTTTTTCCATATTATCATCTAATGGCACTGCTATGTCTATAATTTCAGCTGTTTTTTTGGTTTTGTTTATAACCAATATATCCGGTCTATTGTGTGGAATCAACCGGTCTGTTCTTATTAATATATCCCAAAGAACTTTAGTTGTGTCATTTTCCTTTATAGGTGCTGGTGAGTATTTGTATATCGGCTGATTAGTTTTAATTAAGTTTTTATTAATACAGATGCTTTGATGAATAGCTTTGGCAACGTTGTTGTGTCTGTCGAGGTAATCTCTTGGTGCTAAGTAGGTACATCCAGCAATAATGTGCTGTATTGATTCGCTTGTACTATTACACATTCGACATTTATCATTGGGCACATTGATTTTCATAATATATTTTAGGTAATTTCTCGTTGGCATAACCTGATCTTGTATAGCCGTTAACACAGCTTCTGTTTCTAAATGCAGCTCTCCATATCTTAAATATGTTACAGAAGCGTCGCTGTCGACATTATCACCAAACAGTGCTACCGGGTATCTGCCATGTAGTGCCTTAGATAGCCAATCTTCTTTCATTGAGGCTATAGAGATGGTAGGATCTTCCAATTCTTGCTTGATAGGCCCGTATGTTTCTATTTTCTTAACGATATTTATGACGGGCGAGTTGTTTTTGTCGAGGTAAGTTTTAAATTTCTTTATTTGGTGTTCATGTAGTAGCTGCAAATTCAGTAATCCACGTCCACCTTGTTTTCGATGTATATATAACCTACTGCTTGAAGCATTGGAGTAATGACCATTTGCCTTATTTAGCTCCATTCTGACTTGTCGGTCTAATTTCTGTAAGTCTGTCGTTGACCACTTCAAAATTCCAAAAGTGTACGTCATAACTGGTACAGCCCATTATTATTATTATTATTATTATTATTATTATTATTATTATTATTATTATTATTATTATTATTATTATTATTATTATTATTATTATTATTATTATTATTATTATTTTTGTTTTCTTTTTCACAGATTTTTCTGGAATGCATTTTTAATATAGACGAACAATTCAGTTCATCCTATATTAAATGTTTTCCTTACTATGTGGCAGGTCTGCAATACCACTGCCTTTTGCATATAAGGAATAAGACCTTGGCTTAAATTGATCTTTTCTAAATATTTTGATAGTCGATAAGAAACAACCCCCTCCACAGATATAATAAGTGGTATGATATGCACAAAAGATAATTTCCACATTCTCTTAACTTCTAGGGCTAAGTTTTCATATTTGTTTATCTTCTGGCTTTCCTTCTGCAATAATTATTATTATTATTATTATTATTATTATTATTATTATTATTATTATTATTATTATTATTATTATTATTATTATTATTATTATTATTTATTATTATTATTATTATAACCTCACAAGAACTGTCAAAACAAGCTAAAATGTCATCAACATAACGAAACCAGAAGATAATGTGTTTAGAGAGGTTTAATTCAAATATTCGATCTTCAAACTTGTCTATAAATATGTTAGCTAATAGAGGACTTAGAGAATTACCCATAGGTAAACCATCCTTTTGTAAATAAATTATGTTATTAAAAGTGAAATAATTTTGACTTATACAAAGGTCAAATCATTGAATTAACTCTAACCTTTTAACTAATTCTATATTACTATTGATAAAGAAACTATCTAATAAAGGAATACTTTCTTATGAGGGTATTCTGGAGAACATGTTGCAAATATCAAAACTAACAAGTTTTGAATGTGGTGGAAGATGTATGTTTTGCAGCTTATCTACTAATTCTAATGAATTTCTAACAGAGTATTTCGATTTGTAACCTATCATGTTAATAATCTGGTTCAGTTTTTTGGATAAAATGTGATTAGGTGCATTGATGTATGATACAATATGCACGTTTATATAAAGGTACTCCATACAGAACTTACTCATAAATTACGCAATATCCAATTTGACATATTAGATTTTGACATTAGAGAAACCGTCAGTCACATTAAATTCAAAAAATGCACCACACAGAAAAATAAACTTCATCGACTTGTACAACAAAAACGTACACTACAAAATAACCTTAATTGTCAGAACACTTCAAACTTTTATCCTCGTTTCATAAACTTGTCGAATATAACATTCAATGACAGAGAAACACAATTTCTTAACAAAGGTTTCAAATTTTGTCCTTTTCCAAAATTTACCAACAAAATTAAAGAAATTTTGGCCGTTGAATGCGAAACTATACTTAAGAAAGATCATAATAACTATGCAAAATTCCAAATTTCGAATTTGTTAAAAGAGATGTCTTTGAAACAGGACAAAATGTACAACACATCTAACATATCACTTCTTCAATCTATAAAACAGAAAATCACAGAGAACAATCTAATTTCTGTTAAAGCAGATAAGGGTAACACTTTGGTAATTCTTTCAAAAGATATTTACATACAAAAAGTTAATGAATTTATTAATAAAGAAAATTTAGAAACTTTAAACAAAAACCCAACCACAAAATTCCAAAAAGAAATAAAACAAGGTTTAGAAAACTGCAATATCTGCTTTTCAGAATTAGAAAAGCAACAAATCATTAATAAAAACCCACAAATACCTAAACTATATGAATTAGTAAAAACGCACAAACAGAATATGCCAATAAGACCAGTTGTATCATACATCAATGCACCTAATCACATTTTATCCAAAAAACTGAACCAGATTATTAACACGATAGGTTACAAATCGAAATACTCTGTTAGAAATTCATTAGAATTAGTAGATAAGCTGCAAAACATACATCTTCCACCACATTCAAAACTTGTTAGTTTTGATATTTGCAACATGTTCTCCAGAATACCCCCAAAAGAATGTATTCCTTTATTAGATAGTTTCTTGATCAATAGTAATATAGAATTAGTTAAAAGGTTAGAGTTAATTCAATTATTTGACCTTTGTATAAGTCAAAATTATTTCACTTTTAATAACATAATTTATTTACAAAAGGATGGTTTACCTATGGGTAATTCTCTAAGTCCTCTATTAGCTAACATATTTATGGACAAATTTGAAGATCGAATATTTGAATTAAACCTCTCTAAACACATTATCTTCTGGTTTCGTTATGTTGATGACATTTTAGCTTGTTTTGACAGTTCTTTTGAGGTTATCAATGAATTTTTAATTCTTATAAACAGTATCCACCCTAATATAAAATTTACACTAGAAACAGAACAAAACAGGGCTATAAACTTTCTAGACTTAAATATCAAGATTAACGCAGACAATCTATTTGAATTTTCCATATACAGAAAACCAACACAAACAGACATAACAATACCAAATGAATCTTGTCACCATAATACACATAAAATAGCAGCCTACAGATCATTAGTACACAGAGCTTTAACTATTCCACTAACAAAATCAGATTTTAGCAAAGAGATATCAACCATTAAACAACTAGCACATGCAAATCATTATAATCCGAACATGATTGACACTTTAATTAAACAAAAAGATTATAGGTTAGCTATCAAAAGAATATATCCCATTGACAATCAAACAGAAGACACAAATTACATATCTATACCATATTTTGGCAAAATATCAGAAAAAATTGCACATATACTAAGAAAAACCAACAATTATAAAATAACATTTAAAACCAACACTAACACTTTTTCATTTTTATTTAATGCTAAAGACAGAACACATGATATCATGAAATCGGGCATTTACCGTTTAAATTGTTCTTTTTGTAGTTCGGTATATATTGGACAAACACTTCGAAATTTTGACATAAGATATAAAGAACACGTACGTCATTACAAAAATAAACATCCTGAAAAATCGAATTACGCCAAACACCTTTTAGAACAAAATCACACAATGACTCCTCAAAATAATATTAAATTCCTACATTTTTGTAATAACAAACGCAAATTAGACATTTTAAAAGCCTTTGAGATATACAAACACAAATTCAGGGTACCTTTAATGAATGAACAACTTGAGCTCAGTAATTCTCCGTTACTGGAAGTATTAGATATTTAATTATGTTTATTATTATTATTTTATTTAGTTACCTATTTTGTATCTACCTTAGCGACGTGTTTGTTTATAATTATATTACCTTTGATAATGACAGCATAATTGTCGAAACAATATTGCCAGTTTGTATTTTAATAAAACTGTGAAACTTTTAATACTCTTTATTTATTTTGTGATTATGGAGTTCCACAAAATAAGGCTGAGAACAATAAACAAAAATAATATGCACGTCTACGCTGCCTTGAAATACTTTTATGGCCGGTTTCACAAATATTGATTAAACTATGATTAACTTAATGGTGATTAAATTTGAAATGTAGAAATTATAATTGGATAAAATTCAATGTCTGTTAAATCTCAGCCAATGAAATTTCTGACTCATATCTTATTTTTACATGCAATAACTGGCTGCGATACTACATCAACAATTTTCAGAAGGGGTGAAACAACAATATTTAAATTGTTCTTCTTGCTATGTATGGAGCTCCAAAAGCAATTGATTGTATAGACAAGTATAGATATTTAAGTTTTGTAAAAAATACATGAAACAATAAAAGGGTACATTTATCTTGTCTTCCTCCAACATGTGCTGCTGCTTATCAACACATATATCGAGTATACTATCAAGTTCAAGTGTGGCTAGGCAATCAACTGGAACCCAGAAGACTGGGGTTGGAAATTAATAAATAATACTTTGGAGCCAATTCAAACTTTACACCCACCTGCTCCGGAAAAACTTCTTAACACCATTTTTTGCAATAGCAAAAAGGGTTGTAGTGCAAATTGTGGTTGTAAAGAAGTCGGATTATTTTGTTCACCAGTATGTACCAATTGTCAAGGCCAGTCTTGTTCCAATCTTGAATCAAATGCAACAGATGAGGATTTTTATGATATCAATAAGGAGGCAACTGATGCATTTTTCTTAGAACAATTCACAGATATCCAGCAAGAAGAAGAAGAAAGCGAAGAAGACATTACTGTTGAAGCAGCATTTGAAGATTATCAGTCAGACTAAAATTTTCCCGAAATCAACAATAATTCGTGCCACTTTAATCATTTCCAATAGTACCATTTTTTAGTTACATAATAGAATATTTTTGAATATTATTTAATAAAACTAAATCACAACAGATCGTGGACTATACCTACCGGGGAAACCAAGTTAATTAAAAGCGTCAAGTACACTAACTCACAGGTGGTGCGGAAATGTGTGCATATTATGTAGAATACGACTTCTTCAACTTTTAGAATCGCGATATCTCAGGAATGGTGATTCGTAGGACAAAAAGTATAAGAACAATTTTTGTAGATAATTGTATGATCTACAACTTTTGTCTGGCCTATTTTTATAATAACTCTTACCGTTTACGAGAAAAATGCAAAAAGCCGATACTTTTGACCTTTGACCTTGAATAAATTTTTTAGCAGACGCAGCATCGGTGGGGATTTTTAAGATTGTATTTGTAATAGTGTACCTAAGACCTGTACCAATTTTCAGCTCTATGCGAATTAATGTAAACTTACCACTATTTTTTCGTCTATTTTGACCGGACTACTAGTGTAATAGTACTAATAATACAACTCGAATCATTAGAATGTAATAAGGCAGGAATCACAATGTTATAGTTGCACCAATATCTACTTTGCAATTATACACAGGTTTTCAGAAATAATGATCTAGGCTATGTTAATTTCTGTCAAACTTTTACTTCATGTTTAAATGCTGATCCATTTCTAACATGTGTAAAATATTCACAAGTTTTTGATAATTATTAATAGTACTTAAGTATTAGTTTTTTTGCCCAGATGACGTTACTAAGCGGGAAAAATTTTGGAAAAATTCAAACACAAAGATAATGCCAACTTCAAACAAATTAAGAAAATTTTCAAAACGGTTAGATTTAGATGTTTGACAACATTACAAAACAAAAGACCCTAACAGTTACAACGAATTTCAAACGTATTAAGGTAAGTACTCACAGCAGCGGGCATTTTTGCCAATCCTAATGGGTTCGGTTATGGAAATAAATTGGATACATTTGATTGGTCAGCAGTATTGGCGCAATTGTAATTATTCAAATTTGAAATTCGTTATCTTTATTTTTTACACTTATTTAGGTACTTCAAATTATGAAACAAAACGTTAAGGTTCAGCTAAATAATATAAAATAATTAAAATAGAGTAAACACTGAACGACCATACATAATCGGTGCGATTCTGTTTTAAAAGATAGCAATATTGTTATCAAGCATAATTTGCATAGTTATTGATACGTACTTCTGCACGTTTATTTAAATAAACAGCTGTCTGTAAATTATGAGGTGCTTTCTTTTGCACTGGTAATGAATTAAATTTTGTGTAATGGTGATCTCGTAGATTTACATTTATTTTTATATCTTATATTAAGCCAAGCCTGTTATGGAATTTATAACAAACGTTATTAAAAAGGAGTACAAACATGGGAAATAATGGGTAAGCATAGATATCAATAATAATCATAGCTAATTTGCATAGTTATTGATACGTACTTCTGCAGAATGCTGATCAGTTACTTCTTTTATGCGAAATATATTTTCATCTGAACCAAACAAGTATGTGTACCCAGGAGGCAGAATATGTTTACACCTATTTTCTATTTCCATATTATTGCACCAAATTGTCTAACAACACAGTTATTCACATTAATTTAATTACTGTCACCTGTCATGTTTAACTGTTTACAATACAAAACAACTCATCGTGCACATCACGTGAGCACCCCCAACCAATCAAAAGTCATACATTTATTTCCATAACCGAACCCATTAGGATTGGCAAAAATGCCAGCAGCGGATCCTCAAGCGGATGTCATACGATTGGTCAGTTCGGGTCAAGGTCCATTAACTATTATAGGTTACCTCAGTAGAGCAGTTAGTAGACCCATCTTTGAGACGGAAGGGCGGAAGCAAATACGTCAGAGGTCTACCTAGGACTACCCATCGACCTATTTGTTCTCACTTGCACTCATGTTGTGTTTATGCAGCGCTCGCAGTCACTGTCAAACGTCAGGGTAAATTTATTAATTTATTTATTATTAATTTGTAGATTATTAATTGTAGATTTGTGGCTCTACTAATGTTTTTTTTGTAAATTATTGTATTGTATCATGTTAATTAATTTGTTATATTAATAAATATTATTATTATTATTTGTTTGAAGTAAAAAAGTCAGTTCTTGACAGAGTTATAAGTTTATAATATATATTATGTAATTAGGAGATCAAGCGATACTTTAAATCCAAGAAGATGTATAACGCCGAGGTGCCAGCCGAGGCGTTATAACATCTTCGAGGATTTAAAGAAGCTTGATCTCCGTATTGCATAAGTTGTTTTATTTTATTTCGTATTTCAATCCTAATTTCTCCCTTTTAAAATCCATCCGAATTTATTGTATAAAGAAGCAAGTTGCCTTGTCTGTGTCATCATACGCGTAACTAAGGAGATAAAAAGCAGCATGCATGCATGCATGTGGCTATAATGCAACATCAAATTATTTACGTTGCCAACAAAAACGGAGATCAAGAACGTCTTGAACTCCGGTATCATTGACAACGGAGATCAAGATATACTTTATATTACTAATTGTGGTATATAAAGAATTGTTTGAAATACGAAATGAAATAAATTCAATTACTAGTGTCTTATTTTCCCTCATTTAATCTCTAATAAGTATTCAGTTTGACAGTTTGTTTCTGATTGTTTTATAGATACTTTATAGTATTATGCCGGGAGAAAGATGTACAGTTGCAATTTGTAATAATAGTTTAATTAAAACCAGAGAAGCTAAGGAAGCTATTATATATCATAAATTTCATTAAAAAGTTCAGTAACAGGCATTAAAAAGCAGAAGATGAGCAAAGAAAACATACATACTGTAACAAGAGAGAAAAAGAAACAACCTCTTCTTCACACAACAAATGGAATATTCTACAGCATTCGAGAGAATGACGCATCGCACCAAGTATGTAAACCAGACGCGGTTTATCTAGCGCCTTCGAGAAATACATAGTAGGTTCTAGCGGCTTCTGGTACGATTATATGAGGGTATAAAATCGACTTCGCGGATAAAAGAGGATCAGTCAACAGCGAGTCATTAACTGTGTATCACGAAATAAATAGTAAATGTGAAGATAAATGTTGTATTAGAAATTCATAGTCTGTAAATAATAGTTTTAATGATTTATAATCATACCGTTAATTTATAGTGTATTCATTAGTGTTTCTAAATAAATATTTCTTATTAATAGATGATTTAAACAGCACTTTTGTTATTATTTTAAAAAGAACGTAACAATACAAACAAACAAATATAGAAAAATTGCTCAATAAATTAGCATTATCAATATGTAATTTCATTCTTAATTAGTATTCAACTTGCACAAAAGGCATCAATATTAGCCGCCTTTCGGGCTAGTTATAGGCGATCACGGAGGTTTTTTGTTCCCGTACAGTTACAGATCTTTAGTAACATACAAAAGATTTCACTTGTGACTAACTATATTGCGATTGTTCGTTTGTGACAAAGCATTCTCAAATCATGCTAAAATTTTTATGATTGTTTAGATTTAATCACAATATGCAAAAGAAAACGACTAATGTTAACTTTAAAACAGAATAATTTTTCAAATGGACATTGAATGATACATATATATATATATATATATATATATATATATATATATATATATATATATATATATATATATATTTTTAGATAGAGTTAATTTTTATCAAGTTGGATAATGATTTTACATTAAATAATATTTTGAATGCAAATTCATATAGAAAAATTTTTCGACTCTGCTGGGATTCGAATCCCAGCAGAGTCGATAAATTTTTCTATATGAATTTGCATTCAAAATATTATTTAATGTAAAATCATTATCCAACTTGATAAAAATTAACTCTATCTAAAAATTTATAAAAATTAATTTCCTTTCGGAATGATTCATTATAATCTAGATACTTTGGATATTGATGTTGTTGTCATGCGACTTGCTGATCTTCATTAATAGTATTCAAAAAATATCTAGTTACTTGCATGTTTGCTTGATATCTAATTCATATGGAAAATTTCTCGCTATGCTGGTAGTCGTTCTCTGTAGCTCAGTTGGTAGAGATACCACCTAGACAGTGGAGGGTCCTGGGTTCGAATCCCAGCAGAGTCGATAAATTTTTCTATATGAATTTGCATTCAAAATATTATTTAATATATATATATATATATATATATATATATATATATATATATATATATATATATATATATATTTTTAGATAGAGTTAATTTTTATCAAGTTGGATAATGATTTTACATTAAATAATATTTTGAATGCAAATTCATATAGAAAAATTTTTTATCGACTCTGCTGGGATTCGAACCCAGGACCCTCCACTGTCTAGGTGGTATCTCTACCAACTGAGCTACAGAGAACGACTACCAGCATAGCGAGAAATTTTCCATATGAATTAGATATCAAGCAAACATGCAAGTAACTAGATATTTTTTGAATACTATTAATGAAGATCAGCAAGTCGCATGACAACAACATCAATATCCAAAGTATCTAGATTATAATGAATCATTCCGAAAGGAAATTAATTTTTATAAATTTTTAGATAGAGTTAATTTTTATCAAGTTGGATAATGATTTTACATTAAATAATATTTTGAATGCAAATTCATATAGAAAAATTTTATCGACTCTGCTGGGATTCGAACCCAGGACCCTCCACTGTCTAGGTGGTATCTCTACCAACTGAGCTACAGAGAACGACTACCAGCATAGCGAGAAATTTTCCATATGAATTAGATATCAAGCAAACATGCAAGTAACTAGATATTTTTTGAATACTACATGTTACATTTTAAGTTTCCGCGGATATTATATGATACTTTACCACTTTTCCGGGTTTCACTCCGCGTATTCACTATTCGGCTCCTAGAGGAACCAGACAATGGTTGACGACGTTTCGGCAAGATCACACTTGCCATCTTCAGGTCACTTCTAACTTCCTTCTGCTTCGCGTGGTTACACGATGTAGACTGACGTCTTGTTGCAGCGGTTGGTCTTTATATACGGTTACGGTGTTACGCATGGTTGCGGTCGGCTGGTTTTTGGCGCTGCTGTGTGTCATTGGTCTCGCTTGATCCGGTGGCTTTCTCTCGCTTTCCCTTTTATCGTTCTGCTGTGCTGGTTTTCGCTTCTTGACGGTGATACTGGTTATAGCTGGTTTCCAAGCTGATGGTAGTCGCTGTGTATCGTCCCTGGTATTAAGATTGTTCGGACGTTTCTCGATCTCAATGGCTTCTCTTATGGTTCGTCGGGTCTTATGTTGTATATTCGCTAAAACTTTTGTATTTTCGAAATCTATGTTATGAGATGTACCACTTACATGTTGTGCTAGTGAAGACGTTCTCTCATTTTTGTTGACTGCATTTCGGTGTTCTTCTCTTCTTACTTGAATTCTTCTGTTGGTCTGCCCTATGTAGGATTCCCCGCAGTCTTTACAAGGGATCTCGTATACTCCTTGGCTTTCTAGTGGTATTTTTGCTTTTGCGGATGGAAGCATGTTTCCAATCTTCTTGTCGGTGTTGAAGATGGTGTCGATGTTGTGTTTTCTTAGCACTCTACTTATTTTGTCCGTGGTCCCTTTGATGTACGGTAAGTGCGCTTTGGATACCGATGTTTCTTCTTCCTTTGGCTTTGGGTCCCTTGGTGTTAACGCTTTCTTGATATTTCTGGAAGAGAAACCATTTTGTTTTAATGCCAACTTCACCTGTTCTAGTTCTTGATGTTTATTATCGTCATCAGTCAATCGTTGTGATCTGGTTATTAATGTCTTGACTACTGACTGTAGTTGCGCTGGGTGGTGATGTGACTGCGCGTTCAGGTAGCGATTTGTGTGGGTTGATTTTCGGTATACTGTGTATCCCAGGCTGCCGTCTTCCTTCTTGATTATAGATACATCTAGGAAAGGTAGTTGATTGTCCTTTTCCACCTCCATTGTGAATTTGATCTTTTGGTGTATGTTGTTTAGATGCTGTAAGAAGGTCTGCAGCTTCTCTTCTCCATGGGTCCATATAATAAAAGTATCGTCTACATATCTTAGTCATAGTTTAGGTTTGTCACTTGCCGTTTCTATTGCTCGGACTTCTAATTCTTCCATGAATAGGTTCGCTATTACCGGCGATAAAGGTGATCCCATAGGTGCTCCTTCCACTTGTTTGTACCGTTGATCTTTGTAGATGAAGTAGGTGTTGTTTAGGCAGTGTCTTGTTAACTCGATGATTTCATTTGGGACTTGGTATTTCCGTTGTATCATATCTACTGCTTCTTTTACTGGAACATTCGTGAATAAAGAGGTTACATCAAAGCTTACCAGCAGATCTCCTGGTGCCACTGTTATGTCTTTTATACGCTCGATGAAGTGGCTTGCGTTCTTTACGTAAGATTCGGCTTCTTCGGCATAAGGTTGCAGTTGCTTGGCCAGGAATTTCGCTAAAGGTTGCAGTGGTGATCCAATGGAGCTTACGATGGGTCTTAGTGGTACACCTTCCTTGTGGACTTTTGGTAATCCGTACAGCTTAGGGCATGATGACGACTTCTCTCTCGGAATTAGTTGTAACTGTTGTTCTTGACTGAAACTGCAGGCTTTTATTTTGGCTTTAGTGGTCTTTTCCAAGTATGTTGTAGGATCCGTTGAGATTGTTTGGTATCCAGGATCATTTAGTAAGGTTTCTATTTTTCGTTCATATTCACCCTTATCCATGACTACGGTTGCGTTGCCTTTGTCTGCTGGTAACACGATTACGCTAGTATTCGCCCGTAGGTCGCGTAAAGCACTTACCGTACATCAAAGGGACCACGGACAAAATAAGTAGAGTGCTAAGAAAACACAACATCGACACCATCTTCAACACCGACAAGAAGATTGAAAACATGCTTCCATCCGCAAAAGCAAAAATACCACTAGAAAGCCAAGGAGTATACGAGATCCCTTGTAAAGACTGCGGGGAATCCTACATAGGGCAGACCAACAGAAGAATTCAAGTAAGAAGAGAAGAACACCGAAATGCAGTCAACAAAAATGAGAGAACGTCTTCACTAGCACAACATGTAAGTGGTACATCTCATAACATAGATTTCGAAAATACAAAAGTTTTAGCGAATATACAACATAAGACCCGACGAACCATAAGAGAAGCCATTGAGATCGAGAAACGTCCGAACAATCTTAATACCAGCGACGATACACAGCGACTACCATCAGCTTGGAAACCAGCTATAACCAGCATCACCGTCAAGAAGCGAAAACCAGCACAGCAGAACGATAAAAGGGAAAGCGAGAGAAAGCCACCGGATCAAGCGAGACCAATGACACGCAGCCGCGCCAAAAACCAGCCGGCCGCAACCATGCGCAACACCGTAACCGTATATAAAGACCAACCGCTACAGCCAGACGTCAGTCTACATCGTGTAACCACGCGAAGCAGAAGGAAGTTAGAAGTGACCTGAAGATGGCAAGTGTAATCTTGCCGAAACGTCGTCAACCATTGTCTGGTTCCTCTAGGAGCCGAATAGTGAATACGCGGAGTGAAACCCGGAAAAGTAGTGAAGTATCATATAATATCCGCGGAAACTTAAAATGTAACATATATATATATATATATATATATATATATATATATATATATATATATATATATATATATATATATATATATATATTTGTCAAACCGCTTATACACACCCGTTTCGCTATATTCTACCGACTTGTCGGACCATTTTCGACGCTCTCAGACCCGGGCTTGGGTCTGGCAACGTTTTCCTATGTTTTCTAGGTCTACAGGATAAGGTTTACCTAAAACTGCAATAAAAAAATATACAATTTGGGTTTGGAAAAGTAGGGTCTGTAAAAAGTTTTATACAACCGTAGTTCATCACAATGAACTATAGGGTGCGTCGCGCCTTTCTGAAGTGTATATCGTATATTTTTATACAAGACGCTACCAAACCCGCTATGTTCTACAGACTTCCTAAGCCCTGGATCTGGCAACATTGCCATGACGCATATGTTAAGCTTTGTTTAATAAACGTTTGGTTATAATAGCTCGCATTTAATATTTGATGGAGAAAAGTGACGTAAGAATTACACCAGCTCGTATGCGAGTTGTTTTCACATTTGCAAATAATTCTCTGGCTTTGAAAAATTGAAGGTTTTAATATTTATTAATAATAATAGTATACTTTATTTATAGCATATAACTAGATAAATTCCATATAATACATTATAATTTCTTAAATATTAATGTAATTTATTACATATTTTTTACGCTGTTTCTTAAATAATGTTAAAGATGTACAGTTTTTTACATTAGCTGGAAGTGAATTATATTCAACTAAACCTTTATGAAACAGATTATTTTGTCCTATATTTATTGTTACTGTAGGAACATAAAAATTATTTCTACTTCTAGTATTATGATCATGAACGTCTTCTACGAATAGTAATTCATTTAAAATGTGCTCTGGATATATTCGGTTTTTTATTTTAAATATTATTATAACTTGCAACATTCTTCTTACGCTAGTATACCTACTACATTTTAATATTATTCTTAACGCACAATTTTGTTTTTTTTGAAAATTGTTAATTTCAGTATTATTTAGGAGGTAAAGTATACTAGCACAATAATTAAAATGGGGAAGTATTATTGTTTTATATAGTAATAATTTAGACCACTTGCTAAGATTTTGGCTTATTCTACCCATGAAATTTACTATTTTTGCAACTTTACTGATAACATAGTTTGAATGACTAGAAAATGTTAAGTGACAATCTATTATTACGCCTAAGTACTTCCACTCATAAACTTGTTCTATTTTTTGACTATTAATTTGTATTCCCACATGACTAGATGTATCAATTTCGTTAAACTTATTTTTTATTATCATGAATCTTGTTTTATTTACATTTAAAGAAAGACTATTTTTACCTAACCAGTTATATACATTTACTAATTCATCATTGATGATATTTATTACTTTTTCAACATCATCTCCTATAAAATATATTAAAGTGTCATCTGCAAATAATTGAATGTTACATTTTTTAATTACATTAACAATATCATTTATGTATAGTACAAATAAATCAGGGCCTAATACAGTTCCTTGTGGAACGCCAAAGGTAGGTAGCTGAAGATGTACTATTAAAGTATCTAGTTTTTTGAAATCTGTTTTTGACATATTCACTAAACCATTTTATAACTATTGGGCCGAACCCATATCTTTTTAATTTCAATAATAATAGATCTCTATTAATAGTCTCAAAAGCACGTCTAAAGTCTAGAAGAACTACACCTATCACCTTCTTGTAAATAGCATTTTTCCATTTCAAAAGAACTGATTGTATTGCACTTTCACATGAATTATTTTTTCGAAACCCTGATTGAAAAGGTGTTAACAGTTTGTTCACTTCAATGTAGTCACGAAACTGGATATTTACGACGGTCTCTAATAATTTTTCATAAGTTGGCACCATGTTGATCGGTCTGTATTCTTCACATTTGTTAGTGTTGGTTATCTTCTCAATGGGGATAATATGGGATGTCTTTAAGGTTTCTAGGAAGGATCCACTTTCTAGACTGATTTGAATTAGATGCAAAAATCTCAGTCCTATTACATTGAAAGCTAATTTAAGAATCTTTACTGTAATACGATCGACACTACTATTATAATTAGGTAAATTGTTTATAATTTTTTTAACTCCAAAAACTCTATTGGTAAAAATTTTTCGAACTTGCATTGATGTACATTAATGTGGCTTAAATCAGTTTCAATTTGGGTTAAATTTGTTAATGTAATAATTTGTTGTATGCTGTTAATAAAGTACCTAAATATTGAATTTTCCTGCAATTTGAATTTCCTTTTTTTCTAACTCATTGTCAAAAATAATACTTTCCTTTTTTTTGTCTGTTATGGCCTCCTTTAATTAATTCTTTAACTGTTTTACACATTTCTATTGAGTTATTTTTCATATCATCTATTTTTTCTTGATAATAATTTCTCTTGTGGTTCCTGATCAAACTAACAATTCCATTTCTTTGTTGTCTATACCTATTCATATCACTTTCTTCTTGTGTAAAGATTGCTCTTTTATATAATCTGTCCCTTTCTTCAATTTCCAAGGCTATTTCTGGGGTCCACCAACGCTTACAACTCCATTGACATTTAATGTTTTTTTTTAACAATTGGAGCATGCCTATTTAGTGTGTCCATTATGGTTTTAACTAATGTTTCTGCTAGAAGATTGGTGTCTGTACAGTCCGGATTCCATGGATGATGATCCATTTATTTTTCTTTCACTTTTGCATTTACAGTTATTATTGAGTGATCGTTTATTTTTGGAACATGGTGTACCTGGGCATCAATGGTTTTTTCATTAGATACAAGAAGATCTATGAGTGTAGCACTGTCCTTAGTGATTCTTGTAGGTTGGTCGATAATTTGATGTAGTCCATTATTTTTAATTAAAGTTCTCAGCCTATTTTCATAATATTAATCCTTTAATAGGTCAATATTAAAGTCTCCGATAAGTAAGGTCTCTGATCTACTAGCATATACATCAAACAAATTTTCAAGTTTCATTAGCAATTGAGCATCACTAGAGTTTGGAGAGTGATATAAATTTATAAAGTTATATTTGTATGATTGACAGCATATATTAATACCTACAATCCATGTGTTCATATCAATGGTAGCTTTAAGTAGGACTTTATAACTGAATTCATTTTTTATATAAATGATTAGAGTAAGGTTAACAGGATTTTCGAACAAGTGAGACAACGCAACATAATACGGAAAAGTTAATTTCTGGGGAAAGTGGATGGTTTCCAAATAAGGTGAAAAAGTACATATGTCATTTTCCGTAGTAATCAAACGATAAATTTCAAGAACTAGATTAAATTTTTTAGTATAAAAGTACTGTAATATCTTCTTTGTATGTTTGTTTGAAGGATTGTTTGTGGTTAACTAAAGCTTTATTCTTTTACTGTTAAGATGAGAGAATGAATGCTTGAACTGTTTGGTTTCTGAATTATTTTCTGATCCCTCGTTTACATTCGTTTCCTTGGATACTACAAAGTATCCAAGGCAACGGTGATCATCACATTTATTGCTCCCTTGTTTTTTAGAATTTTTCCAGCAGAAAAAGTCTCCATCAATTTGCTTGAGGACAGGATTGGAAAGAACTAGTGAATGTACGCATAAGATGCGGTTGTGATTGTAATGCAACTTGATAGATACGTAAAAAACCGCGTTTTTTTCTTTGGCTGGTTTTACAATTGATTAAAGTTAGTACAGGGCTCTTAATGTTAATGTTCGTTACAATGATAAGAACTTAACCTATAGAAATGAGCTAATAAGAATAACGTGAGAATCGAATGAGATAATTAAAAACGGTTAAAATTAAGACAGCAGATTCTTAATTTTAGGGCTCGTTGCAAAATGTAAATAACTAAAAACTACAAAACTTAACCTAAGAGGAACGTATGAGAATTCTGTTGGACTTGTAGGTCGTTGGTTGGATCATAATCGTATATGCAACATAAAAGGAAAATAGTAAATGTATGTACACAAATATGTCTAACAGGTAACAAAAAGTAATTGCGAACGTTCTATACATAAACGGTACAAAAAAAGATAAGAAGGATTTGCAATGGGCTGCATCCGAGCTTATCTGCTATGTATTCCCTGTGTTCCCGATCACACGAAGTAACGAATTTTTGGTACGACCGTTTATTGAAGTTCACAACAACCGATTTGTAATTATACGTCTTGAGACACACTGTTGTGTGGGTTTCTTGTAGAGTTCTGAAACTTTTTCTGGAATAAATAGGTTTAGCTCAGGTATAAATCGACATTCTATGCCAACGAAATGGCATAATTCTTGTTGCATTCTAAGGATTGGAAAGTTATGAATAGCTTCTCCTTTTGAAATTTGCGGCGTAACTCCATCACTGTTCACTGTGTGGGCGAGACAAGTTAGTTCTTTGGCTTCAAAGATTGTTGTTTTTAATTTGATAGTTAACCGTAATGATATAGGACCTGATACGTCGAAATACTTTCTTTAAATGCTGTAGATAGTCTGCTTTGATGGCAGAAAAATTTAGAACAGAAAAAAACTTTATACAACTGTAACTTCAGATAGATTATGACTTCAGCGATGGAACTGCTCCATGTACTGGTAGTGGTGGTGCTGAGAGAGATCCTCTACTGGAATTATGCTAATTGATTTCTCGACATCTGCTTCATAATTTAACAAAAAGCCTTCTCCGTGGGTTACAGAAAATATAAAATTACTTATTAATTTAAGGGACAAAGCAAAATCTAAACATAAAAAGAATCCTACCCGTGGTAATTGGGAGTACTACAAAATGCTTAGAAATTATACAAACGGTGCCATTAAACGTGAAAAAGAAGCATATTTTCAATCCAAATTAACTAAATCCAATACTAAACAAATGTGGTCGGAATTGAAGAGGTTGAATATAAACACGAGCCGGGTTAATTGTGACGATTCTATTATTCAGGATGTTGACCAAATTAATAATTTTTTTTCAATAGCACACCTCTTACAACAATAGATTTAGATACTCAAAGTTTTTATAAAAATAACACTTTGGTTAACGACCCACTTAGTTTCAGGCTAGTTAAATATGAAGATATAGCTAAAATAGTTACTACCTTGAGAAGTAATGCTACGGGACCCGATGGTTTGAATGCAAGAATGATTAAACTTTGCTGTCATCACATAATACCGTTCATTTTACATATTGTTAACAGCTGTATTTTGGAGGATAAGTTTCCCAATGTATGGAAACAGGCTCTTGTTTTACCGTTGCCAAAAGTTGCACAGCCACAATCCTCAAGTGATTTTCGCCCAATTAGTATCTTGCCCGTATTGTCTAAAATCTTGGAAAAAATTATCAACTCTCAGTTACATGAACATTTGGAAGTTAATAAATTGTTACCTGAAATACAATCTGGTTTTCGTCCTTTGCATAGCTGTGCAACTGCACTACTACACATAACAGATGATATTTTTAGAGCATCTGATATGGGTCATTGCACTATTTTAACTCTGCTGGATTTTAGCAAAGCCTTTGATACTATTGACCACAGTTTGCTTTTAGCTATATTACACTACATGGGACTTGGTCAGCATGCACTTGCCCTCATGCAAAGCTATTTAAGTAACAGGCTCCAGAGAGTTAAAGTTGGGCATAGAGTGTCTGAGGTGGCGAATATTACAAGAGGCGTTCCTCAAGGGTCAATACTTGGTCCGCTATTATTTACATTATACACTTGTAATTTCTGTGAACACTTAAAGACCTGTCGTATGCACATGTATGCTGATGACACACAAATATATCATTCATTTGCTCCTACAGACATTAATCAAGCAGTAAATAGGGTAAATAGCGACTTAGATATTATATATGATCTTTCTACTAAACATGCATTGCATTTAAATCCATCTAAGTCTTGCGTTATACTCTTTAATAATAATTTATCAAATGTACAAGTACCTCCTATTAAAATAAATAATACCCCAATTCCAATTCAAGCCAAATCGAAAAATCTTGGACTTGTTTTGGAGAAAACCCTTAGATTTAAGGATCATGTATGCAAATGCGTACAAAAAGCTTTTATGAATTTGAAACTGCTATATCCTCATAAACTATATCTCAGCAAAGAAATAAAAATCATCTTGTGTAATTCGCTAGTCTTGTCACAGTTTACTTTCTGCGCTCCTGTTTATAATTTTTGCCTGGATTACGAAACATCACAACGTATTCAAAGAGTTCAAAATACCTGCTTAAGGTTCATTTATGGATTACAAAAAAATGAACACGTCTCACCTAAATTAAAGGAAGCACATTGGCTGTCCATGAAAAATAGGAGATTTTTGTTGTCGGCAACGCTATTTCATAAAGTAATAATTACAAAGCAGCCACCGTACTTATATAATAAGATTAGGTTCAGGACTGACATTCACAACTTAAACCTGCGACACAGAGGTTTAATTACCATACCTAAACACAAAACTTATTTTTTTGATCGTTCATATAGTTACAATATAGCATCAGTTTATAACAATATTCCTAGCCCATTAAAAGAATTGTCGCTATCACAATTTAAAAATAAATTGCATAATTATTTGTTTAGCAAGCAAAAATAAATAAAATTAGCCAATTTATTCTCTTTACTTAGTTTACTCTTTTTGGTACTACAAATCTGTATTTGTTAAACTTGCCGAAAAACTTTTTTTTTCTTATTCTTTTTTATTTAATTTTGACTCTTCGACATCTTCACATCACTTTTGTTTTATGATAATACGTTTTATATGTTTCACTTTCATATGCCACAGCGTATAATTCAACGCCTTTTCCTTTATATAGTAACACTGCCTATCCAATAATAATAAATTAATTATATTAATCAACAAAATACTTAAGTCACTTTAATTTTTTATATTGAATGGAATTAACAAGGTACAAGTGGAAGATCAGCGATGGCTGAACTTGCACCTTGAGGTTCTATACATTTGGTAAAATATGTATTGATTTTTACTGTTTGTGTATATGTATATTATAATATTTCATTTATAATTCATTATAATCAATACTAATAATTATGTATTATAAAACTTTCTGTATGCCAGATGTGTGGAATAAACGTATTATTATTATTATTATTATAAATAGGATGCTGGTATCTTGAATGGTATGCTTGCAAGAGTAAGTTTCTTGACAGATTGTTGCGTGTTTAATTAAAGTCGGCGGTCACCACATGTCATATCTTCTGTGTTTGTTTGTTTGAAAGACTGTTTGTGGTTAATGAATGCTTTATTCTTTTACTGTTAAGATCAGAGAATGAATGCTTGAACTATTTGGTTTCTGAATTATTTTCTGAATCTTTGTTTATATTCGTTGCATTGGATTTTACACTCACACATACATATTTATCACTGGATCACAGTACTAATTCATACATATCGTCGACGTTAATGCATACTAGCGGAACTATTTTCTAGCAATTTTCCAGGAGCGCGGTTTAAATGCTTATAAAAACTTTGTTACAGATGGCATGATGAATTCTTTGAAATCGCAACTAGCAACATTGCTAGTTACAACATTTCAAAGAATTAAGTTCATATGCATTAACGGCGACTATATGTACTATATACCACCAATAAATAACAACGCCGTAGACCATTCAAGGTAAAAATCGTGAGGTGTTCTTTATCAAAAATTAAAATGGGCGAACTAAGTTGAGCATCATTTGTGACTTTTTTGCTAAAACACTAAACGAAAACTTTCTCGTCTGTAATTTGTAAGATTACTTAATGAAACTTTTAATGGAAACAGGGCACTCAAAAGGTTCGGAGGGGCAATGTATGTTGCAACTCCCAATTGAATTTCATGAACATTGGTATGGGTTAGATGCAGTAGCAGCACTTGACTATAGCAACAAGAAACGGGCACCTCATAGAACAAAAGATAAACGGAATAAATTCTGTGGGACGTTCTTTAACAAAAATGAAACAGGGTGGACTAATATGATTTGCGCCTGGTATATTTAGAACTACATATATTTCAAATGTAATCAGAAAATCTCTGGTATCACACAAAGTTATGCCCGAAGCTTCCCGTATAATATGTACCGATACAAATTATTTGTCTGTGTGACATATGATCGTTTTTCGATTACACAGAAACAAGACAACATGCACAAAGTTTTCTTAGCTTTTTGGTATGAAAGTTAAATAAAATCCTATTTTACCTAACTGGCTCCATTTTGTTAAACCTAATAGTTTCTGAAAAAACAGTAAAAATCATCTGGGGGCATGGTTTACCCTCATCAGCTTCAGTTACCGTGGCATTAAAATATACATATCTTAGAAACTGTTCATTTGTGCTAGAAACATAACAGTAAAATGTTCAGGAGGTCAAAAGATTTGGCTATAACATTTATTTTTTCAAAACACATATACATGACGTGTCTTCCAAACTTTTAATTGTATTCTTGTAAACAAAAATAATCATGAGAAAATAAATGATTTAAAAACAAATTATTAAAAAACAATTATTTGCATAAACCTTATGTATTTTAGAACAAAAGAGGCTCAATGCTATTTTCTCACGTTAATAATAATTTTCAGAGTTACATCGTTTTACGGAAAACGTTAATTTTTCTGCGTTTAAGGTTATTTATGGAATTTACGAACAAATCAATAAAAATAAAGATCACTTATGTGCATAGCATCCCGAAATCATTACGTCAGTCGTAATTTTATCTCTGATACATTCGGCAACGTTGCTGGGTTCGGTAGGGTAGGTAGGCTTGCTTAAAATTATACAAATGGGTCTGTAAACACTGTAATATGTATCGGATTCAAGAACGACTGTCAAATATCACCAATATTTTTTTTTCATATATTTTTTCCCCTCGAGGATCTTAAACATTGCTTATCAGAAATAGATCAATATTATGTAAAATATACACATTTTAAAAATCAAAAAATGCGGGTCTACTAACGACTCTACCATATAGCGGGTCCGACAACGTCGATTAAACCAATATATATATATATATATATATATATATATATATATATATATATATATATATATATATATACATGCAGAAAGCACTGATACGCCTCCGAATATATGTCTGTTCATAGCGATCGCCTCCGATTTTGGAGGCGAAGTGGAAAAAACGGAGGCGAAAACGAATCCCCGTGTATATGTAGTTTAAAATGTTGGAAATCATTTATTATGCCGTTTCCCAAATTTTAAATCGGAGTCGAAAAATACCTATTCACCCAGTCATAGATACATTTTAGTACATCCTGTTATACTCTAGGCGGCGCCTTCGCTGTATACGAGATACGTCTTAACTTAAGTTACAGCATTATACACCTCCCTACATTTAACATGCATTTTTTGTTCATATTAGCGGCAACACAGCGTAGAGGCGAAACCTACCTATGTGCATCTTCAAGAAGTTGTTCTATTGTATACACTTGACCATGGGCTTTCAAATTTATTAAAAAATAGATTTTTCATAAGATCAACAAATTAAAATGAAACTAAAATTTTGTTACTAAAAGCTTTACAATTGGTTACTTGCATTATATATGATTTGGGTAATTTATGTAAATATTAAAACATAGTTTTACACATAAATTTATAATCACATTTCAAAAACATCTGTTTAAATTTCTGAGGAATGTAGACCGACCAAAAGCTTGTTTCAAAAATTAGCAACATTCTTAATTATTATGAAATGACCCCGTTTATTCGTATATCCATTATCGGTATACATTATTAAAATCTAATTAGATGTCTAATAAATACACAAATTCTCTGAAATTATATCAATTGACTGCCTATTTACGTATTTACTTATAAAAAAATTATATGATATTATTTTTTATTTCTTCCTTGGCACTTTAAACGTATTTTAAAAATAATCAAAATACTTTTGCAATGCAAATGCCCTCGCGCGTCCTGCTCGTTTGTTTATTATAGTATAGGAATGAATTTAGGAAATCATTTTAAATACCTCATTGTCAGAAAAGTTTTGTTCGTTATGAAATAAAGTTTAATATTTATGTCTATTAAAATTGTAAGCGTAATTAGGCTATATTAGACGTTTTCTTCTGCATTTTATGATTAAATCCAAACAATCATAAACATTTTAGCACGATTTGAGAATGCTTTGTCACAAATTGTTTGTTTTAGCAACAGTTTGTAAAGTGATACTGTCAAAACTAGAGAGGCGCAGTATTTTACGATGACTTCATAATTTTAAGAAGAACAATACAAACTCAGCAGTATCACCTTATTATTACTGGCCATCGCCGAATCAACGATTGTTGTATCCAATAAAATGCTATTATGTGAATAATTTAACTTTCTACGTCTTTTTAATTATTTTTATTATTTATAATTATCATAATTATATTATTTTCTAACGATAAAAAGTGCCATTCTTGGGGGCATACTGTCTTAATAAAACGCTGTTACATAAACCATTATCACTTCCAAAGATTAAGAATGAATGTTTTTACTGACAAACCTTTAATTTGTAAATAACCCACATTATATGTAAGCAAGAATAACAAAATTTCGTTGTGAAAAAATTAAGCTATTATAGAAATTTAATGGTATCTTTCAATTAAAACTACAATGAATAAATAAAGTAACACAATATTTACTATTTAAGATGTTATTAATTATTTGGTTTCACTCAATCCATCTACTTACATACATACATATGGTATACGCATCATTCCTTATGGACTCTTATGAGAAGACAACGTCATTGGAGGCATACACAACTGATAACTACATACAATATATACTAATAGGAGTTGACAGAGTACGATAAGTATTTATTTAAGTATACATGTCTCCGAGCATTTAACTTGCGTTTTTTGTTCATATTAATCAATTAATCATATTAGCAGAAACAATGTATGAAGGCTGATCATACTAAAACGTTTCTTTAATAATTTATTGTATAATATCCAGGCACAGATTTACCATATTCGAGGCCCCCATCGTATTGTCCATAATAAAATTTTAATTGTGAGAAATGGTTTTAGGGAATAATTACATTTTTGACTAAAGATTTCATATTTATATTCGAAATTTAACATTTTTAATAAAAAGCAACTTGAGAAAAAAGTGAAATATTTATTATTAAAAACGTTAATAATTGGAATAAAACGTTTTGCTCATTACATAAACATATAACCATCTTCTCCATTGTAATTTAGTAAATCTACTTTGGTACAATAACAACTCGAAAAAATTCTTGTATATCAGTTGCACTTGCAAGAGATTCAGATTATTTATAATCAATGAAATTATAATAATATTGAAAATTATTTCACGAATGACTCTAGAGGTACTAAAACTTTAATTATTATATATTAAAAAAAACTAAAACAAAACCTAACTAAACTTATAAATAACAAAAAAGTCTGAGTCTGAGTAGAAAATTATGCTAAATAAATGTTGAAAGAAAGTATAAAATTTAATTTCAGGATTTTGTAGAATATCCTTTTTGTTTAATTACTTCTAACGTTTTTTTATATTTAAAACTAATTTAGGTTTTCTCCGGCTGTGATTTTATTCCATTCTTCATCCAACACTTCTTTTATAGCAGCTTAGAATGTTATGTAGTGTTATCGAATTCGTCTCTCCAATAACTCTCAAAGGTTCCCAATGGACTTTCGAGCTGGGGGATCTCTAGGGACTTCTAGGTAATGTCATTATTGACCTACTTTGTTTAAAAAAGGATCCACTAATAACTGATAACTGAAGAATTAAAAAATCAACTTCATGAACATGAAACATGAATGGAACATGAGGAAACATGATGGTCAATGATGATCAGTTACATTTTCAGAAGGATGGGGCTCTAAAAGATGGTATCTCAATAACAAGATCAGTTTTTAAAATAATATACTTGAGTTGTCTGTAAGTAAATGACTGAACTGCCACAATTTGGCACCAGTCTGTATGTGAAACGTGTGAGACGTTTGTATGTGAAATAATTTAAATCATATTGAAAATGGGTTGTTAAAAGACTTATCTCTGTATCTCAGCAATCCATGGGCCGATTCAATTATTTTGCTCCAAAGATTCCTTTTTCCGAGGGGTCTCTCACTATCGGCAATAGGTGTACAGTTTTTCGGGAATAAATTGCTATGAGTCGGAAATAATGAGCAATATGGGAAATAAACGGGAATACAAAGGAATAAGAGGCAATAAACAGAAATAAACGGGAATACGCAGGAATAAGCGACAATAAATAGAAAATACGCGGCAATAAATGGGGAATACGTGGCAATACTGAGAAATAAACAGGAATAACACGCTCCATTCTTCTCGATTTCCATTACGCGTTTTATCTCAAACGCGTTTAAAAATCTAGGTGGTCTTCTGAAGAAGTGAGTATATGTTGTAGTGTGCGCGGAAAAAAAATGACGGCAAGTAATTGTTTTTTGTTTGAACATTGAAAATCATTCACCGTTTCTAAGAATCGTGATATGACACTTACCCTTAAAAGTCTAATTGAATAAAGGATTTCTTTATACTATACAGTGTGTAAATAAAGTATGGAATAAAATTCATATTTTCTGTATTACCACGTGAATTTTATTTTCTTTCCTGCGAATTTTATGGACATCAATTTTAATTTTTTAGTTTGCTACTGTATCACGGCCGATGATTTTAAATGGAACCCCCTTATTTTCTTGCTAGAAATGAAAAGTATATATTTTCTTGAGTTCAGCAATACCCCATATGTGGTATTTAAACTTAGTATTTTTGAAATTTGGAGGACCAAATGTGATAACTTTCACGAAAATAATAACTAATCTTTCAACTCTTATTATTATTTTCGTGTCAAAGTTTATGAAAAACAATTAGCAAATCGGTCTTGTAGAACTCGTATAGGAGAACTATGGCGGCATGCAAGGGTTTGTCTATACATCAGAACAATACGAATATTAAACACTCAGTGATGGCTATGGCTAGACTGTAAGGACTGCAGTCGATTTAAAACACAAGGCTGTTTTTTGTTCCAGTTCGTTTGAGAGTTCTACTGGGTCGATTTACGTGATTCTTATTTTACAGTGAAGCTTCCACTGTGTGCATTAGTATTTTTTATATTTTTTAATTTTTAAATCCAAAAATTAAAAAAATTATTTCGAGAAAAGCCATCCACTTGCAGCGCCCTCTTGTTAGTTCCCAGCGTGTAAACCTTTGGAATTGCGCTTAATAGACAAACCATTTCTATCACTAGCATCTAGGTGTTGAAGTCGCCGATATGCGCTGTAGCTGTTTCTAGCAGTTGTAATTTTATATTTTAGTGGTTATAATAGTAAACAAAAATCAATTCAAAATAGATAAAATAGTACTAAGATTACCACATGAATGATAAGAGAATAAGAATAATTATTTTCTGAAATTGTGAAGTTATAGAAAATTTAAAACGACAATATTTAATTTTTAGGTTAGTTCACTACAAACATAACTATAAAAACTGCAATAAACGTATGTATAAAATAGTATTTGCAACAAAATGCTATAAACATCTACTTGTTTATTAATAATTCTTGTAACTAAACAATTTTGGTTTGAAGTAACAGTTTCAACTTGCATAAAAATGTACAGTAACGAAATATTTGACTGCCAATTTCAAACACATATTTTTCATCAGTCATGTTTTTGAAATACTAATAAACGTGTTCAAGAAATTTGTTAAACAAGATCTCTAGATTCTCATAATTTCTGTATTTAAACGCGGGCAGTATTTAAAAGTGCTACAATAAATTAATTACAAATGCTAGGAATAGCTAGGGCATGTCGGTGGCTGCAGCCCTTGCAGTCTAGTCTTTCAGCATCCATCATCGAGTGTTTAATATTCGAATTGATCTGATGTATAGACAAACCCTTGCATGCCGCCATAGCTCTCCTTTACGAGTTCTCCAAGACCGCTTTGATATTCTATTTTCTTTAGATTTTTATACCATGAATTTAAAATACTTTATACCTATTTAAAACACAAGGCTTATTTTTGTTACGCTTCGTTTGAGAGTTCTACTGGGCCGATCTGCGCAATTCCAAGTTAAAAGTTTTATGATGTAGATTTGCCAGGTATTTTTAGTTTTGCGAGTTTTTAATTATTTATATTTTTAAAAGAGTTATTTGTAACCGATGCATTTCTATACGCTCGAGACCGATTGTTCACTTACACCGAAATCAAGCGAATCTCTTGAAGTAATTTCAGTTTCATCAGAATCAGAATTTTTTGAATCAGAAAAATCAGACTTAGAGGAAGGAAACATGCAAGAAAAAAATGAAAGATAAAGCTGAAATTAGAAAAATATTATGTAATGTTTTACGACACCCGATGGTACATTGGACGAATTTTGGATATTGATAAAGAAAAATTCTTGAAAGAAGATTTGGAAAACTTCATACAGCCCAAGGAAAACGACATTCAGAAAGTAGATTCGGAATTTATATTTTATAGTCCTGTAAATTTTACTGGAGTTCTGGAATTCTTTTTGAATTTTATTTACTGCCGTGCATTGGGATTCTCACTTTTCAAATAAATTTTTGTTATTTATCTCAATGTGTCTTTTTTTGTATTTCTTAGAGTCGATCTATCTGATATATATGTTCTTCGTTTCACGTATTCGGTTCGCAGTTACTTTAACAGCACTTAAAAATGTGATGTACATATATTATGATTGAATAAAAAACTATTTTTTACAGATCATTTTTTATTTGTGAGGAATTTTGTTTACATTTTTCTTAGTGGAGCTACGACCTTTTGTAAAATTATCAAAAAAAACAATAATAAACACCTTTCATTCAAATACACCCACTGCTAAAATCATGCATGGAATACGTAAATAAACACGGCAATAGGAAAATTAATGCAGCAATACAGAAATAAATACGGCAATACGGAAATAAATACGGCAATACGGAAATCGAGACGGGAATACAGCAATACAGACAAGAATAAAGGAATAAAAACGGCAATACGGGAATAACAAGTGAGAATACGGGAATAAAGACAGTTATTGCCGTAAAGCGGCAATAGGTGTACATAATTTCTGGGTGTGAGAGACCCCTCGCCTTTTTCATTCCCTTTAAAATGATCTGTCACAATGGGGGGAGGGGTCAAAAAGTTGGTGGAGTGGGGATAAGGGTGTGAGATGCAAAATTTTGACAATTCTGTATTTAAATGTCCCCATCGAAAAATAAATTGACGTGTTTTTGCTGAAATCGATATTTTGTTTAATTTAGGAGATTGTCACGTGGGGTTTTCGTGACTGGAGGACGTAGTCAGAGGTAGAGAGAAACTAAACACAAGTTGTAAAAAACAACTATATACTAACACTAAATACTGACTATATACTGACAATAAAGAGAGTACAAAAGGTTAACACACATGTTGACATATTGATACATAATTGTGAGGACGTATATGTCCTCCAAAACAAGTACAATCAAGGGGAGGTCGGAACCAACCCTGTTCTAGCACTAAATCTACTAACTAAGCGTAGGAGCTAGACTCCTAGTAATTTATAAAGCTAGGGATTTTTGTTTGTTTGTCGGATGGTAACAACTTTTACTAAATCTACAAAAGTCAAACGCGAGATTTCTAAACCTAATGGACTTTCTTATGGATCTACATTGTAGCGCCGTGATTGGCTGTTTAGGTTCCCACTAGTGGACGGCCTTCGGCGCTTCGAGAAGTTTCATAACCGGCTTGCCTTCATCTTTACAATATAAAAGTCACAATAATTGGTGTCTAGTATTTATTAAATACTGTCGTGTTGTTGCGCTATGATTGTTGTGTGTTAATGATAGTGTTAATCGTACGTATTAATAATGTACTGATGACATTTATATTTTTTGATATATTCTGCAAGTTTAAAGGCTTTTTCCTTGCAAGCAGTGGTGATTAACTTCGAAAATTATTTAAAATATTGATATTTATGTCACATTTAATATTAAAATTAGTCCTATTTACATAATAAATTTCTAAAAATGTGAATGACCACAATCTTCATAATCATTTGAAAGAGATGATGGGTTCTGATAATTCTTGCAAAAAGTTTAGTCGACCCTGCTGTTTAAATTATTGTGACACAGTATTCGACAGCACGAAATCGATTATATTATTTATTTAAAATATCAAAGCTTCTTTTAATAGTTAAACCTTTAAACATCTATCGTTTTAATTAATTCTAATTAATTAAAACGACTTATTAATTAAACTATTATTAAGTCACAAAAAGGATTAATATGCACTCTACTATAAAACAACATTGAATTTATCTAAACACGTCAGTTGTTATGATAGTTTTCATTTCATATTTGTGCGCAACAGAAGCTGACCAATCACGGCGCCACAATACACGTCCGTAAGAAAGTCCATTAGGTTTAGAAATCTCGCAAGTCAAACAGAGATATGACAATTTAAATTCAAATGTTTTGTTGTTACCAACATGAAAACAAAAAAAGTCCGTATAGCACTCATGTCATCTAAAGAACAAGTTAATTTTATTTAAGAAATTTCTGCAGAATTCGGCACAAAAGAATTCGCGGATCACGCGCCCAGAAACTACGTTGCAGATACTCGTTATTTGTTGTGTTGCAACACACTCGTACGCAAACATTGACTATTACAAACAAATTACTATGAATAGAACGCCGGACCCGATTGCAAAGTATACGATACAACGAGCGGGCGCTATAGACTATAACGCTCGTTTATAATGCCCTGGTTGTTATACAGTTGTTTATATAGTTCGTATCACAGGTATAAACAAAGAATAATAAGTAAGTGAAACATAAAAGATTTTTATTTTCAAAACAACTCGACATTGGAAATTTACCCGACTTAGTCTAGAAATCTCATAAGGTGTATTTGAGGATAGCCCTAATTAGGAAAGCCCGATCAAGTTCCTATGAGTACTCGATTACGTCAGCCCCAATTTATTTCAAGGATAAGTTACTTAGGGAAGCTTGATTAAGACCTCATGAAGACCCGATCGGGATAGCTACAGTTTTTTTCTGGATTAAACTACATAGAGGAACCACTTAAGATCGTTGTGAATTTCAAAAGGGGCAATCTGAGCTAATTTTACAATTAAATAACTTAAGAAAGCCCGATGAGGCCCCCACGAAGGCCCCAAAGAGACAACCTCAGTCCTCGTAGGGTCCGGATAAGATGTCCTAATACGGTTCTTATAAAAGGAAATTGCGTTACTTGGTTTCACAATGTTCTAACAACAAATACGATTGTTTTATTATAACAAAGGTTAAATAATTTGCACTGTCTCCGATATGAGTTACATTTTGTCCTATCTCACATCCAAAAATACTGCAAAACACGCACGAATTCAATTTTTCATATATAATTTAACAAGTGGTCTAATTTTTTCCGATAAAATTTGTCATTTCAGAAATGAGAATGAGTATCTTTTGCAACTAAAACTACACGATTCGACGAAGGAGACGACTGTAATTTTATAAAAGCAAAGCTACGAATGTCTTAAATGACAAATTTTGCAAAAAAAAATTAGATCACGATTTGAATTCGGCTTGACAATCCATCGAGCAAATTTGACATTTCATTTTGACATACATTTTTTCACTGAGAAAAAACCACTACTGGTTTTTTCACTATAAACCTATAACCTATAATATTCATTTGTCCTAATTTGAAAAATTCTGTAATTTAATTGGTTAAAAATTTTCGAGTTGGATTGTCAAAATAATCTTGACTATGGCGCAAATGTTTCCTCTATCATTCTAATATTTTCATTAATAATATAACAAGTGGTCTAATTTTTTCCGACAAAATTTGTCATTTCAGATATGAGTAGCTTTCGCAACGAAAACTACACGAGTCGACGCAGGAGACGAGTGTAATTTTCCAAAAGCAAAAGCTACGAATGTCTTAAACGATAAATTTTGCAAGAAAAAATTAGACCACGAGTTGAATTCGGCTTGACAATACATCGAGCAAATTTTTATTTAGCGTGTGTAGTTAATATTAATTTAATTAAATTTGACATTTCATTTTGACATACATTTTTTCACTAAAAAAAAACCACTAGTGGTTTTTTCACTATAAAACTAATTTCATTGGTCCCAATTTGAAAAATTCTGTAATTTGATTGGTTAAAAATTTTCGAGTTGGATTGTCAAGGTATCATTAATTGATTTCTGATCGTTGCAATATTTCCAAAGCATAGCTATGTTTTGCAGAAACGGAAGTTCTATTTTCTTTACTCTTCTACAAATGTAATCCGTAACCAAAGGTTTCTAACATTCTAATATTTTCAAGGTATAATTGATTTCTGATCGTTCCAATGTTTCCAAGGCTTAGCTATTTTTGCAGTAACCAAAGGAATCATTCGATTCATATATATTTCTTTTCTTTATAACACTCCCGAATATTTTTACTGTAAAATAATTAGGGGAGATAGTATTAGGGTTTGAAATAAAATGCACATAAAGCTGTATCGTGCGTGAAGCGATTTTACACCTTGTATGCTGCACTTGCTAAATTAAATATTTTAAATTAATGGAAAATTAGTCCTTTATGCTTAATGTAGTCATTTTTGAAGAATAAATAAATGTACTTCCCTAACTGAATAAATAAAAAGTTAACTTCTAACAAAAACTTAAGCTTTTTAAATTAAATTAATTAAATTAAGTCTTTTAACCAATTCATTTAACTCTAAATACATGAAAGTACGTGATAAAATGATATAATATTACACGCCAACGATACAAATATAATCAACCGTCCTTCTAAAATATGGCATATCTCTATTAAATTAAATATTATCATTAGTAAGCAGACGACTTATAGACAACAATGCAAATAACACTATTTATAACAGAGGTACTCAGCGAAGCTGTTAAACAACAAGGACAGAAGAACCGTGCGTGTTTTAGTAATATGGTTATAATATCTAAGAGATACAAATAATACATTTTCGACTCCGAAATAATAGCAACGCCGCTGGAGGCGAACGCAACTGGTTGTCATATATAAAATATACAAATAGGAGTTAAAAGCGCATGTTAAAGATTCAGAGGCGAAATGGTACGGTAATTTGTTCACTCTAAGTATAAAGAATTTACAAAAAAAAATTCCCCTCTCGACGTGCTCATCATCAACAAAGCTGTATAAAGCAATGGCAATAACTAGTTTGTCCGTATCTGTATATTTAAGGCCGGAGTCGCGGGCGCCTTATAGGCCGTCGGAGTTGAAAAAGATAGATAAGCACGTATATATATATATATATGCTTTTAGTACTTATACACCTCCGAACGCTATATACAGCGTACGAGTCGGACTCAAAATCCGGAGGCAACTCGTCGGTATCGGAGTCGAACGCGCTAACCATGTTATTCGGCATCAGGACACCTCCAGGATCATTTTCCACCTATTTTCAGCCGGAGTCAAACGGGACCTATTTACGTATACTTATATACATTTTAGTTCCAGCGATTGCCGCTGAGTCGCTGCGAGATATACATGTATACGCCACGCGGTTGTGTTTACCTCCGCTTGTATAACAGCATCCAAAGGATGTTTTTGCCTCCGAATTCGCGGCAACACTGCCTAGCATATTTTTAGTTTATATTCGTGATTTGTTTTGCTGAAGCCCGTTTAATAACGCGTCATTTCCTTATCTAAGGTATCACGTTTCTGTCTGTATTTCTTAGTAAATATAATTACATCTTTTTAAATGGAAAGAATGATTATATTATATTAAAACTGTACTCTTATTTAAAATTCTTGCAAATTATTACGAAATTAGGACTTATTACAGTAATAAGAATTTATTTTTAATGCATAAATCTTAGATTTGGGACAAAATTCGTGAAGTGGACCCAATTTAACAACAGCTAATGCTTAGTGATTTTATAAAATTATTGATTTATTGAGAGTTATGAACAGTAACGTTTCTACACAACGATTCAGGAAAACATTCGTTTTTAAGATACTCAAACATTAAAATCAATGTTTTTCGGCAAATCTCTGTATAAAGAAATATACAATACGAAGCAAATGTTTTTATCAAATATGATATTTTTATGAACAATAATAGGATACACAAATTTTTACAGCAAACAAAATTAACAAAATATCTTATTTTAAAGGATTCTCTTACAAATTAAGAAAATTGATTATTATGAAGAGAAACGGCAGATTTTGCAGGTGGTCAACTATACAGTGTGTGCCATAAAGTTCGATCCATATGGGAAAACATTTTAATATCCTTTGTTTAAAGGAAAAAACTTTGTTGTTCAATCACTTCTGCTTCCAAAAATACTTGAAATACGCCATGTCAAAGTTTACAAGTGACAATAGGTGTTTAAATCGAGATTACCTTATTTGTTAAAATATAGAAAAATCTTATTAAGAAAAAATATTCCTAATGACATTTTACGTTCACAAACCGGGCTTGAAGAAATATCCCGACATGAAAAATTCCTTTTTTAACATTTTTTGATACACCCCCGTTACTGATTATTTTGAAATCATTAAAAATGCTTTAAAGGAGTAGGAAGGCAACAATTGCAGAGCATATTTTCTAATAATATTGAATGGTGTAGGTATTTTGACAAATATTAAAATTATCAAAAAACAAAATAAAACTTTTTGGCGATTTTCCAATTTACAAGAAAACAACGTATAGTTTTATTAACTTTTTTAAATAATTGTTTGAATAATACAAGAGTTGTTGAAACTACTACTTAAAAACTTAATAAACTAATTCGCAAAGAATAGTACAATTTGAGGTTTTGGAACCGATCAACAAGATTAAAGAAACTCTTGAAAATTTCTATCTAATAAAACATAATGACAAATTTATATCCCAAAATTGAGAAGATATTAGAATGACGTAACAACAAGCTTGTTTCGTTTCCAATAATAACTTGCTAATAATAAATTCCAAAGACCTAAAGATTGTGTCAAAACTTGAGACATTCGTTAAGTACTTCTTTTTTGGTAGATCTATATTTTCCTATACCATCAATAGAATTTAAAATTTTTAAAAATATACCGGATGGCCTAGATAAAACGCTTCATACTTTGGAGTTCAATGACGATTGTTACCAACCTGAAAATAGCTGCGCGTTCGTTAAAGTATAATTTTAAAAGTCTACATAATTACAATACATATTTAATTAATAGCACTTCTAATACGATATATTGTATTAGAGTTTATATATACTAGTTTCACCAATAAAATGACACTATTTTCCCTATTTTCAGTTATGATCATTTTCAATCGTGCTTTCCACTGCACAATAGCTCACGGAATAGTTTCTTGAAAATCTAAATCTCTCCCTTTTAATTCTTCCCTATTTTTAAACGGTTTCAGGATACTGCTCACTTTTCTCTGTAAAGCGTCCCAACTTAGTAATCAAAAGAATTAAGGTCTGGCGAATTTGAAGGCCAATGTTTGGCTGAAATAAAATTAGGACAACGTTTTAGTAAATTAATTATGAGAACCTTTAAGCTTGTCGAGAACTATGCGATGTATTGCTATCCAAAAACTATAATAATATTTATCTAGGTGCAGTCGTTCACATTCCGGAAAAAGTTGTAAATGTCTAATGAAAGTTTCATTGTTGAATCTTGTCTTGTAGATTTACAAGAAACCAGTTCATTTCAGGAAACAAAGCATATACCACAATTTTTAAAGAAAACCTGACTCGGTGTTTGTACAAGCGTAGTAGGGAGATGTTACTTTTTAAACCTCGACTGTTTGTCCGATTATGCTATTGTGCAACTTGTGGGAGCATGCACTATAAAATCTATTTCGTTTTGAAAACGCATTCGTTTGACATCATTGAACATGTACATTCGCTACAGATATGACTATAAATGTATTTCTATCGTCGTTGCATCTAGTAGGGTACAAGAATATTTTTTATAAGTGTCTGGGGAGAAATAAATCTGCACAAATTTGAAATATGAATAATGCTTTTACTATTGAGTTTAGATAAGCTGCGATTTTTAAACAGATAACTAGATGTTCTTACAACAGAATCAGCACCTTAGAAACTTTCGGTTATCTTCTGTTTGGCAACCTATAAAGACCGTAATTTTATAGGTGTCGCATCGGTTAGCATTTGGTACTAATGTTAGTCATTAGCTTGTATATAAGCCAGGAATCTGTGTGTGGGGTTCACAGGTGATTAGCTCCAGCTGATGAGAATGCAACAAACTCAAAACAGTCTGTCCTAGAGTATCACTTGTGAATTCCACACATTTCATTTTTACTCTGGGTTAATCGTCTTAAATAGTCTTAGTAAATCTTTTATATTTTAAATTGTCAATTCCTATACGATGTTTTGCCTTTGCTGATTCACTAGATTTATAAATGGCAATTTTGGAGTTTTTCGGAGTTTTTAGTTAGAGTCAGGAGCCGGGAGAGTCTGGAACATTGGCCACCTTTTTTAATAACATCAACAACAATCAAAATTAACCCTTTTTTATAGAATCTGTTACCATTAGATAACAAATACTATTTTTACTTCTACACCATTGCATTCTAAAACTGAAAAAAATAAAATTATAACAAAGATTTTGGAGTTGGAAGAATTTAAGATAAAAGTGGCCACTGTACCTACAGTGATGGTACAGTGGCCATTAGAGTATGGTACTGTGGCCACTACTGTGTGGAAGATGGGAATAGTAAAGACAAGTACACAGCCATTTACAGAATAATGATTTATTTTGTAAAAAATAGTTTGCATTAAAAAAAGGCAACTTAAATTTAAAAAACCAGGCAAAAGTTAACAAACATTATACATAGATAAATTAATGAAAAAAACAGATTTGCTGTTCTAGTAGTGCCGCCTATATTTACAGGTTGATATAAATAATGTACAAATCATCAGGAACATCTAGGAAATAATATCTGAAATAAATAAAATATTGTACTAAATAATAGTACAGGGACCTACATAACAAAGAAGTGGCCACTGTACCTACATTTAACATGGCCACTAATCAACTACATGTTTTTAATCATTTAATAATAAAATGTTTTTAACATCAACTTCATGTTTTTTAAAAGTAGGGAAAAACAAAAACTATCCAACACAATCAAAATATTATTATACCAATAAATATTTACATGAAGTAGGTATAAGCTGCCAACGCTAGTTCCTTTCGACGTTTATTTATTTAGTCACTAACAATTATTATTTCACTTGCCTGTTGAAGTTTACTTCAAGTACAAAATTTCAGGTTGAGTTTGTTTTAAAATAAAAATCTTGAGATTTAAATGGAATTACTTTGTTAATATACTTAGTGTCCTATTGGTACATTCTGTGCTAGATGACAGCACCTAATCTTGAGCAGCACCTAATAAATAAGAAAATGTCGGGAATGATCAATATTTCTTTGAAAGATTGAACCCTGGTATACTTTATGTGTTTGAAACGAGAATGTGTTTATCTATCTAGATTTAAAACCTTTTGGAACTTCGTCCATGTTTGTTTGTTTTTATTTTTAATATATGTATTTCAACGATAATGATTGATGTAATGGTAATGGTTGATGTAATTTTTCGGTTAAATTGATTGTCGTTTTTAAAATTAAATTGCAACAGACTTTTTAATGCTGTAAACGCCTTAAAAAACCCTGACGCTACACTGTTTATATTTTGGTTATTTACGAGCTGGATTTGTATTTTCAGACCAAATAGTTTTGGTTCAAATTTACATTGATATTTGCAATAATTTCAAAACTTAACAGGTGTACAGACAAAGACAAAAACAACAGGATTTTTTTCCTCCAGGGATGTCTGTCGTGTTATTTAGGTCATATAACGTCGAGAAATAAAAAAAGGTATTTTTTACAAAAACTCGTTCTCATTCTGTGGACTTGTACATATATTGTGAGAAAGCAAAAGCAAAGAAATGGGTTTAAAGAATAAACTTTAATTGTTTTCAACCACTTTGTTGTTAGAAATGTAGTTCTGAAATGATTCTAGCTACTTACCACATCGCACATACCTTGTACAGTAAGGAATGTCATCCTTTGTTAATTATTTAAAAATACAAAAAAATTGTAGGTGTGACATTATATTATTTAATAAAATAAACATATATGATTTTCTTCCATTAGAATATAAACGAAACAAATTTACATTATTATAATCTGAAAATTCGTTTCTAACAGAACTATATCTCGAAATATCTTATATGTATAAATTTAAAGGTCCGTTTTGTTTAACGGCATACTTTCAGCAGGTGTCCTCGAACTCAGCACTTATAGCAGACATAAACACGGACTTGATAAACAGAATATGCTGAATAGTGATAAGTACCATAGTTTTATACCTTGTAAACTTGACAACGTTGATGGAGGCGTACTCGAACGCTTGATTTGCCAAAATTATATACACGGAGGTGAATACGAGCGGTCTATGTACGGAGGCTGACACGAACGCGCACTATACAGAAGCATGTATATCTAAAAAATTAAATAAAATTACCCCTCTTGGTGGATTTAGGAGTGTTAGTTCAAGAAAAAGTCTGTGATACTAGAATAATTAATATACAATCATTATTAATGGCGGAGTTGTGGTCGTCTGTTCAGTATACGGAGGCGAACACGATACAAAAGCACATATATATATATATATATATATATATATATATATATATATATATATATATATATATATATATATATATATATATATATATATATATATATATATATATATATATATATATATATATATATATATATATATATATATATATCTATAGGGCACCACTATGCGTCCCCCCATGTAAAATCTTAGGTTCAAGCAGCGTCCGAAGTCACTCGGCGTCCGGATATACGGACGCTGGGTGACTAGTGCCTCAAAATTGCACCATATGAAGCTTAAAGTGTCTAGATGGCGAAAATGTAAAAATTAGCTGTGCGCAGTTTGACACCCATTCCTGATTCGTGTATAAAATCGTAGTTCGAGCGTTTGCCACACGCAGCGCTAATAGCGCGGGATTTGTATACATTTGTATACAAATTTATGGCATAGGTTTACCCTGCGTCCGCATATTTAACAAGAATTGTGTTGGTAACACTGATTCCTTTGTGGCTAGACAGTGACGTCATTTCAACGGGACTTCACTTTATGCATTGTATTTCTTAGTAAAGATTGCGTCATTTAAGGTGACAAAAATTCGTACATATTATATTTTGTTAAAGCTATTTAAGAAACACTTTTAATACGTTTCATTTATGCGTCATGTAAATTTCGTTTAAACCGGTTTTAATTGCTCCTACAAATGGGCGATAATTTTAATAAAATCGTAAGATTTAATAAGATTTAATTCAAAGCTCTATTGATTTAAGTGAAACAAACGTAACCATTATTATATTATCATTCAGTATTTAATCAATCACTGATGCTGTTAGCTAGTAATAAATCTGGCTGTTTAATCTTATCCCATATTATATTTTAAAATTTTTAAAACTCATATGTTTGTGAGGCAGACAGTGACATCATTTCAAACGGGACTTCTTATGCATTAAAATATTGAAATTAAATAACTTTTACAACTTCTAATTTGTTAGATGACATACAAACTTGAGATTTGGCACAATTATAGAAATTGGGATTCTTGTAAGTAGGAAAATAAAAAAATATATTTATGTCAACCCTCGCACCCCCTGTTAGGAGTTGTAAAACTTCTAGATGACTTAGAAACTTGAAATTTGGTGTAATTATAGGATTTAAGATTATTATAAAGAAAAATATAAAAAAATGTTATGATTCTGGGGTTGCAAAACTTCTAGATGACATACAAACTTGAAATTTGGTATAGCGATGGAATTTAGGACTCTCCTAAAGAAAAGTTTTAAAAAAATTATTAAATCAACCCCCATCTTCGATTTGGGGGTTGTAAAAGTTCTAGATGACATACAAACTTGAAATTTAGTATAGCGATGGAATTTAGGACTCTCCTAAAGAAAAATTTTAAAAAAATTATTAAATCAACCCCCATATTCCATTTGGGGGTTGTAAAACTTCTAGATGACATACAAACTTGAAATTTGGTATAGTGATAGGGTTTAAGACTCTCGTAAAGAAAAATATAAAAAGTTTTATTAAGTCAACCCCCGCACTTTATTTGGGGGTTGTAATACTTCTAGATCACACACAAACTTGAAATTTGGTATATTTATAGGGTTTAGGATTCTAGTAAATAAAAATTAAAAAAAATGTTATTATGTCAACCCCGCATCCCCTTTTAGGGTTGTAAAACTTCTAGATGACATACAAACTTGAAATTTGGTATAGCGATGGAATTTAGGACTCTCCTAAAGAAAAATTTAAAAAAAATTATTAAATCAACCCCCATATTACATTTGGGGGTTGTAAAACTTCTAGATCACATACAAACTTGAAATTTGGTATAGCGATGGAATTTAGGACTCTCCTAAAGAGAAATTTAAAAAAATTATTAAATCAACCCCCATATTCCATTTGGGGGTTGTAAAACTTCTAGATGACATACAAACTTGAAATTTGGTATAGCGATGGAATTTAGGACTCTCATAAATAAAAATTTAAAAAAAAATATTAAATCAACCCCCATATTCCATTTGGGGGTTGTAAAAGTTCTAGATGACATACAAACTTGAAATTTAGTATAGCGATGGAATTTAGGACTCTCCTAAAGAAAAATTTAAAAAAATTATTAAATCAACCCCCATATTCCATTTGGGGGTTGCAAAACTTCTAGATGACATACAAACTTGAAATTTGGTATAGTAATAGGGTTTAAGACTCTCGTAAAGAAAAACAAAAAATTTTATTAAGTCAACCCCCGCACTTTATTTGGGGGTTGTAATACTTCTAGATCACACACAAACTTGAAATTTGGTATATTTATAGGGTTTAGGATTCTAGTAAATAAAAATTTAAAAAAATGTTATTATGTCAACCCCGCATCCCCTTTTAGGGTTGTAAAACTTCTAGATGACATACAAACTTGAAATTTGGTATAGCGATGGAATTTAGGACTCTCCTAAAGAAAAATTTAAAAAAAATTATTAAATCAACCCCCATATTCCATTTGGGGGTTGTAAAACTTCTAGATCACATACAAACTTGAAATTTGGTATAGCTATGGAATTTAGGACTCTCCTAAAGAAAAATTAAAAAAAAATTATTAAATCAACCCCCATATTCCATTTGGGGGTTGAAAACTTCTAGATGACATACAAACTTGAAATTTGGTATAGCGATGGTATTTAGGACTCTCCTAAATAAAAATTTTAAAAAAATTATTAAATCAACCCCCATATTCCATTTGGGAGTTGTAAAAGTTCTAGATGACATACAAACTTGAAATTTAGTATAGCGATGGAATTTAGGACTCTCCTAAAGAAAAATTTTAAAAAAATTATTAAATCAACCCCCATATTCCATTTGGGGGTTGTAAAACTTCTAGATGACATACAAACTTGAAATTTAGTATAGCGATGGAATTTAGGACTCTCCTAAAGAAAAATTTTAAAAAAATTATTAAATCAACCCCCATTCCATTTGGGAGTTGTAAAAGTTCTAGATGACATACAAACTTGAAATTTAATATAGCGATGGAATTTAGGACTCTCCTAAAGAAAAATTTTAAAAAAATTATTAAATCAATCCCCATATTCCATTTGGGGGTTGAAAACTTCTAGATGACATACAAACTTGAAATTTGGTATAGCGATGGAATTTAGGACTCTCCTAAATAAAAATTTTAAAAAAATTATTAAATCAACCCCCATATTCCATTTGGTGGTTGTAAAAGTTCTAGATGACATACAAACTTGAAATTTAGTATAGCGATGGAATTTAGGACTCTCCTAAAGAAAAATTTTAAAAAAATTATTAAATCAACCCCCATATTCCATTTGGGGGTTGTAAAACTTCTAGATGACATACAAACTTGAAATTTGGTATAGTGATAGGGTTTAAGACTCTCGTAAAGAAAAACATAAAAAATTTTATTAAGTCAACCCCCGCACTTTATTTGGGGGTTGTAATACTTCTAGATCACACACAAACTTGAAATTTGGTATATTTATAGGGTTTAGGATTCTAGTAAATAAAAATTAAAAAAAATGTTATTATGTCAACCCCGCATCCCCTTTTAGGGTTGTAAAACTTCTAGATGACATACAAACTTCAAATTTGGTATAGCGATGGAATTTAGGACTCTCCTAAAGAAAAATTTGAAAAAATTATTAAATCAACCCCCATATTCCATTTGGGGGTTGTAAAACTTCTAGATGACATACAAACTTGAAATTTGGTATAGCGATGGAATTTAGGACTCTCCTAAAGAAAAATTTAAAAAAAATATTAAATCAACCCCCATATTCCATTTGGGGGTTGTAAAACTTCTAGATGACATACAAACTTGAAATTTGGTATAGTGATATGGTTTAAGACTCTCGTAAAAACATAAAAAATTTTATTAAGTCAACCCCCGCACTTTATTTGGGGGTTGTAATACTTCTAGATTACACACAAACTTGAAATTTGGTATATTTATAGGGTTTAGGATTCTAGTAAATAAAAATTAAAAAAAATGTTATTATGTCAACCCCGCATCCCCTTTTAGGGTTGTAAAACTTCTAGATGACATACAAACTTGAAATTTGGTATAGCGATGGAATTTAGGACTCTCCTAAAGAACAATTTAAAAAAATTATTAAATCAATCCCCATATTCCATTTGGGGGTTGTAAAACTTCTAGATGACATACAAACTTGAAATTTGGTATAGCGATGGAATTTAGGACTCTCCTAAAGAAAAATTTTAAAAAAATTATTAAATCAACCCCCATATTCCATTTGGGGGTTGTAAAAGTTCTAGATGACATACAAACTTGAAATTTAGTATAGCGATGGAATTTAGGACTCTCCTAAAGAAAAACTTTAAAAAAATTATTAAATCAACCCCCCATATTCCATTTGGGGGTTGTAAAACTTCTAGATGACATACAAACTTGAAATTTGGTATAGTGATAGGGTTTAAGACTCTCGTAAAGAAAAACATAAAAAATTTTATTAAGTCAACCCCCGCACTTTATTTGGGGGTTGTAATACTTCTAGATCACACACAAACTTGAAATTTGGTATATTTATAGGGTTTAGGATTCTAGTAAATAAAAATTTAAAAAAATGTTATTATGTCAACCCCGCATCCCCTTTTAGGGTTGTAAAACTTCTAGATGACATACAAACTTGAAATTTGGTATAGCGATGGAATTTAGGACTCTCCTAAAGAAAAATTTGAAAAAATTATTAAATCAACCCCCATATTCCATTTGGGGGTTGTAAAACTTCTAGATGACATACAAACTTGAAATTTGGTATAGCGATGGAATTTAGGACTCTCCTAAAGAAAAATTTAAAAAAATTATTAAATCAACCCCCATATTCCATTTGGGGGTTGTAAAACTTCTAGATGACATACAAACTTGAAATTTGGTATAGTGATATGGTTTAAGACTCTCGTAAAAACATAAAAAATTTTATTAAGTCAACCCCCGCACTTTATTTGGGGGTTGTAATACTTCTAGATTACACACAAACTTGAAATTTGGTATATTTATAGGGTTTAGGATTCTAGTAAATAAAAATTAAAAAAAATGTTATTATGTCAACCCCGCATCCCCTTTTAGGGTTGTAAAACTTCTAGATGACATACAAACTTGAAACTTGGTATAGCGATAGAATTTAGGACTCTCCTAAAGAAAAATTTAAAAAAATTATTAAATCAACCCCCATATTCCATTTGGGGGTTGTAAAACTTCTAGATGACATACAAACTTGAAATTTGGTATAGTGATATGGTTTAAGACTCTCGTAAAAACATAAAAAATTTTATTAAGTCAACCCCCGCACTTTATTTGGGGGTTGTAATACTTCTAGATTACACACAAACTTGAAATTTGGTATATTTATAGGGTTTAGGATTCTAGTAAATAAAAATTAAAAAAAATGTTATTATGTCAACCCCGCATCCCCTTTTAGGGTTGTAAAACTTCTAGATGACATACAAACTTGAAACTTGGTATAGCGATAGAATTTAGGACTCTCCTAAAGAAAAATTTAAAAAAATTATTAAATCAACCCCCGTATTCCATTTGGGGGTTGTAAAACTTCTAGATGACATAAAAACTTAGAATATGGTTTAGTTATAGGGTTTAGAGTTCCCGTAAAGAAAAATATAAAAAATTGTTATTATGTTAACCCTCCGCTACCCCTTTAGGGGTTGTAAAACGGGACTTCACTTTATGTATTTAAGTAATGAAATTAAATAGTCTTTATAACTTCCGAATTTCTAGAGTACATACAAACTTGAAATTTGGTATATTTACAGAGTTTCGGATTCTCGTCTAGCGAAAAATTAAAAAAACGTTAAAAAAACCCATATTTATATTTTCAAAATGTTGTTCTGTTTTGGGTAGCAGCCACCTCTTAGAATTTCTACACACGGGAAAAATAGTAAACAATCTTTGCGTTTCATTTTCGAACGGGTGCCGTGAAAGAACATAAAAAGTCACCTATTTTATAGATTTTGCGAAGTTCAGGGTCTAAGGGGGTAGCAACCAACCCTTAGAATTTTGAAATACGGGAAAAATAGTAAATAATCTTTGTTGCGGTTCATATTTGAATGGGTGACGTGAAAGAACATAAAAAGTTACATACTTTACGGATTTTGCGACATTAAGGGTCTAAGGGGTAGCCAGCCATCCCTTAGAATTTGCAAATGTGGAGAAAATAGTAAAGCAGTTTATTTGCGTTTCATTGTTGAATGGGTTGCGTGAAAGAACATAAAAACGCACATGCTTCACCGATTTTGCGAAATTCAGGATATAAGGGGGTAGCAGCCAACCCTTAGAATTTCTAAATGTGAAAAAATAGCAACGATTTTTGTTGCGCTTCATTTTCATGGTTATCATGAAAAAACATAAGAAGTCGCATGTTTTATGGTTAATAATATACAAGATACTTTTTAGATTTTGCAAAATTCAGATTTCAAAGGTGTACGAGTCACCACTTCAAATGTTTAAATGTGAAAAAAATAGTAAACACTTAGCCGCTTAACGGGTTCTGGCCTATTTAACAGTCTACACTCAATCATCCGGACAAGCTTTTGGTTATAGTAATGGAATTAAAAGAACTTCGTAGATTTCGGCTTCTTGTTTACGAAAACAGTATTAGAATACATTCACTTTATTATTTCATTATCATTCACTTTAAACCTGTAGTACCTTATTACTTTTTTATTCAGAATCCCACTTGCTATCGATTTCCATACTTCAAATCTAATCGTTCCATTTAAAAAAATCCTGATGATGATATCCAGCACCAGCACAAGTTCTAAGATGTGTTCTGATTTCGTAAACTAGAGGTCAAAGTATACAAAGTTCTTTTAATTCCACTGCTATAGTCACAAGCTTGTTGGAATGATTCAGTGTAGACTGTTAAACAGGACACCATGTATAGTCTTCAATATCTTCCTCTGAATCGCCGGAAAATTAATTTAGTGACAAGCGGTTTGGACAAAAAATTGTTTTTTTTGTTATTGCACTGTTATTGTTAAAATTAGGAACATTTCTTTGAGAAAAATAATGCCTACATGAAAAGTGTTCATTTAACCAAAACGAAATCAAAAAATTAATAAACAAGAAAACATAATTCCCTATTTTTTATATAAATCTTAAATGAATTGCTTTTTGGTCTGAAAATTAGAACCCAAGGTTTCTTTCTATAACCCCTACAAAAATTTCATAGATATATGGCATGTACTTTCTGAGATAAAAACTAATTTGTTTTTAATAAAATTGTCCCTAAAAATGGGTACCTTTTATTACCTATTGTCTGATAAAAACAAAAGTAGCTATAGCATTTAGAAATATAATATTTTACTAAAGTTAAGCTTTATTAAAGTCAGAGGACTCGAGAAAAAAATGGATATTAGATAATCAGGAATATAACTCAATATTATAGTTTGAAAGACGTCCTTATAAAAATTTAATGTTGTTAGCAAGACAATATTTCCTTGTAAGCATGGATTAAATTTCATTGCAGGTGTGCAAGTCTATAAAGTGACGTAATTTTGTGTATGCTATAACGCATATGCTCAGCACACGTAAAAAACAAAAGCTAATTATTGTGTAAAATGACACTTAATTCGAATTCTAGTTAGCGAATAGATTCTGATATTGGGCTATTGCCAGAAATTCCATTTTTTTCAAATTATGCACGATGGTACATTTTATATACTAGAATGATTGCTTGAAGCTGGAAAAAGAACTTAAAATTGTCTGCTAATAGACCCAACCTGTGTATTCTTGTATATAACTTTTTTCGGCCAGTTGTGTTTACAAATTTTTAATCGTGTTCCTTTTAACACTCGTTTTTCGGGGATTTTCCAAGGAGTAGAGGTTCTCTTTTGCAATTATGAATTTGATAACGGTTACAGCTGTACATATAAGTAAATGTAAAAAACAATTCATTTATGCAGCATTCATTCGGAGCATTTAAGAATTAAAGTAAACATTTTAGGTTCTCAGAATTGTATGATGAACAATTTGACGTCGCGTCATCAAACATCGTATCAAATATCATGTTACTGAAGATTTTAGTTGTCCATGCAAATTAAAATCTTAATTATTTATGCTGCCAGATTTTAAATTTTTCTTTATATTCTTGAATCTGAAATTTTTTGAAAATATTTTAAATGTTTACACTTTAAACCACCAAACCAAATTTTGGTTAAAAAGTCTTGAATAATTATTGTTTTAAATGCGTTAATAGGATTGAATTAAGATTATTATTTTTTGTTTAAAAGAGTGACATGGAATTATAAATTATAGGACCTTCGTCCAGCTTCAAGCAATCATTGTAGTATAAAATGTACCATCGTGAATAATTTTTTCTATCAAAGAAGAATGAAAGTGGCAAACACTCTCTTATACTGCATGCACGCAGGCCCCAGTTTTTTCTGCCTGTCATTTTCTACGAGTTTCTCAAAATATTTTTTTATGTCACTATGTGTAGTTTATAGCAATTTAAATTTGTCCAACAAGCGTTGATCTTCGTACACTGGTATAACACCGTAAGCGTTTCAAAATGGAAAACAGCATTCCAATTATACTGTCTCAACAAGGATTTTCGAAGCTCCACTGTCTTTGAGGTATAGCCCAATGCATGAGAGTACCACTTTTAGGAGATGAATCCCTCCAAGACCAAGCAATAGGTTGGGATTTTTGTTAGACACACTGAATTTATTTGAGCATGTGATGTACTTCTTCATTGCATCACAATGAACCCTTTAGTTCAGTTACATTTGATTTTCTAAGAAATAGAGAAACCATACAAGATCCTTGGGAAGGTTTTTACTTCATTTTCTTCGTTAACGTCACTATTTCCTTTTGTTTTGATAGTACAGTAGCTTTTGAGCAGTACAGTAGTTTTTTCTTTTCCTTTGTGTCATAATTTTTTGCAGTTTTCAATTTTCCAACACCATAGTGTGTTATTGTCGAATAATTTATATGAAGAAAAGAAGTTGTCAAGGAAAATATTATGATTAGGGTTATTCTCTACAATAGATAGTAGATAAAAAACAAAGTCACCTCCCAACCCAAGTCTGGATTTTTTATTATTTGGAGGATAACTTGTATAAGTACCCTTCATCTGAACAGATATACCATAATTTGAAACCGAATCTTACCGGTTTCACTTTTAGAAGCATTTTGTTGCGAGTGCCGTTCAAAATATGGAACTATCTGTTCATCTAGTAATATAAGTTGCACGAGAATACTCCATACTGCATGAGTTTTTCATTCATGATGTAAAAATTACCTACTAAGATTTACCAAAAAGAATGAAGTGAATATAATCATGGGTGACTTCAACGGAAAGATAGGTAAAGGAAGAGTGCAATATATTGTTGAAGACCATGGTATTTGCAAACGAAACGATAGGGGGGATATCTGGTACAGTTCTGTAATGAAGAAAACTTAATGGTAGCAAACACCTGGTTCCAACTTCCAGAAAGGCGATTGTACACTTAGAAGTGTACTTAGGACCAGGAGACAATGAAGGAAATATCATAAAAAATCAAATAGATTATATACTGATTGATAAACGATATAGAAACGGAATTAAAGTTGTAAGAACTTATCCTGGATCAGACATATGATCTGATCAGAACCCCGTAGCTGAAAAACGTGAGATTAAATTGAAGAAAATCCGGAAGAGAAATAAAACAAGACCTAACTTTGAGAAACTGGGGGAACCACAAATAAAAGAGGAAATAACACGAGTTTTGAATAGTAAGTTTAGGGAAACGGTATAATTGGAAACAGAAACAATGGAAAACTTTTGGCAGTCTGTTAAAAATGTAAACATGAAGTACAAGAAAATGAATTGGAAAACCAAGAGCAGAGAGCAAAACAGAGATGGATGACGGAAGAAATCCTTTTATTGATGAACGAAAGAAGGAAGTACAAACATAAAGACTATAATAAATATAAAGAAATCCATAAAAAGATTACAAGGCTTATAAGAGAGGCAAAGGAGACCTGGATGGAGAAACGTTGTCAAGTACTCGAAGAGCTGCCAAGAAAGCATGATTTCTTTAACACACAAAAAAGAAGATAAAAGAAATAACTGGAAATAAAACCCATCAACACGATATCTTAGTCACAGATAGTAACAAAAAAACAATAGACCCAAACGAGATAGAAGAGATTTTGACAAGCTATATACAAGAGCTTTTTGATTATATCAGAATGTAACCAGAACCAAGAGAAATAGATCAAGAAGATTAGCCATTGAAAATTATTATAGCAGAAGTGAAACACGCAATAAAACTATCAAAACACGTCGAGTCTCAGGTGAAGATAACATCTATACTGAGATGCGTAAAGTATTAGACGATGAAAGCCTCAACATCTTAACATCTTTCTTAAATAGAATATACTATACAGGAATCGTACCACACGACTGGACCCAACTTACTATTATTCCGATACCTAAAAAGAGCGGAGTAAAACAGTGCTCACAGTACCGATTGATTAGCCTGATGAGCCATGTACAGTAGATAATGCTAAGAACATGCATCAACGAGTACACACAAAATGCGGACAATATGTAGGAGAAGAACAATTTGGTTTTCGCTTAGGCATTGGAACTAGAGAAGCAGTTCAAGGTCCTAGGACTAGCAGAAATACATAAAACAAAATTAAATAGCTTATCGGTATCTCCAGTGTAAGTGACTCCTGCGTACAATGTTGCTTCCTCACGGCTTGCTCCAAAATTATAAGTCTGGATTTCTTCAGCTAGTTTGCAAGCATAATTTTCAGAGAAGTCTATATGTAGTAACCCTTCATTCTTACTAAGACTGTTTTTCAGTGTGTTCTAAGCAGCATTTTCATTTTTAATGTTAAATTTATATTTATTTTTAAAGTTTTCATTTCTTCTTGAACCTCTCCCTGCAACTCTCGGACAGGTTTAGTAACATTGATTTTAGCTGCAATCTTAACATTAAATTGAACCTTTTCTTCATTTTATTTTGACATTTCAGAGGCCTGCCATACATATGCAATGCGGAAGCCTTACTACATGTTACAGGAGTTCATATGAATTTTCATTATCTACAAGTTTTAGTGGCTTTAGTTTTTGTGGTTTGAAGCTTATGTTTGCACGTTGTTTGTACAAACAGGTAGCTCTGTTTATTTCATTAGGTTTGCATACATAATATAGACGGTAATAACATAGGGATGGCATCGAGAGAATGTACTGTAGGATATTTTTGTTTTGTGTGCAAGGCCAATTGTTTTATTTGCTAAACTATAAAGACGATAGTGTCGAATATCAATGGACATCAACAAAGCACTTAAAAATCTTTTCCGTTGGTTTTTTGACCTCCAGCAACTCTCCAAGGTTTCACCAGCGAGTCATGCAGAACTAGAGTACGGATTGCTTATTTCTCATTGCTTTTCCCTTTTCCAGGTCCAAGTCCAACAAAACGTTTCCGTGCAGTTTTTTTTTATTCAGAGATGGGCATTAGTTTTTCTTCAGGTGTTTTCATAACTGTATTGTTTTCAGTTTTTTTCTACTTAAATGCTTTCTTCTTCTTTTCACATTCTCAAGTTTGCTCAAAACAAATAACCAGAAACCCAAGTACAGAGAGGTTTCTTTTTGTATCTGAACTTGCCCGACGAAGAGAACACAAAAAAATTGAACAGCTAAAAAATCATGTGGCAGGTCAATCACCGCTGGATATTTTTCTAAAACTCTTTGATGATGAAGTTCAAGATATAGTATTGCGATATTTTGTAAAGTAGGCTCATGATAAATAATACACACGATTTTATATTTACAAGGGAAAAACTTTTCAGTTTTATTGGCATCCTGTTTTTATTAGGCTATCATACGTTGCCCCAAGCTAATTTGTATTGGTATGTTGAAGAAGGCAAAAGAGTCGATATTGTATAGAACTGCATGAGTAAAAACAAATTCAGAAATATTCAGTAAGGTCGATAAAACTGTTACATTTTCTAACTTTGCAGCCTTTTTTACATCTTCTTTTTCTTAAGGTGCTGTCTTCTTATAGAAGGTTAGCAACAACTTCGGCAAATCGTTCACTATCTTTTGCTATTCTTAGTAATAACTGTGAGTTTAGGCCAGTGCAGTCTCTCACATTTCTCAACCATGAGCCTTGTCTCCTGCCAGTTCTCTTCTACCCTCAATCTTGCCCTCCATTATCAGTCTTAGGTATGGTTCAGCAGAAGTTCAAGAGTTGCAGGGAGAGGTTCAAGAAGAAATGAAAACTTTAAAAATAAATATAAATTTAACATTAGAAATAAAAATGCTGCTTACAACACACTGAAAAAGAGTCTTAGTAAGAGTGAAGGGTTACTCCATATAGTCTTCTCTGAAAATTATCCTTGCAAACTAGCTGAAGAAATCCAGACTTATCATTTTGGAGCAAGCCGTGAAGAAGCAGTCATTTACGTTGGAAATACCGATAAATTATTTAATTTTGTTCTATGTATTTCTGCTAGTGCAGATCATGTCCTGCAGCTATTTGGGCACACTTAATCCTGTCTTTACCTTTCTGTCGCAACAATTGCCAAGAATCCAAACAGTTTATTTGTTTTCAGATAGACTATCCATTCTTTAATAAGGTAATTAGTTATCTTTAAACTTTGATGCATTGAGTATTCCTTAACTATCTTTGTAACATAAACGGTTTTTGTATTTAGTCAAAGTAAAACTTCTAACCGAGAAACAAGAACAACGACGAGTGACATGGACTAAATATGTAGTTGTCCTAGACAATGTTCCAGAGAATGACTGGTATAAGGTCATATTCAGCGACTAGTCAAAGTCTGGTGTTTTCGTTGGTTACTCTCGCAAAAGAGTGATCGGAGCTAAACATGAAGCATTCCATAAGTACTGCTTAAAACGTACGGTTAGGTTTCCTCAAGGTGCAATAGTTTAGAGCTATATGTCAGCTGGAGGGTTAGAATGATTTCAGTCCATAGACGGCACAGTTAATGTTGAAAAGTATCAGCAAATTCTTAACGCTAACTTGTTACCAATCGTTAAAAATCGATCTTGATCGCGATTTAATCTTTCAACAAGATGGTGCTTCTTACCACTCATCAAAAACGACCAAAAAATGGTTTGAAAATCATAATTTCAAAGTTGTTGAATGATCCTCAAGCAGTTCGGATCTTTAGTGTTATTGAATTTGAAATTATCAGCAAGTGGGGCATTATCCAATTTAGATAATTGTAATCCCCAAGTTAGAAGTATGTCAGCCAAAATTTAAGCGGCGAATAAAGCAAAGCGAGATGTTAAATCTTATTGAATTGTATTTATAAACTGCTATCTGAATATTTAGTTGTCAGCGAGTTTTGTTGAATGCAGCTGCTTACTGCTGACATTTTAAATGCCCCCTCGCACGTTTTTGGCGAGCATGCAAAATGTCAAGAAATAGGGTATTTTTCTTGTACAAAAAAGGAGAACAAAACTTCGTTCCTGATATGAAGAAATGTGGCCTATATCAAGATATTGAAGCAACTCTTTACAGGTTAACTTTAAATGTTAATAGTTTGCTGTTAAACATGAATAACAATTTGGCAGAACATTACAATTCGTTAGTGTGTAAATTTGTAGGGGGGAAAAGGGTAAATTATTCCCTTCGAGGTTCCTATCAAACAAGATGTGAAGCTGCTAGTATATTATTTAATGCTGGGACAGACTACCACGAACTATTACAAGAAGATCAAAGTGTATTTACAAAAAGATATGCTCTAAAATTGAAAAGGAAACGCCAAATGCTAGAAAAGAACAAGAGGAAAAGGGGAAAATTTACCGCAAAACGAAAACTACTGCACTTCCAGACACAGATTATGGTGTCACAGAAAAGGCTGAGCTGTTATCACCTGAAGAGTATAAAATTCAAGAAATCGAGTTCCGTAACACCTTGAAAAAGTCCAAAGAAGAGATTACCCATCTAGAACGAAATACTGTCGGTCAGTCAAGGAACCCTCTCTGGAAACAAGAAAGATCATTGAGATTGACTGCATCTCACTTCGGAAGAGTCTGCAAATTGCAAGCCAAAACATCTTGCGTAAACACAGTTAAGGAAATACTGTACTCAACATTTACAGGAAATAGAGCAACGCATTATGGCTTGGAACATGAGCCAATTGCCATAAAAGCATTTGAAAGTGAATACAACTTGGAAGTAAGAGAATGTGGATTATTTATTGATCAAGAACACCCATTTCTGGCGGCAAGCCCCGATGAACCTGTTAATGAAGATGCCATTATAGAAGTTAAATGTCCACTAGTCAAGAATTCTAAACACTATAACTATGTCAAAATCTCAAGTTTGTACGTCATCTAGAAGTTTTATAACTCAAAAGGGGGTGGGAGGGGCTGACATGTTAATATTTTTGATTTTTCTCTTTAGGAAAATTTTAAATACTATAACTATACCAAATTTCAAGTTTGTATATCATATAGAAGTTTTACAACCACCAATGTGGGTGGGGGGTAGAAATTTTACAATTGTTTATTTTTCTTATGACAAGAATTCTAAACTCTATAACTATGTCAAAATCTCAAGTTTGTATGTCATCTAGAAGTTTTATAACTCAAAAGGGGGTGGGAGGGTTGACATTTTAATATTTTTGATCTAGAAGCTTTATAAACCCTAAAGGGGTTGCGGAGGGTTAACATAATAACATTTTGCTATATCATTCTTTACGAGAACCCTAAACCCTATAACTAAACCAAATTTCAAGTTTTTATGTCATCTAGAAGTCTTACAACCTCCGAACGGGATGCAGAGGTTGACATAATAACTCTTTTCTCTTTAGGAAAAATCTAAACACTACAACTATAGAAAATTTCAAGTTTGTATGTCATATAGAAGTTTTACAACCCCCAATGTGGCTGGGGGTTGGAAATCTTACCATTGTTTATTTTTCTTTTGACAAGAATTCTAAACTCTATAACTATGTCAAAATCTCAAGTTTGTACGTCATCTAGAAGTTTTATAACTCAAAAGAGGGTGGGAGGGTTGACATTTTAATATTTTTGATTTTTCTCTTTAGGAAAATTTTAAATACTATAACTATACCAAATTTCAAGTTTGTATATCATATAGAAGTTTTACAACCACGAATGTGGGTGGGGGGTAGAAATTTTACAATTGTTTATTTTTCTTTTGACAAGAATTCTAAACACTATAACTATGTCAAAATCTCAAGTTTGTATGTCATCTAGTAGTTTTATAACTCAAAAGGGGGTGGGAGGGCTGACATGTTAATATTTTTGATTTTTCTCTTTAGGAAAATTTTAAATACTATAACTATACCAAATTTCAAGTTTGTATGTCACATAGAAGTTTTACAACCGACAATGGTGGTGGGGGTAGAAATTTTACCATTGTTTATTTTTCTTTAGACGTGAATTCTAAACTCTATAACTATGTCAAAACCTCAAGTTTGTACCTCATCTAGAAGTTTTATAACTCAAAAGGGAGTTGGAGGGTTGACATTTTAACATTTTTGATTTTTCTCTTTAGGAAAATTTTAAATACCATAACTATACCAAATTTCAAGTTTGTATGTCATATAGAAGTTTTACAACCCCCAATGTGGGTGGGGGGTAGAAATTTTACCATAGTTTATTTTTCTTTTGACAAGAATTCTAAACTCTATAACTATGTCAAAATCTCAAGTTTGTACGTCATCTAGAAGTATTATAACTCTAAAGGGGGAGGGAGGGTTGACATTTTAATATTTTTGATTTTTCTCTTTAGGAAAATTTTAAATACTATAACTATACCAAATTTCAAGTTTGTATATCATATAGAAGTTTTACAATCCCCAATGTGGCTGGGGTTTGGAAATTTTACCATTGTTTATTTTTCTTTTGACAAGAATTCTAAACTCTATAACTATGTTAAAATCTCAAGTTTGTACGTCATCTAGAAGTTTTATAACTCAAAAGGGGGTGGGAGGGTTGACATTTTAATATTTTTGATTTTACTCTTTAGGAAAATTTTAAATACTATAACTATACCAAATTTCAAGTTTGTATGTCATATAGAAGTTTTACAACCCCCAATATGGGTGGGGGGTAGAAATTTTACCATTGTTTATTTTTCTTTTGACAAGAATTCTAAACTCTATAACTATGTCAAAATCACAAGTTTGTACGTCATCTAGAAGTATTATAACTCAAAAAGGGGTGGGAGGTTTGACATTTTAATATTTTTGATTTTTCTCTTTAGGAAAATTTTAAATACTATAACTATACCAAATTTCAAGTTTGTATATCATATAGAAGTTTTACAACCACCAATGTGGGTGGGGGGTAGAAATTTTACAATTGTTTATTTTTCTTTTGACAAGAATTCTAAACACTATAACTATGTCAAAATCTCAAGTTTGTATGTCATCTAGAAGTTTTATAACTCAAAAGGGGGTGGGAGGGTTGACATTTTAATATTTTTGATTTTTCTCTTTAGGAAAATTTTAAATACTATAACTATACCAAATTTCAAGTTTGTATATCATATAGAAGTTTTACAATCCCCAATGTGGCTGGGGGTTGGAAATTTTACCATTGTTTATTTTTCTTTTGACAAGAATTCTAAACTCTATAACTATGTTAAAATCTCAAGTTTGTACGTCATCTAGAAGTATTATAACTCAAAAATGGGTGGGAGGGTTGACATTTTAATATTTTTGATTTTTCTCTTTAGGAAAATTTTAAATACTATAACTATACCAAATTTCAAGTTTGTATGTCATATAGAAGTTTTACAACCCCCAATGTTGGTGGGGGGTAGAAATTTTACCATTGTTTATTTTTCTTTTGACAAGAATTCTAAACTCTATAACTATGTCAAAATCACAAGTTTGTACGTCATCTAGAAGTATTATAACTCAAAAAGGGGTGGGAGGTTTGACATTTTAATATTTTTGATTTTTCTCTTTTAGGAAAATTTTAAATACTATAACTATACCAAATTTAAAGTTTGTATATCATATAGAAGTTTTACAACCACCAATGTGGGTGGGGGGTAGAAATTTTACAATTGTTTATTTTTCTTTTGACAAGAATTCTAAACACTATAACTATGTCAAAATCTCAAGTTTGTATGTCATCTAGAAGTTTTATAACTCAAAAGGGGGTGGGAGGGTTGACATTTTAATATTTTTGATTTTTCTCTTTAGGAAAATTTTAAATACTATAACTATACCAAATTTCAAGTTTGTATGTCTTATAGAAGTTTTACAACCCCCAATGTGGCTGGGGGGTAGAAATTTTACCATTGTTTATTTTTCTTTTGACAAGAATTTTAAAGTCTATAACTATGTCAAAATCTCAAGTTTGTACGTCATCTAGAAGTTTTATAACTCAAAAGGGGGAGGGAGGGTTGAGATTTTAGTATTTTTGATTTTTCTCTTTAGGAAAATTTTAAATACTATAACTATACCCAATTTCAAGTTTGTATGTCATATAGAAGTTTTACAACCCCCAATGTGAGTGGGGGGTAGAAATTTTACCATTGTTTATTTTTCTTTTGACAAGAATTTTAAAGTCTATAACTATGTCAAAATTTCAAGTTTGTACGTCATCTAGAAGTTTTATAACTCAAAAGGGGGAGGGAGGGTTGAGATTTTAGTATTTTTGATTTTTCTCTTTAGGAAAATTTTAAATACTATAACTATACCCAATTTCAAGTTTGTATGTCATATAGAAGTTTTACAACCCCCAATGTGAGTGGGGGGTAGAAATTTTACCATTGTTTATTTTTCTTTTGACAAGAATTCTAAACTCTATAACTATGTCAAAATCTCAAGTTTGTACGTCATCTAGAAGTATTATAACTCAAAAGGGGGTGGGAGGGTTGAGATTTTAGTATTTTTGATTTTCTCTTTAGGAAAATTTTAAATACTATAACTATACCAAATTTCAAGTTTGTATGTCGTATAGAAGTTTTACAACCCCCAATGTGAGTGGGGGGTAGAAATTTTACAATTGTTTATTTTTCTTTTGACAAGAATTCTAAACTCTATAACTATGTCAAAATCTCAAGTTTGTACGTCATCTAGAAGTATTATAACTCAAAAGGGGGTGGGAGGGTTGACATTTTAATATTTTTGATTTTTCTCTTTAGGAAAATTTTAAATACTATAACTATACCAAATTTCAAGTTTGTATATCATATAGAAGTTTTACAACCACCAATGTGGGTGGGGGGTAGAAATTTTACAATTGTTTATTTTTCTTTTGACAAGAATTCTAAACACTATAACTATGTCAAAATCTCAAGTTTGTACGTCATCTAGAAGTATTATAACTCAAAAGGGGGTGGGAGGGTTGAGATTTTAATATTTTTGATTTTTCTCTTTAGGAAAATTTTAAATACTATAACTATACCAAATTTCAAGTTTGTATGTCATATAGAAGTTTTACAACCCCCAATGTGGGTGGGGGGTAGAAATTTTACCATTGTTTATTTTTCTTTTGACAAGAATTCTAAACTCTATAACTATGTCAAAATCTCAAGTTTGTACGTCATCTAGAAGTATTATAACTCAAAAGGGGGTGGGAGGTTTGACATTTTAATATTTTTGATTTTTCTCTTTAGGAAAATTTTAAATACTATAACTATACCAAATTTCAAGTTTGTATATCATATAGAAGTTTTACAACCACCAATGTGGGTGGGGGGTAGAAATTTTACCATTGTTTATTTTTCTTTTGACAAGAATTCTAAACACTATAACTATGTCAAAATCTCAAGTTTGTACGTCATCTAGAAGTATTATAACTCAAAAGGGGGTGGGAGGGTTGAGATTTTAGTATTTTTGATTTTTCTCTTTAGGAAAATTTTAAATACTATAACTATACCAAATTTCAAGTTTGTATGTCATATAGAAGTTTTACAACCCCCAATGTGGCTGGGGATTGGAAATTTTACCATTGTTTATTTTTCTTTTGACAAGAATTCTAAACTCTATAACTATGTCAAAATCTCAAGTTTGTACGTCATCTAGAAGTTTTACAACTCAAAAGGGGGTGGGAGGGTTGACATTTTAATATTTTTGATTTTTCTCTTTAGGAAAATTTTAAATACTATAACTATACCAAATTTCAAGTTTGTATGTCTTATAGAAGTTTTACAACCCCCAATGTGGATGGAGGGTAGAAATTTTACCATTGTTTATTTTTCTTTTGACAAGAATTCTAAACTCTATAACTATGTCAAATTTCAAGTTTGTATGTCATCTAGAAGTTTTACAATCCCCAATGTGGCTGGGGGTTGGAAATTTTACCATTGGTTATTTTTCTTTTGACAAGAATTTTAAACTCTATAACTATGTTAAAATCTCAAGTTTGTACGTCATCTAGAAGTTTTATAACTCTAAAGGGGGTGCGAGGGTTGACATTTTAATATTTTTGATTTTTCTCTTTAGGAAAATTTTAAACACTATAACTATACTAAATTTCAAGTTTGTATGTCTTATAGAAGTTTTACAACCCCCAATGTGGATGGAGGGTAGAAATTTTACCATTGTTTATTTTTCTTTTCACAAGAATTCTAAACTCTATAACTATGTCAAATTTCAAGTTTGTATGTCATCTAGAAGTTTTACAACCCTCAAATGGAGTGCGGGGGTTGACCTAATAATTTTCTTTACGATAGTCCTAAATCCTATCACTATCTCAAATTTCAAGTTTGAATGTCATCCAGAATTTTTACAACCCCCAAATAAAGTGCAGGGGTTGACTTAATAAAAAAAATTATATTTTTCTTTACGACAGTCTTAAACCCTATAACTATATCAAATTTCAAGTTCCTGTGTCATCTGCAAGTTTTACAATCCCATAAGAGGGTGCGGGGGATGATATAACGACATTTTTTTATATATTTTCTTTACAATAACCTTAAACTATAATTGTACCAAATTTCAAGTTTCTGTGTCATCTAAAAGCTTTACAACCCCTAAAAGGGGGTACGGGGGTTGTCATAATAACATTGGTTTATTTTTTCTTTACAAGAATCCTAATTCCTATAACTGTGCCAAATCTCAAGTATAATCGTCATATTGTAAATCTTAACGTCGAACTCGATATCAGCGACCTTAGAAACCCCTTTGTAGAAAATCTCATACAAATCCAATAAAATTTCTAATTTTACGAAATTTTTTTGTTTATGGTACCTTAAAACTTATTTAAAACATTTTAAATAAAACAAAACACCAATGAATGGAAGTAAAAGATTTATTAAGTAGCTGTAATAAAATATAATTATTCTTGTCGCTTTAAATGACGCAATCCTTACTGAGAAATACACATAGTACTTTGGCAACGCAGAGAGCTATATCATACCCGCTATTTCGAATATACTCACAGATGTTAAGTTTTATGCAAATAAATCAAATTTTAATTATTATGGCCGCCATATTTCATCCGCCCTTTAAAATTTGCAAACGTTGACATCAAATTTGAAATTAGCGACCTGAAAAACCCCTTTGTAGAAAATTTCATACAAATCCAATAATATTTCAAGTTTTATGATGTTTTTATGCATATAATATTTTAAATCTGAAAGCCTTCTAAATAAAATTCATACACATACAGAAACGAAACTAAAAGTATTTATTACATAGCGTTAATAAAATAGAATTATTTTTGCCAGTTTAAATGACGCAATCTTTACTCAGAAATGCAGAGAGTAACTCGACACCGCAGACAGGCAAAGGAATTCAAGCAGGCTGGCCAATACTGAAAAAATAAATGGACGCTGTATAAACCTATAGCTTGCATAAAATAAACAGACGCTGAATAAACCTATAGCTTGCAAAAGACGCTGACTGATACCATCATTTATATACGCCGGACGCTGGGCGCTACGCTTTTGGTCCGGACGCATGGTAGGCCTCTATATATATATATATATATATATATATATATATAAAAAAACACAAACGACCTGATGTCTGAAAGGTCTGTATATTATGTCTTATTTTTATGCTATTTTGAACCTGTTTTTATAAAGACTAGTTAATCTAATTTTTTTACTCCTGAAGAAGTTGCAAAAAAGCGAAGAAATATTGAGTAGAAAATAAAGATTTTACTACAGACCGCATACCCGATATTTCCAATTCTATTATATATATATATATATATATATATATATATATATATATATATATATATATATATATATAACGCATGTTCATTTAAATTCGTAATCTAGCAACCTTTGGAATTTTAATGAAAGAAGACAGAGCGACAGATATAATACGTCGCAGATAGAGACAGGCAATAATCCAAAGGTTGCTAGATTACGAATTTAAATGAACACCCGTTATATATATATATATATATATATATATATATATATATATATATATATATATATATATATATATATATATATATATATATATGCTTTTAGTACTTATACACCTCCGAACGCTATATACAGCGTACGAGTCGGACTCAAAATCCGGAGGCAACTCGTCGGTATCGGAGTCGAACGCGCTAACCATGTTATTCGGCATCAGGACACCTCCAGGATCATTTTCCACCTATTTTCAGCCGGAGTCAAACGGGACCTATTTACGTATACTTATATACATTTTAGTTCCAGCGATTGCCGCAGAGTCGCTGCGAGATATACATGTATACGCCACGCGGTTGTGTTTACCTCCGCTTGTATAAAAGCATTCAAAGGATGTTTTTGCCTCCGAATTCGCGGCAACACTGCCTAACATATTTTTAGTTTATATTCGTGATTTGTTTTGCTGAAGCCCGTTTAAAAACGCGTCATTTACTTATCTAAGGTATCACGTTTCTGTCTGTATTTCTTAGTAAATATAATTACATCTTTTTAAATGGAAAGAATGATTATATTACATTAATACTGTACTCTTATTTAAAATTCTTGCAAATTATTACGAAATTAGGACTTATTACAGTAATAAGAATTTATTTTTAATGCATAAATCTTAGATTTGGGACAAAATTCGTGAAGTGGACCCAATTTAACAACAGCTAATGCTTAGTGATTTTATAAAATTATTGATTTATTGAGAGTTATGAACAGTAACGTTTCTACACAACGATTCAGGAAAACATTCGTTTTTAAGATACTCAAACATTAAAATCATTGTTTTTCGGCAAATCTCTGTATAAAGAAATATACAATACGAAGCAAATGTTTTTATCAAATATGATATTTTTATAAACAATAATAGGATACACAAATTTTTACAGCAAACAAAATTAACAAAATATCTTATTTTAAAGGATTCTCTTACAAATTAAGAAAATTGATTATTATGAAGAGAAACGGCAGATTTTGCAGGTGGTCAACTATACAGTGTGTGCCATAAAGTTCGATCCATATGGGAAAACATTTTAATATTCTTTGTTTAAAGGAAAAAACTTTGTTGTTCAATCACTTCTGCTTCCAAAAATACTTGAAATACGCCATGTCAAAGTTTACAAGTGACAATAGGTGTTTAAATCGAGATTACCTTATTTGTTAAAATATAGAAAAATCTTATTAAGAAAAAATATTCCTAATGACATTTTACGTTCACAAACCGGGCTTGAAGAAATATCCCGACATGAAAAATTCCTTTTTTAACATTTTTTGATACACCCCCGTTACTGATTATTTTGAAATCATTAAAAATGCTTTAAAGGAGTAGGAAGGCAACAATTGCAGAGCATATTTTCTAATAATATTGAATGGTGTAGGTATTTTTGACAAATATTAAAATTATCAAAAAACAAAATAAAACTTTTTGGCGATTTTCCAATTTACAAGAAAACAACGTATAGTTTTATTAACTTTTTTTAATAATTGTTTGAATAATACAAGAATTGTTGAAACTACTACTTAAAAACTTAATAAACTAATTCGCAAAGAATAGTACAATTTGAGGTTTTGGAACCGATCAACAAGATTGAAGAAACTCTTGAAAATTTCTATCTAATAAAACATAATGACAAATTTATATCCCAAAATTGAGAAGATATTAGAATGACGTAACAACAAGCTTGTTTCGTTTCCAATAATAACTTGCTAATAATAAATTCCAAAGACCTAAAGATTGTGTCAAAACTTGAGACATTCGTTAAGTACTTCTTTTTTGGTAGATCTATATCTTCCTATACCATCAATAGAATTTAAAATTTTTAAAAATATACCGGATGGCCTAGATAAAACGCTTCATACTTTGGAGTTCAATGACGATTGTTACCAACCTCAAAATAGCTGCGCGTTCGTTAAAGTATAATTTTAAAAGTCTACATAATTACAATACATATTTAATTAATAGCACTTCTAATACGATATATTGTATTAGAGTTTATATATACTAGTTTCACCAATAAAATGACACTATTTTCCCTATTTTCAGTTATGATCATTCTCAATCGTGCTTTCCACTGCACAATAGCTCACGGAATAGTTTCTTGAAAATCTAAATCTCTCCCTTTCAATTCTTCCCTATTTTTAAACGGTTTCAGGATACTGCTCACTTTTCTGTGTAAAGCTTTAACTTAGTAATCAAAAGAATTAAGGTCTGGCGAATTTGAAGGCCAATGTTTGGCTGAAATAAAATTAGGACAACGTTTTAGTAAATTAATTATGAGAACCTTTAAGCTTGTCGAGAACGATGCGATGTATTGCTATCCAAAAACTATAATAATATTTATCTAGGTGCAGTCGTTCACATTCCGGAAAAAGTTGTAAATGTCTAATGAAAGTTTTATTGTTGAATCTTGTCTTGTAGATTTACAAGAAACCAGTTCATTTCAGGAAACAAAGCATATACCACAATTTTTAAAGAAAACCTGACTCGGTGTTTGTACAAGCGTAGTAGGGAGATGTTACTTTTTAAACCTCGACTGTTTGTCCGATTATGCTATTTTGCAACTTGTGGGAGCATGCACTATAAAATCTATTTCGTTTTGAAAACGCATTCGTTTGACATCATTGAACATGTACATTCTCTACAGATATGACTATAAATGTATTTCTATCGTCGTTGCATCTAGTAGGGTACAAGAATATTTTTTCTAAGTGTCTGGGGAGAAATAAATCTGCACAAATTTGAAATATGAATAATTCTTTTACTATTGAGTTTAGATAAGCTGCGATTTTTAAACAGATAACTAGATGTTCATACAACAGAATCAGCACCTTAGAAACTTTCGGTTATCTTCTCTTTGGCAACCTATAAAGACCGTAATTTTATAGGTGTCGCATCGGTTAGCATTTGGTACTAATGTTAGTCATTAGCTTGTATATAAGCCAGGAATCTGTGTGTGGGGTTCACAGGTTATTAGCTCCAGCTGATGAGAATGCAACAAACTCAAAACAGTCTGTCCTAGAATCACTTGTGAATTCCACACATTTCATTTTTACTCTGGGTTAGTCGTCTTAAATAGTCTTAGTAAATCTTTTATATTTTAAATTGTCAATTCCTATACGATGTTTTGTCTTTGCTGATTCACTAGATTTATAAATGGCAATTTTGGAGTTTTTCGGAGTTTTTAGTTAGAGTCAGGAGCCGGGAGAGTCTGGAACATTGGCCACCTTTTTTAATAACATCAACAACAATCAAAATTAACCCTTTTTTATAGAATCTGTTACCATTAGATAACAAATACTATTTTTACTTCTACACCATTGCATTCTAAAACTGAAAAAAATAAAATTATAACAAAGATTTTGGAGTTGGAAGAATTTAAGATAAAAGTGGCCACTGTACCTACAGTGATGGTACAGTGGCCATTAGAGTATGGTACTGTGGCCACTACTGTGTGGAAGATGGGAATAGTAAAGACAAGTACACAGCCATTTACAGAATAATGATTTATTTTGTAAAAAATAGTTTGCATTAAAAAAAGGCAACTTAAATTTAAAAAACCAGGCAAAAGCTAACAAACATTATACATAGATAAATTAATGAAAAAAAACAGATTTGCTGTTCTAGTAGTGCCGCCTATATTTACAGGTTGATATAAATAATGTACAAATCATCAGGAACATCTAGGAAATAATATCTGAAATAAATAAAATATTGTACTAAATAATAGTACAGGGACCTACATAACAAAGAAGTGGCCACTGTACCTACATTTAACATGGCCACTAATCAACTACATGTTTTTAACCATTTAATAATAAAATGTTTTTTACATCAACTTCATGTTTTTTAAAAAGTAGGGAAAAACAAAAACTATCCAACACAATCAAAATATTATTATACCAATAAATATTTACATGAAGTAGGTATAAGCGGCCAACGCTAGTTCCTTTCGACGTTTATTTATTTAGCCACTAACAATTATTATTTCACTTGCGTGTTGTAGTTTACTTCAAGTACAAAATTTCAGGTTGAGTTTGTTTTAAAATAAAAATCTTGAGATTTAAATGGAATTACTTTGTTAATATACTTAGTGTCCTATTGGTACATTCTGTGCTAGATGACAGCACCTAATCTTGAGCAGCACCTAATAAATAAGAAAATGGCGGGAAGGTGGCCACTGTTCCTGCATGGCCAATGTTCCAGACTCTCCCCTACTTTTTCTTTTTAACAATCCCTGTCTTGTAGTCTCCTTATCTGTACAGCGAATTTCTTGTTTACAATACTCATGCTATTGGTTGATTTATGGAATTGTCAAAAAGTTGTACCGGTTTATAAGAGTAACAAACCTTGTAGTAGGTATTTGATTGTAATTTGGTATATATTTTGGAGTTGCTAATGACAAACCTTACCAAACATGTACATTCGCTACAGATACGACTAGAAATATATTTCTATCGTCGTTGCATCTAGTAGGGTACAAGAATATTTTTTTCAGTATACCTCTCTGAAAACATATAAATTTCATGTTTGTTTATTGGTTGCGAAAGGCAACCTTTCCCGTGCAGTGCACCGGAAAACTTTTCCCGTGCAGGCTTTCCCGTGCTCTTAATAAATAGCATTACGACTTTCAAAGCACTCTTTCGATTTATGATTCTATCTTTAAATTTTTCTGTTTTTTTGAGTATTTTATTGTGGTTTTCAGAGAGGTATACTGAAAAATATCGTTCATTACTCGGCAAAAACCGCTTTTCCCGCGCTCGCTGGCTTCCCGTGGTCGCCTTCCAACTCGCACGGGAAAAGCTTGGTTTCAAGCCTCGTAATGAAATATACTACTCTAAGTGTGTGGGGAGAAAGAATCTGCACAAATTTGAAATATGAATAATTCCTTTACTATTGAGTTTAGATAAGCTGCATTTTTAAACAGATGACGAGATGTTCATACAACAGAATCAGCACCTTAGAAACTTTCGGTTATCTTCTCTTTGACAACCTATAGAGACCGTAATTTTATAGGTGTCGCATCGGTTAGCATTTGGTACTAATATTAGTCATTAGCTTGTATATAAGCCAGGATGCTGTGTGTGGGTTTCACAAGTGATTAGCTCCAGCTGATGAGAGTGCAACAAACTCAAAACAGTCTGTCCTAGAGTATCACTTGTGAATTCCACACATTTCATTATGTTTCTGGGTTAATAGACTTAAATAGTCTTAGTAAATCTTTTATATTTTAAATTGTCAATTTCGATACGATGTTTTGTCTTTGCTGATTCACTAGATTTACAAATGGCAAATTTGGAGTTTGCCGGAGTTTTTAGTTACTTTTTCTTTTTAACAATCCCTGTCTTGTGGTCTCCTAATCTTTACTGCCAATTTCTCGTTTACAGTATTCATGCTATTGGTTGATTTCTGGAATTGTCAAAAAGTTGTACCGGTTTATAAGAGTATTTTTACAAACCTTTTAGTAGGTATTTGATTGTAATTTGGTATATATTTTGGAGTTGCTAATGACAAACCTTTCTTGTTGTAAATCCTACCATGCTTTATTGCAATACTGAATCTTTGACCGAGGATTTTTATTGTTTGAGCAAGCTTTCCAGAAGCTGCATGTTTACAGCAGAAAAGTTTTTCAAAATTCCATGCCAAGTATAAAATTTGTCAATTTTATCTTCGAGTTAATTCTTGATTATTTATGCATTAGAAATTAATTCTACTAGCTAAGTAAACTACACTTTAAATAAAAAAACCCAGAAAGTATCATAGCATTCTAGATGAATGCAAGCAAATTAGAGTTGCAACCAAATTTTGCAGATTTTTCCCCACAACCTTATGTATGGATATCTTGTATACCTTTGAGATTTATATTCACATGCAGTCATCCAGTAGGTACCTGTCAGAGATTCTGTTGAATTTAATTATTTTCTAAAGCACCTTTTTGTCTTGAATAATCGTGTCATTGTCATAGAAATATTCGACTTGGGCGTCACAGAATTTATGCAGAGTGGTGTAATCAACAAACAAAATTTGAGTCATTGGACAGGTGAAAATATTGGCAAGCGTTAACAAAAAACCTACATAGCACGAAAGTCATTGTTTGATACAGTGTAGGATCGTTTGGAATTATAGGTCAATACTTTTTCAAACACGAAAATGACATTCCGTTACAGTAACCTTCCAACTCTACTCACATATGTTAAAAACCTATGCTGTTCCAGGATTAAGATGCCGGGGACTACTAAATAATGGCCTGTTGTTCCAGCAGAATGTGACAACTCATACAGCTGGAAATTCAATGAAGATCCTCAGGCAATATTTTAATGGCCAAATCAATTCACCTTTTGAATATTTACCGTGGCACGTATGGTCGATCGATCTAATTAGAATCTAATCTATTTGAAAGCGAAAGAGTCGTCTTAGAACCATTGAGGAACTAACAGCATGCATTTATAGAGAAGTCGCTGTAATTAATGAAGGTTCACTCCAATGGGTAACGAATGTTGGTGAGGGTCACTTAAATGATCTAATCTTTAGAGATTAGGCAAATATCCACCCTGAATGCTAAGTTTCAAAGAATAGGCTTAATTCCATCCAATAAATTTTAAGAAAACTTATGGGTATAAGCTAATCGCCAGGTTTGTGGTAGCTACCGTTTCTCTTCTTTCTTGTCCGACATCGGCCCAGAAATCCCTGCTTCGGATATCGCACACCACACCAACATTTTATCCGGAATAGCTTTTGCCTTATAGTTTACATTATCTGGTAGTTCATTGATGTTATCAGATGTTATCAAAGAAACCTTAATTTCCTTTTATTCAGGAATTACCAAGAGTAAGAAATGTCTCATCATTCTTAATAATGACTCTATTTTCGGAAAAGTAGTTTCTGCTCAGTGAACAATAACATACAGGTATCCGTTGCAGCTGGATTTGGATGTACTTATTTGGACATTTTTCCTTTTTCTGTATTTTTGACCATGTCTGGACATCTGGACAAATTGTTGACCTTGAAACATTGAATTGGTGAAATCATTTACGACTTGAGATGACGATCCTGCCTTTGGCTCTATTCATCATTCTGTTTACCACAGGTTCTTCGTAATATATTAATTCGCAGAGAGTAGTATAGTTTGAGGTTTGGGCATCCGTCCAACAAGATTATAGATAAAACTTCTATCTTATAAAATCACAGTTATAAAATTTAATGACAAATTTAAACCCCAAAACTGAAATGACGTAACAACAAGCTTGTTTCGTTTCCGATAACAACCTGTTAAAAATAAATTACAAAGTCCTAAACATTGTGCCAAAACTTTTGAGACATTCGTAAATTACCTCTTTTTTGTAGATCTAGAGCTTCCTATACCGTCAATGCAATTTAAAATTTAACGCTAAAGCATAATTTTAAAAGTCTACATAATTACAATACACATTTAATTAATAGCAATTCTAATACAATGTTGGGCTGAAATAAAATTATGATAATGTTCTAGTAAAATAATTTTGAGATAATTTGAGTTTGTAAAGACGATGCGATGAATTGCCATCCAAAAACTAAAATAAGATTTATCTGGGTGCACGATTTGCATGTGTTTTACGTGGGGTTCCCATATCAACATACCCCCACGTTCCTTCCAAAGGAGGAAGCAATTGAGATACGCTCAATCAGCGCGCAATCGCACAGCAATTGCTCCCAGTTACTCGCTGGTCAGAGCGAGGTTGCCTATCCACTCTCTATTAGCTAACCAGGCTAGTACCGGAGCGATTAACATATACGTGCTCATGCGCCGGCATCTTCCCGTCCCCTTTCATACGGGGCTAAGTACCTAATCCAGCAATAGGACTATTCCCCCAACTTAAGTCAGTTCAGTACAACCGAGCCAGAGTTGGGGCCACTGCCCGATCGAATCCAACCTCAAGTGTGGCATGACTTGGTTTTTAAATGGGTTTGCCACCCCGATCTCCCAGTTATAGGCCTGGTATGCCCCCGATAGAGCTTCGTTTCGAGGCTACTTTATAGGGCCCATCAAAGTAGCACCCCGGTGTGTGCCCGTTAAGGTGAAGTTGTCTTGAACGTGAGAGGCTATGTATCTTCGCATCAGCATCCTTTAAGTGTAGGTCTCTAGACGATTTCTCATTTTCAGTTTCTCATGGGTTAGCGAGCGAACTCCCTAACCGAGATAAACCTCACTTGAATCTCCTCCATTCGTCTAGGTCAGACATGAAATGTCAAGGTTGTTTTACGTGGGGTACCTGTGTGCACTTACCCCCACGTTCCTTCCAGAAGGAAGTGATTGGGATACGCCCAATCAGCGCGCAAGTTGCATAACCGGCAGTCGTGCAATTGCTACCAGATTGACTAACTGGTAGGAGCGAGGTTGCCTATCCACCCTCTACTAGCTAAGTCGCGCATAGTGACCGAGCAGTTGACTTAACACGCTGCTCACCCGCCAGCACACTCCCGTCCTCTTTCTTGCGGGGTGAAGTACCTCGTCCAGCAATAGGACTATTCCCCAACTTGACGCTGTTATCAAGAGGGACCACTGCCCGATCGAATCCAACCTCAAATGTGACAGGACTTGGTTTTTAAGCGGTTTTGCCACCCCGATCTACCAATTTTAGGCTTGGTGAGCCCTCGACAGAGCTTCTTTTAAGTCTACACGTTATAGACTCCCGGTGCGTACCCGAATTTGGTGAAGTTGTCTTGATAGTGAGAGGCTATGTATTCGCTTCAACTATTCTTAAGTGTAATGGCTTTCAGAGCTTCTCCCAATCACTGTACCCGGCTGCAGTCCGGATCATAGGGTGGTCAGGATAGCTCCTAAGCATATTTACCTAGCGGCTTGCAGTTTCCCATTGCCCAAAAGCGGGATAACCTCACTTCTAGTCACCGCACTAGAGATTCAGTCAAACAGCGGGTTCCTTTGGTGACCATATATGACCTCGGTCATGCAGCGGGGTCCTTGGTGACCATAAATGACCTCGGTCAAACAGTGGGTTCCATTGGTGACCATAAATGACCTTGTCCCTTAGGCGAGATTCGAATCCGCCCACACCGGTCTCATCTACCAGGGCTCCCCCTGATCGGTCAGAGTTACCGTCGAGAATTCTCACGAATTTCTCTACCACAAGCTTTATTCTAACAGCTTCATCCGTTTCCCGTCAGCAGGATAGGGTAGAAGACAGCCAGTTCTAAGGGTGAAGGTCGTGTGGTCTCCCGTCCACCCAATAGGCCAACGTCTAGGCCAGACAGATTATTATAATTTGTTTTACGTGGGGTACCCGTATCAACATACCCCCACGTTCCTTCCAGAAGGAAGTGATTGGGATACGCCCAATCAGCGCGCAATTGCATAGCAATTGCTCCCAGTCAGCTCATTGGTCGGAGCGAGGTTGCCTATCCACCCTCTACTAGCTATCCAGGCTAGTACCGGAGCGATTGACTTAACACGTGCTCACCCGCCGGCACCCTCCCGTCCTATTTCATACGGGGCTAAGTACCTCGTCCAGCAATAGGACAATCCCCCCAACTTAACTCAGTTGAATAGAGAGAGCCCTCCAGTCTTCTTTCACACCTTCATAAGCTCCTCCCCGAGACAGGGGTTGGGGCCACTGCCCGATCGAATCCAACCTCAATTGTGGCGGCACTTGGTTTTTTAATGGTTTTGCCACCCCGATCTACCAAATTATAGGCTTGGTGGGCCCTCGACAGAGCTTCGCTTAAGTCTACACGTTATAGACTCCCAGTGTGTACCCGTTAAGGTGAAGTTGTCTTGATTGTGAGAGGCTATGTATTCGCTTCAACTCTCCTTAAGTGTAATGGCTTTCAGAGCTTCTCCCAACCGCTGTACCCGGCTGCAGTCCGGATCATAGGGTGGTCGGGATAGCTCCTAAGCACATTTACCTGGCGGCATGCAGTTTCTCATCTGCCCTGGGATAAAGCTCACTTCGATTCTCGTCACTTAGGATTCAGTCAAACAGCGGGTTCCTTTGGTGACCATAAATGACCTCGGTCAAACAGCGGGTTCTGTTGGAGACCATAAATGACCTCGGTCAAACAGCGGGTTCCATTGGTGACCATAAATGACCTTATCCAAGGCGAGATTCGAATCCGCCCACACCGGTATCATATACCAGAGCTCCCCTCACGAATTTCTCTACCACACACTTGACCTGACAGCTGCATCCATTACCCAGTTTCCAAGGAAGCAAGGATAGGGTAGAAGACATAGAAGCCAAGATTGTTTCACGTGGGGTCCCCGTGTTAACATACCCCCACGTTCCTTCCATGAGGAAGTGATTGGGATACGCCCAATTAGCGCGCAAGTTGCATAACCGGCAGTCGTGCAATTGCTACCAGATTAACTCACTGGTAGGAGCGAGGTTGCCGATCCACCCTCTACTAGCTAAGACGCGCATAGTGACCGAGCAGTTGAAAAGACACGCTGCTCACCCGCCGGCACCGAAGTACCTCGTCCAGCATAGGACTATTCCCCAGCTATGCCCTCTTGCAAAGTGGGACCACTGCCCGATCGAATCCAACCTCAAATGTGGCAGGACTTGGTTTTTAAGCGGTTTTGCCACCGCGATCTACCAATTTTAGGCTTGGTGGGCCCTCGACAGAGCTTCTTTAAAGTCTACACGTTATAGACTCCCGGTGCGTACCCAATATTGGTGAAGTTGTCTTAATAGTGAGAGGCTATATATTCGCTTCAACTATCCTTAAGTGTAATGGCTTTCAGAGCTTCTCCCAATCACCGTACCCAGCTGCAGTCCGGATCAAAGGGTGGCCAGGACAGCTCCTAAGCGCATTTACCTGGCGGCTTGCAGTTTCCCAGCACATGGGATAAACCTCACTTCTAGTCATCGCACTAGAGATTCCGTCAAACAGCGGGTTCCTTTGGTGACCATAAATGACCTCGGGCAACAGCGGGTTCCTTTGGTGACCTTACATGACCTAGGTCATGCAGCGGGTTCCTTGGTGACCATGATTGCCCTCGGCCAAGCAGCGGGTTCCTTGGTGACCATAAATGACCTCCTCCCTTAGGCGAGATTCGAATCCGCCCACACCGGTCTCATCTACCAGGGCTCCCCCTGATCGGTATGAGTAACCGTCGAGAATTCTCACGAATTTCTCTACCACACACTTTATCTGACAGCTTCGTCCATTGCCCTTGATAGAGATAGGGTAGAAGACAGCCAGTTCTAGGGGTGAACGTCGTGTGGTCTCCCGTTCACCCAAAGGGTAGAAGACAGCGGGATACTTAGCTCCTTAAAAGACCCTGACGTCAGGTAAGATTCAATCCACCCACACCGGACCCTCTTGTTAACAGAGCTCCCCCTGCAACGTTTTAGGGTCATCGTCGAGAAACACTCCGGTGAAACGTAAACGCAACACCTCGGCATAACTCTACCACACATTTGATTCTGATCGCGTCATCCGTTACCCAGACAAGCCTGGGATGGGGTAGACAACGACCAGTTCTAAGGGTTCTTTTAGTAGGTATTTGATTGTAATTTAATATAAATCTTTAAGTTGCTAATGACAAACCTTTTTTGTAGTAAATGCTACCATACTTTATTGCAATATTGAATCTTTGACCTAGGATTTGTATTGTTTGATCAAGCTTCCCAGAAGCTGCATTCGCCAATACCTCATCTTTTTTTGGAAAGAGGTTGTATGTCTTTCAAAATCTCATCTTTTCTAGTACGTATCTTTTTCTAATACAATACAAATATAACATAATAAATGTTGTTTCCAGAATTTCAATTTCAGAAAAATTTACAATAGAGAAGTCGCTGCAATAAATGAAGGTTCACTCCACTGGGTAATGAATAATTTTATATCCAGACGTAAAAAGTGTATTGAAGTTGGCGAGGGTCACTTAGATGGTCTAATCTTTAAAGATTAAGCAAATATCCACCCTGTTTGCCAAGTTTCAAAGATTAGGCTTAATTTCACCCAATAAATTTTAATAGTACTTATGGGTATAAGCTAATGCTCATGTATGTAGTATTTCGTACATTCGGAATAAATAGATGATAATGATTTATTATAGCGGAAAACAACTTGAGTTAGGTAACATTACTTGGTAGTGGCACTTCCAGAATCGCATTTTTTCTCGATTCCCCGTGAATTATGCTTTTATCGATACCTATTTTTTCCTAAAATTTCAAAAACTTTACACAGTCTTTCAATATGTAACTTTTTGTTTGGCGTAGATTTCAAAATACCATCCCAAAACAGATAACTCAGGGAATATTAACAAATAAATGATCAATATTTCTTTGAAAGATTAAACCTTGATATACTTTATGTGTTTGAAACGAGAATGTGTTTATCTATCTACATTTAAAACCTTTTGGTTTTACAACCTTCATGTTTGTTTGTTTTTATTTTTAATATATGTATTTCAACGATAATGATTGATGTAATGGTAATGGTTGATGTAATTTTTCGGTTAAATTTGATTGTCGTTTTTAAAATTAAATTGCAACAGACTTTTTAATGCTGTAAACGCCTTAAAAAACCCTGACGCTACACTGTTTATATTTTGGTTATTTACGAGCTGGATTTGTATTTTCAGACCAAATAGTTTTGGTTCAAATTTGACATTGATATTTGCAATAATTTCAAAACTTAACAGGTGTACAGACAAAGACAAAAACAACAGGATTTTTTCCTCCAGGGATGTCTGTCGTGTTATTTAGGTCATATAACGTCGAGAAATGAAAAAAGGTATTTTTTACAAAAACTCGTTCTCATTCTGTGGACTTGTACATATATTGTGAGAAAGCAAAAGCAAAGAAATGGGTTTAAAGAATAAACTTTAATTGTTTTCAACCACTTTGTTGTTAGAAATGTAGTTCTGAAATGATTCTAGCTACTTACCACATCGCACATACCTTATACAGTAAGGAATGTCATCCTTTGTTAATTATTTAAAAATACAAAAAAATTGTAGGCGTGACATTATATGATTTAATAAAATATTAAACATATATGATTTTCTTCCATTAGAATATAAACGAAACAAATTTACATTATTATAATCTGAAAATTCGTTTATAACAGAACTATATCTCGAAATATCTTATATGTATAAATTTAAAGGTCCGTTTTGTTTAACGGCATACTTTCAGCAGGTGTCCTCGAACTCAGCACTTATAGCAGACATAAACACGGACTTGATAAACAGAATCTGCTGAATAGTGATAAGTACCATAGTTTTATACCTTGAAAACTTGACAACGTTGATGGAGGCGTACTCGAACGCTTGATTTGCCAAAATTATATACACGGAGGTGAATACGAGCGCTCTATGTACGGAGGCTGACACGAACGCGCACTATACAGAAGCATGTATATCTAAAAAATTAAATAAAATTACCCCTCTTGGTGGATTTAGGAGTGTTAGTTCAAGAAAAAGTCTGTGACACTAGAATAATTAATATACAATCATTATTAATGGCGGAGTTGTGGTCGTCTGTTCAGTATACGGAGGCGAACACGATACAAAAGCACATATATATATATATATATATATATATATATATATATATATATATATATATATATATATATATATATATATATATATATATATATATATATATATATATATATATATATATATATATATATAGAGGCCTACCATGCGTCCGGACCAAAAGCGTAGCGCCCAGCGTCCGGCGTATATAAATGATGGTATCAGTCAGCGTCTTTTGCAAGCTATAGGTTTATTCAGCGTCTGTTTATTTTATGCAAGCTATAGGTTTATACAGCGTCCATTTATTTTTTCAGTATTGGCCAGCCTGCTTGAATTCCTTTGCCTGTCTGCGGTGTCGAGTTACTCTCTGCATTTCTGAGTAAAGATTGCGTCATTTAAACTGGCAAAAATAATTCTATTTTATTAACGCTATGTAATAAATACTTTTAGTTTCGTTTCTGTATGTGTATGAATTTTATTTAGAAGGCTTTCAGATTTAAAATATTATATGCATAAAAACATCATAAAACTTGAAATATTATTGGATTTGTATGAAATTTTCTACAAAGGGGTTTTTCAGGTCGCTAATTTCAAATTTGATGTCAACGTTTGCAAATTTTAAAGGGCGGATGAAATATGGCGGCCATAATAATTAAAATTTGATTTATTTGCATAAAACTTAACATCTGTGAGTATATTCGAAATAGCGGGTATGATATAGCTCTCTGCGTTGCCAAAGTACTATGTGTATTTCTCAGTAAGGATTGCGTCATTTAAAGCGACAAGAATAATTATATTTTATTACAGCTACTTAATAAATCTTTTACTTCCATTCATTGGTGTCTGAATTTTATTTAAAATGTTTTAAATAAGTTTTAAGGTACCATAAACAAAAAAATTTCGTAAAATTAGAAATTTTATTGGATTTGTATGAGATTTTCTACAAAGGGGTTTCTAAGGTCGCTGATATCGAGTTCGACGTTAAGATTTACAATATGACGATTATACTTGAGATTTGGCACAGTTATAGGAATTAGGATTCTTGTAAAGAAAAAATAAACCAATGTTATTATGACAACCCCCGTACCCCCTTTTAGGGGTTGTAAAGCTTTTAGATGACACAGAAACTTGAAATTTGGTACAATTATAGTTTAAGGTTATTGTAAAGAAAATATATAAAAAAATGTCGTTATATCATCCCCCGCACCCTCTTATGGGATTGTAAAACTTGCAGATGACACAGGAACTTGAAATTTGATATAGTTATAGGGTTTAAGACTGTCGTAAAGAAAAATATAATTTTTTTTATTAAGTCAACCCCTGCACTTTATTTGGGGGTTGTAAAAATTCTGGATGACATTCAAACTTGAAATTTGAGATAGTGATAGGATTTAGGACTATCGTAAAGAAAATTATTAGGTCAACCCCCGCACTCCATTTGAGGGTTGTAAAACTTCTAGATGACATACAAACTTGAAATTTGACATAGTTATAGAGTTTAGAATTCTTGTCAAAAGAAAAATAACCAATGGTAAAATTTCCAACCCCCAGCCACATTGGGGATTGTAAAACTTCTAGATGACATACAAACTTGAAATTTGACATAGTTATAGAGTTTAGAATTCTTGTCAAAAGAAAAATAAACAATGGTAAAATTTCTACCCCCCACCAACATTGGGGGTTGTAAAACTTCTATATGACATACAAACTTGAAATTTGGTATAGTTATAGTATTTAAAATTTTCCTAAAGAGAAAAATCAAAAATATTAAAATGTCAACCCTCCCACCCATTTTTGAGTTATAATACTTCTAGATGACGTACAAACTTGAGATTTTAACATAGTTATAGAGTTTAGAATTCTTGTCAAAAGAAAAATAAACAATGGTAAAATTTCCAACCCCCAGCCACATTGGGGATTGTAAAACTTCTATATGATATACAAACTTGAAATTTGGTATAGTTATAGTATTTAAAATTTTCCTAAAGAGAAAAATCAAAAATATTAAAATGTCAACCCTCCCACCCCCTTTTGAGTTATAAAACTTCTAGATGACATACAAACTTGAGATTTTGACATAGTTATAGTGTTTAGAATTCTTGTCAAAAGAAAAATAAACAATTGTAAAATTTCTACCCCCCACCCACATTGGTGGTTGTAAAACTTCTATATGATATACAAACTTGAAATTTGGTATAGTTATAGTATTTAAAATTTTCCTAAAGAGAAAAATCAAAAATATTAAAATGTCAACCCTCCCACCCATTTTTGAGTTATAATACTTCTAGATGACGTACAAACTTGAGATTTTGACATAGTTATAGTGTTTAGAATTCTTGTCAAAAGAAAAATAAACAATTGTAAAATTTCTACCCCCCACCCACATTGGTGGTTGTAAAACTTCTATATGATATACAAACTTGAAATTTGGTATAGTTATAGTATTTAAAATTTTCCTAAAGAGAAAAATCAAAAATATTAAAATGTCAACCCTCCCACCCCCTTTTGAGTTATAATACTTCTAGGTGACGTACAAACTTGAGATTTTGACATAGTTATAGAGTTTAGAATTCTTGTCAAAAGAAAAATAAACAATTGTAAAATTTCTACCCCCCACTCACATTGGGGGTTGTAAAACTTCTATATGACATACAAACTTGAAATTGGGTATAGTTATAGTATTTAAAATTTTCCTAAAGAGAAAAATCAAAAATACTAAAATCTCAACCCTCCCTCCCCCTTTTGAGTTATAAAACTTCTAGATGACGTACAAACTTGAGATTTTGACATAGTTATAGACTTTAAAATTCTTGTCAAAAGAAAAATAAACAATGGTAAAATTTCAAAGTATTTATTACATAGCGTTAATAAAATAGAATTATTTTTGCCAGTTTAAATGACGCAATCTTTACTCAGAAATGCAGAGAGTAACTCGACACCGCAGACAGGCAAAGGAATTCAAGCAGGCTGGCCAATACTGAAAAAATAAATGGACGCTGTATAAACCTATAGCTTGCATAAAATAAACAGACGCTGAATAAACCTATAGCTTGCAAAAGACGCTGACTGATACCATCATTTATATACGCCGGACGCTGGGCGCTACGCTTTTGGTCCGGACGCATGGTAGGCCTCTATATATATATATATATATATATATATATATATATATATATATATATATAACGGGTGTTCATTTAAATTCGTAATCTAGCAACCTTTGGATTATTGCCTGTCTCTATCTGCGACGTATTATATCTGTCGCTCTGTCTTCTTTCATTAAAATCCCAAAGGTTGCTAGATTACGAATTTAAATGAACATGCGTTATATATATATATATATATATATATATATATATATATATATATATATATATATATATATATATATATATATATATATATATATATATATATATATATATATATATATATATATATATATAATAGAATTGGAAATATCGGGTATGCGGTCTGTAGTAAAATCTTTTTATTTTCTACTCAATATTTCTTCGCTTTTTTGCAACTTCTTCAGGAGTAAAAAAATTAGATTAACTAGTCTTTATAAAAACAGGTTCAAAATAGCATAAAAATAAGACATAATATACAGACCTTTCAGACATCAGGTCGTTTGTGTTTTTTAACTTATATAATCTATATGCAATCATTAACTAAAAAAAGTTAATTATGTATTTATCTACTTCTAATCAGAACTGTAATTAATAATATATTTAATATTAATTTGCCATATCCTATCGAATTGAAGTCAAGACGCTGCACAAAACGCATGCGTTAAGTTCAGGATTAGTGTAGTGATACTCGGGGGCTAGACGCTAGTCATAGAAACGTAAGATTGCATCACCCCGTGAAAATAACTACGATGGAGTCAGGAGTTATGTTCACATAATAATGCACCAGTTCTTTTGAGAAAGTACGCCATCGACAATAAATTCGCCTGATAAAATTTACCCAATTTCTCACGGACTACACTTTATCGTTATGCGATGTGGACTTTGAATTTATAAAGCGCGTTAGGAAGTCAGTATTAATTGAAAAGCAAGAGATCAGATCATCTTATGGCGGCATCGTTATCTGCGCTCAATTCGTCGATACCGCAGAGTATTAATAAATATGGGTAGATAAGTCGATTAAATCGACTAGAGATGCATTACTCGTGGTCTAACAACAGGCTTAAAAGCTCCTACAGCACGTGAGCCTCGTTTTGTTTTCTTACATACAGGTAGTAAAAATGGTTTTGCCGATGGAGCAGAACTGATTTTTCTTGCAAAGAAAAATACTCAAGACCATTTGTGCCTGATTTTATGTTTGCTATTTAAGCGACATCTTTTAATTATTTTCGTAATTTCTCACATTTATTTTATAGAAAAAGTAATATTCAACTAGATGACGTTAAAATCTCAATTTTTCAATTTTGGCACTAACGCACTCTTCATATGAAACCGACAATATATTATTTTGTAATATCTAGTTGTTAAAGGTTACTTTGGCTACGGTTTATTGTTACTATGGTAAATATCCTCTTGATAGTTAGGGAGGTGGTGGCAGAAACTTTTCAATAATTTGTTCGTGTGCCAGAAGTTGAAAATAGTGAAGTCTTTTAATAATGAAAAATAGTACCGGCCATTTTTGGCAAAACCTTATCGTGTGATTATCAATTAAAAGCTCAATAAATATGTAAAGAAAAAAGGGCCCTGAAGTCATGCAAATGATTTAATAGAGTTTTTGTTTTCTACATATTAACAATGATTTTTATACGGCCTAGATGTCTGGAAAATGTTTTTTTAGTATCTATATTGCGGTGTAATCATTTCACCGTATTGAAAATTTTCCTTACGATAGTTCGTGAACGTCAAAAATAAATGTTTCACATATATCATCAAATGAGGGACATGTTATGTCATGGGTATAATTAATATGAAGGGTATAGATAGGACCACAGTTAGGCTCATTAATACTTAAATTAAAACTTAAAAATAAAGACTTCATGCAAACCTAACCTACCTTTCTCATGCATAATAATAAAAGGTTTCATTTTCAGGAAAAGGATATAAATTAGTTAGATTCTTTGATTATAATCATGTTTATGCAACCCATGTTACATTTGGGACGGTTTCCCACTTGTTAGGAAGAAGTAACTTCCATATTAAATTTAAACGTTACGATGTTTAGCGTCAGATAGAATTTTCCTGGAGGCCAGCTCAAGTTTATGTTGTTAATTAGCTGAAAATAGATTAATTAGGTCAATCTTATTATGACTGATACAATACAATTAATTTTTGAATTTGTTTACAAGATTTCTGGTCACTTTTATTAATGAAGGTTTTGACTCTTATAGACTTTTATCCTGCTTTTCCTCACCATTGTTTTTATGTAAGTGCTTAGAGCATTTTGTGAGCATTTAGAGCTGGACATTTTGTGCATAAATTGATTAACGTTGACTTAATATTTAAGCTGGCACTTGCATAAGCATTAATTGGTGTATTTATTCGTATTATTAGTTCGTACTGTAAAAATCATGTTTATACTAAATTGTAAAGATGTTCTTATGAATAAATGAATTGTATTACTTATATCATGTATTCCTGTAACTAGTTTGTAAAGGATGAACCTTGGTTTGTAGAATTTTATATGTAATTAGATCGTAACGAGTTTTGTACATTGTCAAACGTTTTCCTCGAATATCTTCGTTACGATACATTTAAGATAATGAATGTATTATACTTTATTGATCTTCGTTTTAAGGGCTACAATCCTATAGTAACAGAATTAGGATTAGTGATCATCTATACCAGCTGTTCCGGATTAGTGACGTCACGAGCCTGCTCGATCTTCCGCTGTTTTGAAAAAGTGTCATAGTTTTCTTTTGTTCTGGCAGAAAGTATATAAGCTGCGGCAAATTGTAACAAAGTCAGTCGAAAAAACATTGAAGGCAGAAGCTATGCCCGGCTCCGGATAAAATATAACCATATGTTTTGACATAAATGTCACAGTATAAATAAAGTTTTAAAATAAACTAAAAGTGTTACCTGAACATTTTTTTAAAGGATTAAAAGAAGATTTAAGTATTGTGCAACTATTATTAAAAGTGAAAGTGATTGTTTTAATAAATTCTGATTGACTTTATTTTTCTTCATCGATCTACGTATCGACGATATTTCATAAACAAGAAATCAGCTGACAGGTTCTGTCACAGTGTTACCACTAAAAGGATTTTTATATAAAAGAGAACTATTTTATAACGTACTAGGTTATTTTTGTTAAGTTCATAAATAATAATTAATTGATAAAGTTCATCCTCAAATATAAAATTATTTGGTTTAGTTTATTAAGTTCTTTTCAGAATTTATTTAATTTCAGTTAAATAAAACAACAAAATTTGTTTTTAAAAGAATTTATTTTTACTTGACAAATATTTATTTATAAATAAATTTCATTTGTGTTGGTTTGTTCAAACGAATGACCGTACTGATCCTATGTCAGATCAATACAATTATTTATAACGTTTGAGCAAACCTGAGAATTCACTTCTCAATTTACCAATTGTATTATCTTGAAAAACTTTTTTTTATTTTTATTTTGACGTTCTATTTGGATTTTTATTTTTGATTGTTAAATAAAGTTTATGTTTTCAATTTTACATATGTGTTTAATTGATGTTAATACAAGCATCCAGCGCTTTTCATTTAAATTCAGAGTTTAGCAGCAGTTATCCAGTTTGCAGGAGCTTTAGTGCTTACGATATAAGTTTTTCTTTCTTTCCAGGCATAAAAGTAAATAAGATTCTCGCAATTAAAATAATTTATGCTTTACTAAGGAAACCTGAACTAGCTGAGAGAAATAAAGAAGAATATCTGTGGTGTATTCTCAACTTAATCCACCGTACATAATTTATGTTTATATTTGGAACGGTGGATATTATATTATATTTTATTCTCATTTCAATTCACCGCAATATAGTTAAATTTACATAATAACTGAATTCTAAAAATGTGCAAAGAATATAGGAGGCTTAGATCTTTTTTGCAATTTTGAAAATTATTTTTATGCACAGATGCATTATAATTAGACTATTATTGCTAGATTTATCTAAACATAACTGTCTCTTTATGCCCCAAGGGCCTCTTTATGATCCGACGGGCAATAATGAAACGTCAACTAAATGTCAGAGCTGTATTTTTAGAACTTGATTGGTTCTTAATATAATTTGTAAACTTAGCACCAATGAACATAAGCTGAAATTAAGTATTTTAGATAGTAACTATAGTAACGTACTTCGTATATATGCACATAAGTATACGTACAGCGGCTTGATGTAACCTACGTACTCATTTAATTATATTTTTTACACAATAATAGATTTGAGATAAAAACAATCTGTGCATAAAATAGTGTATGCATTTCGGGCATAACTTGCTTTTATGGCCCTACAGCCTTTTCCTAGCCCTCGGCTGACGCCTCGGGCTAGAAATAACGCTTCTGGCCATAAAAGCTTCTTTATGCCCTTAATACATAAATAACTATTACGAAAAAGCAGCGACATACATTTTCACATACTTGAAAACTTTTTTATTTATTTTTCCTAAGGGCGAGTAAATCATATCCCCAAATTGCCACCAGCTCCTTAAATATTAACAGCCGCAAACCATAAGAGACTGGACCACTAGAATAAGACTAAATTACTAAAACCACATAAATTTCAACTTTATTAGTCAATTTTTGTTATAAACCAGGGTTGACGCTGACAGCATTCCCTTCCACTCTAAATCATTCGGTTTTTTTCGATGAGTTTGAAAAAAATAAATATGAAAAAGATCATTATGAATGAATCATAGATAAAACAAAAACTATTGCACAATATACATCCGTTAGGGTCTTTACGGCCTTGCCAGTTTGATTCGACTTGGTCTTTGACTTCATCTCACAAACCTTCTGAGAGCAGCCGTAAAGGTTATCTTAACAGACTTCTACTGTAAAATACTATTTTGTAATATCTAGTTGTTAAAGGTTGCTTTGAGGACTGTTTGTTAGTATGTTAACAACCGCTGAACTGCCGCAGGTCATAAAAAGTGGCCGTAAAGACTAAATCACATGTATAATTGACAATGACACCATCTCTGAGCACACTTAGGGCCGGTGTTTCCAACTTTTGTATAAACTGTAGTATAGCTATCCAGCAGATATATTTATCCTACCGATAATTCGAAGTATAAATATAAACGGGTATTTCAATGTAGGTCGAGTATAAAACAATCTTTCAGTTAGATATCTCCTACTTAAAGTTTGCACATTTGCAATTTTGTTTTTTTTTAATATTTAACAGCTAAAAATCATTAAAGGTTTGATTTCTTACTGCTTCGTTTGTTATAACGATGCCATATTTTACTACTTGTCAATAATTATTGCTAACTCTAACAACAGAGAAAATTAAAATTTTGTGACTGCGAAAATGAGTGAAAAACTACTACTATTTCGTTATTATCTTCAGCAATCTCAATTTTATTATCTTCTTCAGAAAGCTCTATTTCATTGCGTATGTTAACAATGTTGTGTAAGATCGCTATTGTAACTATTATTTTTTGAATTGAATAGGAAATCGTCAATTCCATATGCCAAAAGCTCTTTCAATGACGTTCCTGGGTCTTATGTGTTATTCATTAAAAAGTCTTTGAGCTTTATTTTGTGGTTCAGCTAGTGGTGATATTAGATAATTCTTGAGAGCATAATCACTATTTCCTATTACAAATTCATCATTTTGGAACCCTCCGAATAAAAGAGAATTGGCAAATATGGTGTTGTCATGTGTAACAGCAGACCAATGTACTACAATTTCGGTGAAACGTAAAGAAATATCATAAGTTGCTTATATTCAGAGAAAAGTAGCCTTTTCGGCATTGAAGATTTTCTGCTGTATAACCTCCGGGTGATTGCATCCTAACCAGTGTGCCATCAACTGCAGCTCTAACTCTTGGATATCTTGCAATCTGATAAAATTTCTGTTGAATTGTAGGAATCTCGTTCTGACTTTGTGGTAGGTATATATTATTTTTTCTCTTAAATACATTAATGCATCACAAACGTGTTCTATAATTTTTACAATTGTTTTTTTGTGAATACCCATAAAATTTTCTATTCGCTATGTGCATGGCGACTCGTGGCGACCTCTGGGCGTAGATTGAGAAATAAGGACGGAAACCATAACATTGGCGTTTATGGACGGATGTCGAAAGTGTGAAATAAACCAAATATAAAGACTATTTTTTGTTTACTTTCTACATGAGCGTGTACAGTATTTATTTTTATGCGATTGAGAAGAATAATCATGTAAGTAAATTGTATTTAATATACATATTTTCATGTTATTATTTGACTTTTTGAGGTTATATCCATATATGTACATTTGAAAATTCAATAAATGGTAAAGAATTTTGTACACTTGCACTTGCCATTTGAACCATTATTTTTGCAATTCACTACGCAACAAGTATTCCCACCCATTATATTTGCAAAGTTTACTGGAAGCGTCCGTCGTTATTGCTCTATTGCTCCACCTAGTGCGCTTCGAGCGATTATCCCATCCCCTCCAAGCCGACGCACATAGCGAATAGCAATAAAGTAAGAACTCGTTGCAAAAAACCTTAAAGTAATTAGCAATTACTTCAAGGGTGTTACAGCACTATTTCTATAATTAATATAAACTTATTAAAATTCAACCATATCAACATACAAATGCAAAAACAACTGTGCTGCAATTTTTCCATCTGTGCTTGTCTAACAACATTGAAACTATATACAATAGGGAGTAATCTTCGTCATATGATTTAAATAAAACAAGAAAATCTTTGTCCATTTTTCAGACTCGCAAGAAAATCTAAAAAGAAAATCAACAATAACAAAAATATTGGCGGCTTCGACAAAGTATACTAAAAACTTATCTGCCAGTTAGCACATTATCCAGAGAAAAAGTACCGTATAAATTTAACTGAAACTTATCCTAAGGATAAATATTATACTGAGATCAAAATACCCGTTGTTAACTTATACGTAAGTTTATCTCCAGGATAGTTTATACTGAACTTTATACTGAGGTGGAAATACCGGCCCTTAATCATTCGTTTTTTGGATGCTTTTGAAATAAATAAACTTCAAAAAGATAGTTATGAACGAATTGTAGTGATATTATAAAAACTATTGAACAATCTCAATGAAAGAATTCTTTCACTTTTCTTTTAAACATTTTTAAATTAAATCCTTTTATATGTTCAGGCAATTGATAGTTAATATAACAAATCGGTAAAAAGGTAGACGAAAAATTATTTAAAAAGAATTCACCTACCGAAAGGTGAATTTTTAAAGAAACACAAAACGGCTACCGGTAGGAACAGTTTTTTCCAGAAAGGACCCTGCACGTTTCGTATGGAAATTGGATCCCGGTCAAATTGGCTGAAATTTTGATATGTTTTAGTTTATGTCATCCTGATCAAAAGTCTCCATGGCCACGAAGCTCTAAAATTAATAGTCTCGGAGTTACAGAGCACGAAATGCAGCAAAAATTCATATATCAGTTTATGGATTTTTAACACATACAGCAGTAGGTAATGCGGTACCTGGCCCGACCCCCACTCTTCCTACTTTTGGCCACGCCTACTGCGCTCTGATTGGCTACCCCCACTCCTGTAGACACGCCTCTTGCTCTCTGATTGGTTACCCCCACTCCGGTAGCCACCCCTGCTGTTCTGTGATTGGCTGACGTCGGCCATTTTGGAACTCGAGGGCGTCATGCTACAATTAGTGTGTATTGCTAATAGAGGGCGTCATGAAGAAATCTGTATTATCGACGACCTATGTACTACCAATAGAGGTCGCATTAAAGAAACCTGTATTATCCTATGTACTGATGTTACTAGAGGTCGCAATAAAGAATCTCCTCTCTCGATATCTCCTCTTTCACTCTCTCCGTTTCGCCCTCTCTCCTTCATCCTAATGCTAGTAAATGAAACAACAACAACACACTGTTTAAATAGAATATTTATTTAGGAATTATTATTATTATTACAATTAATTTCACATTTCATCAAATGATGAATATTGCAGAGTAAAGAGTCTCCTCTCTCACTCTCTCGCTTTCTCCTTCTCTCCCATCATCCTAATAACAGGTGGCGCTAAATTTGAAACTGTACTGAATCTGTCATACTGTCAACAGAGGTCGTCATGAAGAAATCTGTATTATCGACGACGACTTATGTACGGCTAATAGAGGTCGCAATAAAGAAATCTGTATTACCTATGTACTGATGCTATTAGAGGCCTCATTAAAGAATCTCCTCTCACTCCTTATCGCTCTCTCACTCTCTCCTTTTCACACTCTCTCCTTCTCACACTCTCTCCTTCTTGCACTCTCTCCCTTCATCCTAATGCTAGTAAATGAAACATCAATGTTTAAATAGAATATTTATTTAGCTAGGAATTATTATTATTATTACAACGACGACGACAGCTCGATAAATCGTTTAAGATTTTGAATTTGTCATTCTTGAAGTCACCATCATGGATTTCCCGCCCTTGAATTTTATATTTCACGGACGACTAACCACATGATCAAAATTATTGTATTCTAATGAAACTTTCTACCCAAAGAGATCATGAAATTTAAAGAAACCGACAATCCTTGATACAACTGCGAGGTTTGCAGACTCGTCTAACCTTTATATCTATGTCAGTAGCTACCCTTCGTAAAGGGCTTTTGGATCTCTATGTTAAGAAAATTACGTTAATAAATACAAGCTTTTGAATCACGTTCAGGGATCGGACTGGTTTCTAACACTAATATGTATTATTATCAACGGCTGAATTAACTATTTAAAAAGAGAAAAAACTAATTCTAATGCAGAAAAATAACTTACCATTTGCGCTTTGTAATACCAGATATCACTTTAAATTAAAACACCTTAATCACCTCTCATCAAGAAGGAATATACACTAATTACCTTTTTAAATTTAAAACCGAAAACACGACTATACTGTAGAAGGTACCAAAATAAACTGGAGTTAAATTTTACCTTACCATCGACGATAAAAAGGGAAACACCCTGAGGCAATATACATTCTTTTAAAAAGGCACCATTCGACCTCCAAATCACTAGAAATTTACGGTTTTATACCTGCTTTAAACTCAAACCAGGTAAGTTTGAATGGTTCTTTTCTGTAAAAATTCTCTCCCTTTTTCATCAATATATAATCTTTTTAAACTTCTTTATAGACGGCTTTTTGTAAACTTGAAATCGAGATAATTATCAGATTAAAATGCCTCATTATACCCTAAAAAGGTTGGATTGACTACCTGAGGCACGATAGCAGGTACTAATCCTCGAACATTTAAGATGTACAGTAAAAACAAAAGAAGTTAATTATAAAAGTTCGATTTTGCACCTCTTTTCAACTGTAATTATTATGTATAGTATTATGTATTATGTTTTTCTTTTAAAATTTCTATAATATTTACGTCGAGAGATTGATTATATAAGCTGTTTTAGAATATTCAAAGACAGTATAAGACAATAAATTATCGTGAGAGATCTATACAAAACACCATATATATAAAAATTGTTATTTTTATTGAATGAACGACTGTTAATATTATATACACGCTCCATCTTGTTATATGATCAGCGAACTATTTATTGAAGTTTGCTTTACAATAGAAAAGATATTTATTAGAGCCATTAGATTATTTGAAGATCGTATGTGAATGATACGTTAAACTGAATTTTAGGAAATTTGTCATTTTTAAGGCCACATGTGGTCAATTCCCAGTAAATCTATAGATTATAAGAGTAACAAAATAATTAAAAGATCGTAGATGCCGGTTAATTAAGACACATCAGACTTCCTTAATTACGTTAAAAAAGTACATATTCGATTTGTTTAACCATTAACAGCCGCACTCATAGAGAAATTACATGCGTGTAACCTTTTTCCGTTTAATTTTAAGCGTCTCTTTTCTGTAAAGATTTTGAGAATTTTAAAAGAAGAAAAAAGTAGGTACCTTACCTAATTATACAATGTAAATATGCCTGTGTTAAACGGATCAAGGGGGGTAGAGGAAACCCTTCTTCTTCTTACAAAATGGTTTACCTGTGTTCTTTTTTTTTACCTGCCTGGTATTATACGATCAGATAACGCTTGAACGTCAGAAATCAGAATAATAAACATGTTTTTATTTTACGTTACTGGTATAACATACCTCCTTCCGTAAGTTACTTGTAAATAATTATTTTTAAAAATTCAATTCAACTTCCAACACAATGACACGTGTATATAATTTTAAAATTTTATATATTCAAGCCTTTCATGTTGAAACACGAATGAATCACTTGATTATGCATAATTAAAATATACCACCGTAAGCCTATGCGTATGCATTCTTTGTTTAGGGGAATCTTAAAATTATATCTGAAAAAAATATCAGAACAATATGTTTTAATTTAAACATAAGGGATCTTTTCCCCGTCTTTTAAATTCATAAAAAACCTTTTTCTTTGAAACGAGTTTATAGCTACTATGTTGTTCAAAAGCATATACAACAAAATAAAAAAAAAATCATCTCAAAATGCAATAGTTAATCAATAATAAATACATTACAAAGCGTAACAGAATTTAATGTCACCTATAAAGTTTAACAAAAATTTGCATTTATTTATGTCAATATAGGGTCAGATTTGTTACTGTAGAATGACCTTCTATAAATCCATGTTCTTGTACTGAGACTAATATCTTAGAGAACGGATACAGTCACATATATTACTTCTAGGTTTTACTTAATAATTACTAAATTAAATGTGAGCTGATTACGAGAAGTCTCAGTATCGTCTACGATTATACCCGAGAACATCCGACGAACTGTATAAATCTCATGACGTATTGAAATATGTAAATCATTGCACTATAAAGGTCTCAGCTATAAATACGGTGTATTCTGTTCGTGCGTGACAGTTATTTGTCATACGTCATCATGAACACAATAGATCTCTTCGGTAGAGCTATGATGAGCATGACAGATGAAGCAGCGGCTGCAACAAAACGTGGACCGAAAGGTTATGGTTTCAAATTAACACCAGAGGGAAATTTCGATGTTGAGAACCGACGTATAACTAATGTAGGCGCTCTTATCAACGATAACGATCTTGTCACGAAGCGTTCTGTACTAATGTTATCAGATAGCGATGAAGGTGTAATTGATGTTAACAAGAGAAGACTAGTACATGTTAATGGACCGCTTGACGACCACGATGTTTGCACGAAAACGTATACTAACGAGCTGGTGGACGATGTTGAAAGAAAATTACTCTCTAAATGTTTGAGACGAGAGGATAAAGGACAGGGGTCGTACTATAATGCTAAAGATGGAAGAATTTGTAATATAGGGGAGCCTCTAGAGGATATAAATGTAATCTCTAGGCAGTATTTTAACAAGCGAGCTATGCATACAAACGATCAAATGCAGTTTAATGCAGATGGTAAACGTATTGTTTCAGTAAGTTACCCTATAGATGGTACGGATGTCGCTTCTAAAGCCTATGTAGATACTCAATTTGACTCTGCTGTACAAACCTTCATTACAATGACTACCGACACTCAGAACACTATTAAAGATCTAAAGCGAAAGGTAACAAAGGTTTACATTGAAACTAATGAACTTAACAGTTTGCTAACAACGTTGGAAAAAGAAACAAAGAGAAATCTCCTAATAACAAATGATGAGATGGATACTAATCATTCGAGTGTGTTGACAAAGATAGAAGAAACGAATAATACTCTAGATAGTAATTATAAAAAATTATTAGATAAAGTACAAGTGCTCGAGGATACTCAAAAAGTTATGCGATCATCGTTTGATGCCCTAATAGCCGAATCTGCAACACGTACGAACTCTTACGACATAAAGAGGGTATACAATGCCAACGAATAATGGAATTTACTACTAGTCCAGCCAATATAGATGCGAAGAGTGTATTTTCGTGTTAACAGCTATTTTATTGCACAAACCTATTCAGAATAGTGTGTAGAATAATATATGTAGTTGCGTACTAAATCGTAGAGACAGCAGAAAAGTTATTAACAACTTAAGACGCCATCAACCGTTTTTGAGGTGTTTTTCTTCCGTAGCTCATCAGAATGACTTCCTACTAAAAAATGTTCAGTATATGATTTGTTTATAATAAAAATAGCTACAAAATGGCACCGGTTCTATTGTTATAACTGAAATAATTAAGTTGCAAAATCGAATAAACTGCCAAAATCGCGTATGTTTTTTAAGTTGCCATAAAAATTTAGATAGTCAACCAATATTGATGAAACTTACGTTAAGTATAGTTTAAAGTATGTACAATAAGCACTCAAAACCCGTATGCTAGGTATACAAAACGTTTTGTTTAACATAGTGTTATAAATTTACTGCGCCTAAAACTTTGGAAGTTTGCAAAAGCTGTTTGAAGCTTTGCATACTATTGCAAATGTGCGTATATATAGCTTAAATCATTAGCAATCGAACGCAATTTGTAAGATTTGATTGCGTTTCTTTTTGCAATTTTGGTGACGTTTTACATCTCTTTATAGTTTTGCTACGTTTATAAATAATTAGTTTTTTGGTTCGTATACGTGGTCATTTATGAAATATTCCATTGGGTTCAAATAGAAGGCAAAAAATACGTAATTCAAAAAAGTTCAAGTTTCGATGCCTGGATCTTGCGATTTTTTGCGTAAGTATGCACTAGACTAAGTAGGCCATTGTCCGATTTTTGAGCGGGTGTCTCACTCTATTGCAATAATTTCTATTAGAAATATGCAACTAATGATTTTGTGCAATTGTATACTTATTCTACAAGGTTCACACTATACACACAATTTTGATTCATTTCAATATGGTAAATAATATACGAGTAGTGCATACTTACGCAAAAAGTTTAATATCTCAGGATCCAAGCATCGAAACTTGAATTTCTTTTTTTTAATTACGTGTTTTTTGCCGTCCATTCGAACCCGATGAAATATTTCATAAATGACCACGTATACGAACCAAAAAACGAATTATTTATAAATGTAACAAAACTATGAAGAGATGTAAAACGTCACCAAAATTGCAAAAATAAACGCAATCGAATTTTACAAATTGCGTTCGATTGCTAATGATTTACGCTATACAGGGTGTTCCATAAATATACCGACAAACTTTTAGGGGTGGTAGAGGACATTAAAACAAACATTTTTTGCTTTATAAACTTATGTCCGAAAACGCTTCGTTTTCGAGAAATAAACGTTGAACCATAGAATAAATAGTTATGTAGTAGGAAAGTTTATGCTTAAAATCCAGTTACCATTAATAACAATTATCGATGGAGATGTCATTGTGATAAATTAATTTGTCATTGTGAGTAGTCCTGTCAAGTAGTTTATTGTGATAAAACTTGTGTCAATTGTTAATTTAAAAGTTTTATTTAAAATGGATTTTTTTGTACAAATTTCAACACCCTGTATCTCGAAAACAAAGCGTTTTCGGACATATGTTTATAAAGCAATAAATGTTTGTTTTGATGTCCCCTACCACCCCTAAAAGTTTGTCGGTATATTTATGGAACACCCTGTATATACGCACATTTGCAATAGTATGCAAAGCTTCAAACAGCTTTTGCAAACTTCCAAAGTTTTAGGCGCAGTAAAATTATAACACCTTGTTAAACAAAAAGTGTTGCATACCTGGCATACGGGTTTTGAGTACTTATTGTACATAATCTAAACTATGCTTAACGTTAGTTTCATCAATATTGGTTGACGATTTAAATTGTTATGGCAACTTAAAAAACATATGCGATTTTGGCAGTTTCTTCAATTTTGCAACTTAATTATTTCAGTTATAACAATCGAACCGGTGCCATTTTGTAGCTATTTTTATTATAAACAAATCATATACTAAACATTTTTTCGTAGTAAGCCATCCTGATGATCTACGGAAGAAAAACACCTCAAAAACGGCTGATGGCGTCTTAAGTTGTTAATAACTTTTCTGCTGTCTCTACGATTTAGTACGCAACTACATATATTGCTCTACCCACTATTCTGAATAGGTTTGTGCAATAAAATAGCTGTTAACACAAAAGAACCAAAACAGATACTTTTGGTTCACTGCCGACTGGACTATACTACTATCGGTTGATCTAATTATATTGATATGGACACCATTTTTATTCTAGTTTTTAAGTGTATTATATCAAATGCCTGATTAGCGCAGTTAGGAAATGTGGTGAGCCTTACGGGAATGCTGCGCAGCTGCTTAGTTTGCTTATATATCTACGCTAATCAGTTATTTTTTTTCTATC